>CM062813.1:985383414-985935612 GCA_031772625.1 Pinus tabuliformis | reverse complement strand
CTTCACGCGATCCTATTGTCGCACTATCACCTCATAGCCTCATCTCCAAAGTGCTTTCATCGCAGTGGATCTGCTTGAACTTGAAACTTTTCTCCACCTTTGTGCTGCTCGCTATGATGCCACTACCATTTCATATTGATATCCTTGTCCATGAACAACTTGACGTCTTCATAGATAGATAAGTTCATAGACACTTAATCGATTGCATCCCCAGTTGTGCTCTGAACAATGTCATCGACTCTGCTCTCCTAGAAGCCATTGTACATGTGCTGTTGAGAGGCAGATGAACACCTATGATACCTGGAGACATAGAAACACTCATGACAAGAAATTTGTCAGTGGAAAACCAAAAAATAGGAGGCCTGACATGCAACATACATGTGTGACTCTCTGTGAAGATTGCGTAATTTTCACCAGGAGGTTGGGAGACTGACTACCAAAACTATGCAAGACATAGTCCAGGCTGTTGGGAGATTGACTTACTGCTGGAACTGCATAGTGCACAGTCCATCCTGGCCTGTTGAGGACTGAAACTATGCAATGCACAATTTCAACTAGCAGTGGCATGCAAACCAACAAAGTGCATTGCATAGTTTCTGGGGCTAGCAAGGCACTACCTCCCGTAATTGCACAATGCAAGCCTAGAGGTGAGTTCTAGGACATATTTGCGCAATTTCCCGAGGGAATGCAGAACCTTCACTTCCATAAATGTGCAATGCTAGTCGGGCAAGGCAAGATTCGGGCCAGGGAAACCCAGACCCGCCGACAGGCGACTAAAAACATGATAAGTCTAAATTCATGGTGAAATTGAGTGTAAACAAGAGTGAATGATAATGCATGCAAACATGAAGTGCATGATTCAAAAAATGGGAAAACATGCATGTGTGTGAAACGGGTCGCTGTGTCGGTGCAAAAATAGTGTCATGAATGCAACAACAATGAGATGCGAATGAAAACTAAAATGATGCTTCTACAAGCTAACATACATCGAAATGACAACAAGCGCTCATTGAAATCAAGTAGATAACACTCACACAAAGAGAAATACAAAAAGCGACAGAAACCCAGCACAAGACATGAAAAGTAGACTTACCTTGAAACAACTAAGCTTAAAGTGCCGAAGACTCCTGGATGAAATGTGGGATGCCATAGCTGCAAGATCGATGTAAGGCATGAGCTCTGCAGCATCCGATTAATGAGTTTTGTTAAGATCGAGGTTATGACGTGCATGCCACAAATCTAGGAAAAAGCAACACTTGGCGAGAGGTTTCTAAAATGAGCTTTGCATGTAACCTCCAACTACTAAGAATAGATCCCCATATCTAGGGATGCCTTTTGCAAACTATATTTTTCTATTTTGGGAAGAGCAACCCATGCATGTAAATTGGTTTTGCTAGGTCCTAGAGGGAACTGGTCAACCTGAAGGCACGTACAATAGCCTGCTTGACTGAGAGAGAGATTCACACACTTTCTTAGAGGAATTAGGTTGGTTGTCCTAGAGGGATTACACAATTTTTGGGAGGAGCAGGTGACTGCTGCCCAAAATGGTGCAATTTCTAGGAGGAGCTGGGCTGACTGTCTGAGAGGGATTTTGTAATTTCTAGGAGGAGCATGTGGTTGCTGCCCATAATTGCGCAATTTCTGGGATGAGCTGCAATGCTAGGAAGATTGCGCAGTTTTTCCAAGGAATCCTGTCTAACTGCTCTACGAAATTTTGGAGCTCAGTAGTCTACCCAACTGATTTTCACAATTTTTGGGCTGAGCTGCAGTGTCAGGTTAGATTGTGCAATTTTCCCAAGGATGATTGTCTGATTGTATTGCGCAATTTCTAAGCCCAGCAGGCTGCCTGACATATTGTGCAATTTCTAGAGGGAAGGTTGGTTCCCCTCCAGGAATGCGCAATTTTTTGAAGTAGCTTCTTAGCCAGCAACTAGCCCAAGTCCAAAGTGGTAGCCTGTGAGGGGAGAGAAGAAAAATAACATGCACAGGCTGGAAAGCCGCTAAAAAACCAATGAGGCCTATGTACTTGACAGTGCAAGACATGTTGTGAAGATGGTTGGTAGGGAGGCTTCAAAACAAAGTTAAGGAAAAATTTTGGAGGGTGGCTGTAGCATGGGAGGCTCCGAAACAAAGCTAAGGCAAAATTTTGGATGGTGGTTGTAGCAATACGGCATAGGCACAGATGCGTGCTTGCATCTGCCCGAGAAAAAGGCACACAAGCCATGTATGTTAGAGAAAAAGGTGCATGGGCAATAAAGAACATAAAATTTTCACTTCCACTAGCTTAGAATAGGTCCTAGGGGTATGTAAAAAATCCAGAGAGGTGAAAAGCGCCTTGTAGGATGGTTGTGCAGAGAGGAGGTCTTGCAAAAACAATCTCTAGACTAATGAATAGAGAGTAGTATGGTCGCCATTCCTGTTGTAGTGTTTTTGGAGCACAAGTGTACCAAAAGATACCCCCTTAGCAGTGGATTGTTCCCTGCAAAGGATCACTATCAAACTTGGTGATGTTAGTGGATAGACTTAAAAAAACACAACATTGTAAATAGTGGAAACAATGGATATGTAAACATAAACTAAACAAAGAGGTAAATAAACAAAAACATTGCTCAATTGGAGCAACAAATCAATAATATATGGAAAAATATCCATTTATTGATTGCTAGTGGTAGAGGTTGAAGACAATAGATGAATCTTAGACACTTGAAGAGAATTCTTTAAGCTATGGAGCTAAAAAATCCTAAGCAAGGGGGTTTCTTTCCTCAATCTCTTTGCAAGTTTCACCTCTCAAAGAAGTGTGAAGACTCTCCAATGGTGGATTCCTCTTCTCTTACTAATATTATGGCTTTCTTAGAAGAAATATGACCAACATGCTAGTGCTCTTCACTTATTTGGCTTCAACAATGCAATGGTGGTTTTCTCAAACAAAAATTTGGTCAGCATAACAATGTCTCATATTTTCGTTCTCCCATGGCTGGTTTACATATAAAAAATTCAATTCTTCCCTGTCTTGGTAAATGTATGATAAAGACACATGAGTAGGACAATATGATTCCATTGAGGGTTGCATATCTCCAAGGTGACTCGAGTTTGGTTGTACTGGACTGATCTCATGTCAGAGAATTGGCCCCAAGTGTGTAAAGTGGTCTTGGATCGCTAAGTCATCATTTTCTGCAACCACGCAACTTTTTGAGGTTATTCCCCGCATGCCTATTTATCGAAGAAATAGACGCGCGACCTTAATTTTTTTCCTTTATAAACTTTGGACCTTAAGAGAACTTTGATTTTTTAAACTTCATAATGTATTTGGCTAGAAAATGTACACCTATGCATTCTACTGGACACTTTTAGTGTCATTTGGATTGTACTAATAGGTGTACGATTTTGGTGTTAACAATACCATATTTTGAAACCCTTACAATTGATCAGCTTTTGACCAAACTTGTTCAGCACATTGGAGTTTTATAATAAAGTGGGAAATCATTTTGTCATGTCTTTTACATAGCATGCATATCCTTGAGTCATGTTTGTTCCTCTTTTATAAAATTTTTGGAGTTAGAGACTTATTCTTAATGGCAAGGCATAAAAATATCTGAGTCATCTTTGGGGTCCTTAGCTTCCAGGTCAACTTCCACCACCATCCTACTTCTTGTGTATTGACAAAGAACATTGTTTTGTAGCTCAAACATGCAATACACTCCAAAAATTTGTTTTGGACCATGCAAGAGTGTTATTTTCATTCATGAAAACTTCCTTAGATCCTTAAACAATGGATGTGCCTAAAATGACCAAAATGTAAGGCAGTTAATGCTTATGACTAAGAGATACATTATAAAAAATAGAGTTTCAATCCATCCTTTTCTAAAATCCTCCAGAAATTCATCCACGCAACTCATGAAAGAAATTAAAGGTGAGAAGAAAGACACACCCAAGCAACAAGATTGTGCTCCCCTATTGACCTAAAATTGTCACGGGCTTTCCTACCTATGATTAATTCTAACAAAAGAACCCCAAGGGTGTAGACATTTGATTTTATTGTTAATAGACCAGGGATAGCATACTCTAGTGCACAATATCCATAGGTTCCCATCACACAAGTGGAAACATGAGTCTTATCTCCAAGCATCCCAAGTTTGGCTAATCCAAAATCAGATAACTTAGAATCAAACCCTTCATGCATTAATAAATGATAAACTTTTTCTCTTCTTCCCCATGTCCCTCATATTTTACGCTATCATTCTCTCCCTTAAAGCTACTCCACATTGCATGCCTTTCTCTGAAGTCCAATCGACACCTATAGGATAGGGTGTTCCCCCAACTCGATGCACTTTAGTTAGCCTTTCAATCCCGTTGTTTTCATTTCTACCCTAGGAAAACATAATCAATTCCTCATTCATCTAGTCTATACAACTCTTCTTCATGTTTGAAATTGGGGAACAATTACATCCAGGCTTGCGGATAAATCGGGGAACAAGTACAACTAGGCTTGCTGATGAAAAAAATGTATGACAACTCATTTTTCAAAGAATTCAATGTATTTTGGCATTCAAATGATCTACTATAGGAAAAACATGTCTCAATAATGTGTGGAGAAAGCCTAAATAATACTTATTTTCATTCACTGAGCAAAAAGATAATGTAATGCCAACCTAAATCCTTTCAATTTTTGGAACTTTCATCCCTTCATTTCCGAGTCAGGAATACTATGCCATCTCTCATGAAAATCATGCATTCCTATGCTACCTTGTAAGTAGCCTCGCCTATGGAAATCAAGAAAACAACAAGTAACCTTGTTTTTAACAAGAAAATAAAAATAGTTATGGAAAATGGAGAAGCGTGTGATGAGGTTCGTTAGGGAGGACAGACGAAAAACATATTTGGTACCTACACATAGAGCCTAACTAGATTAAATGAAAACACATAGTGTTTGATGGTGAAATATGGCACACTAGAGGAAAATAAGACTCCTCGAGCTCATAATGCATTTGTAGGATTCATAATTTAATAAAACATAATCTGTTTGCAAGATTCAGAATTTAATAAAACAAAAAGAGGGTGATTAACACCAAGGAATTGATTTTGCAAGGATTTGTCCTCCATAGACATCCCTGTTTTGGAAATAAACACGAATGACTGCTCTAATGTTACTAGGTCAGAAATTCCCTATTTTTTTTTTCAGAAATTCCACATTTCTTCTTCTACATTTCTGTTGAAAAGAAATATGCATTCTCGATGGAAGATAAAGTGGCAAGGCACAACAACGCCCCACCTTGGGCACCGAAGAGATCATTTTCACAAGTGGTGAGAGGTTTGCTCAAGGCATGAGAGTTGTAACCTTCAAAATAGCAGAAGGGGTGTGGACCAATCCATCTTTGAATTTTGCCTCGAGCTATCTGTATACATAGAGGGTGATACCGGAGGAATGAGAGTTGTAACTTCAAAATAGCAAAAGGGGTGTCGACCAATCCAGCTTTGAATTTTTCCTCCATATACCTATACACACAAAGGATGATAACGGAAGATGAAACCAGACACAAAGGACAAAGGGTTGACCCCTATATAGGATAGTTGGTGGGATGACACTTGTTCACGACAACACTTGTACAAGAAAACTGGAGGGAAAAGTACAATTGGAAGGAAAATGACAGGTGGAAGAAATCTCTACGGTGGAAGACGACGAATCTCTACAGTGTCACTATGAGGAACCTCATAATAAAACACCTATCGGCGTAATAAAGCTAAACCTATATTATATATTAAATCAAATAATAATGTTTTATGTAATAATAAATTTATCATTATTTCTAATAACTCCCTATATAAAAATAGTAGGATCTATATTTACCGAGACTTTAAACACTACTTAACATAGGAATATAAAGATATATATGAAGTACCAAAAAGAAAATTTCAACAAATTTTATGATATTGTTTATTATTCTTTATATTTATAAACCAAAATATCAACCATATGAATATAAAATAATCAATTAATTACCATGAATTTATGCCATGTGTTAACATTCAATCGTGTTTACAAGGTGACAAAAGAACATCATGTAAAAGTCTTTACAAAATGATTTTCCCACATATTTGCAACAAAGTGTATTTTGATTCATCACTCTTTGATCTCACATCACGTTGCTTAAGCTTACAACAATCTATGTAACTTCACAACATCTATAAAATATTTTTCATCATATTTTTGTAGATATTATTAATATAAAAAATATACCTAACATAAGCTTTCATTCTTTTAAGATTAATGTAAATCATGTATCCTCAAATGGGTGTTTAGTATGAGAGAAGGTGGGGAGCATATTTTCACTGTCCCACCTAGCTATACAATCAGGGGATGTGGAAACATGCCTCTTTAAATGTTTTACTGTGGCAATCTGTAATGGTTAACTACCACTCTTTCAAAGTTGAAACTTTGTATACAATACCAAAGTTGGGTCCTTCATTTGAAGATGAAGCAACAAAACAAAGAGAAAAATCATCAACAACATTTGAATAACAATAGGAAGGGAAAAATTTACAAATTAAGGATTCAATCAAGGGCAAGTCAATAGGATGTGCTCAAGGCCTATTGGGTCCTTCATTTTTGGACAATTTTGATCAATTTTTGGTCGGAAAAGAGTTGTAAAGATGATTATGGAAAGAATAAAAGTAAATGGAAAAACAGGTTGGAAGGCAGGACCCGGATGGAAAAAGTGGCAAGCAGGGAAAGAATGTGATTATCTTGGGATTTGTCAAATTCTTGAAAGAAGGATTTAGGTGTTAGTTGTGAAAAAATCAAGCAGAAGTGGACCAAAACACCTGGATTTCGTTAAAGGGAACAAATCAAACCAGATTAAGTGAGCATGGATCAAGGCAGAGAGGATATCTATAAAAACCATGTGCATTGCGCAAAATAGGAAAAATAGAGAGATAGTTATGTCGACATGCTATTAGAATGAGACGTGAACTCTTTTGAATGTATTGTGATTATATTCGAGACTTGTTCTATTTTATTTGATATAATCTTGAGTAGATCTTGAATAGTTTTCACATACGTATTGTAATGGTTCGACTCTTGATATAATATAAAGATAATATTGTGGGGCTATATTAGTGTTTTCTATGAATGATTGGTGTCTTTTCATGCATCTCCCTTTAAATTTTTTAAAATGATTAAGTAGATAATCGACTTTATATTTGTGTATTGTGTGCAAGATTGTTTGGGTTTCCTATGTAATCAATTGAATGATGAATGATTTATGAAAATAATCTTAATCCTAATATTATCTAAACTCCCCTCTCACATTCAAGAAGTCTTGGTATGCCTCAGGTGAGAATTTTCTCCTTCAAGAAGGAGTGAAAATGTCATTGTTGCACTAGACTATGATGGGATCTTTTGTTGGAAACTAGTGACCGAACCTTATGTCAACATTACAAAACTCTACATCAACAACTGGTTTTGAAGAAACCTCTCTAATGTGTAAAAGGATGGGAGAGTGATCTGATATGCCACCTTGACCTTTCCATTGATTGATCATAGGTAAGGAATCCATTAGACCCTCCACAAGTGGGAATTGATCAATTCTCTTTGTAATTTGATCCTCCTCGATTCGATGATTCCTCCATGTAGGAGAGATTTTCCCGAGGTTACAAATCTACTGACCTACATTGAGCTAGCTTTCTTTTGAAGAAGTTGATTAAGGGGTTTGACCGAGCTTGATGACCCTAGGATTCAGAACGACCCAAAGATAATTTAAGATCATCACCAATGATAATTTTGTCAAATTTTAGAAGGGATTTATTTAGTAGGAGGTCCCAAAATTATTTAGTGTTTTGAGGGGGACCATATATATATTTATCAACATGAAATCCATATCCAAAGAATGTGAAGAGACCTTGACCGCCACCACATATTCCATACTCAAAAAATTTGTAACCTTGATATGACAAGGCCTCCAGTTTGTAGCCAAGCCACTCAAATGACCCTGAGTGCCAAAGGCCAAAAATTTATTACCTCTTTATAAAGTTTAAAGATAAGAAGAAATTTGGATATTATTGCCAAGAGCCTCGAAGAAAAATGATGTCCTAGAAGGGAAAGGACTTATAACCTAAAAGGCCCTTAATTGACTTATTTGGTGGGGGGGGGGGGGGGGGGGGGTCAAGAGTTCTCTTGCTCACCCTTTCTTTATTCCCCTCAAAGTTTGCTAGCGTTCTAAACCTGAGAATGCTGAAATCCCACTCGACTTTGGTTTCGGCGCTGATTAGAGCCGTTTTCCCACCTCTTGTAGACTTTGTGACGAATTCATAAGGACTCTATACCAACTCATCCAACCTAAACAAATCAATGGCAAACAGAGGCCCAGCTAGAAAATCCACTATTGTGGGAAGGATCCTACAGGCTTCTCAAATCTATTATGTTTCATGCTTGTTGCCCAGCAGGGCGAAGTTTCAGTGGTTGGAGCAGCTGTTGTGACATAAGCAAGCTGATCCTTATTTGTAAGCATTGGTATTTCTATTAGTAATAACCAACCCTCCCACCAATTGAGGGCTTCGGGGCATCATGTCTTTTAGCAACTTATTTTTTAGGCAAGCATTCATGCTGGCTAATCTTCTTGTACCAATCTATTTCTTATTTGTAGAACATGAAAATAATTTTGTTCAATCGGTCTACATAGAGCTTGTTTTATGAGGGGAAAAGATAAAACCCTACAATTAAAAGATATAATTTTCATGTTTGAAACCCTAAAGAGGTTGGGCTTGCTCTAAGGGATCCCTTGAGAGATTATTGTTTTCTTGTAACAAGGTATGCATGATATTTCTCCTTAACTATGCAAAGAAAATATTTTATTCTCGTGGCTTTGACCATCCAAAGGGACAAGGGTGAGATGATTCAAACCCAAACAACACCATCTTTCTGAGGGACCACCGACCAGGATTTAAGGTTATACCAAACATCTTTAGAATCCTGAATATCAGATAAAGATAAGGTAGAGACAAAAGAGGGTGAATAAATATCACCTAGGGTATAAAGACAACAACTCATAGTTGGTATGGGAGAAGGAAAGGAAAATGGGTTGGAAAAATAGAGAAAGAGGCTAGAGGTCCCTTAGAAGCCATAGAGGAAATATAAATTAAATGAATAGGAGAAGGAAATTCTTGATAAAAAATTAACTTAGATATAGGGGCAAAGCGACAAAATAGGTACTTTAACATCGAAAGCCATATTGACCGATGATTACTTAGCTAAAATGGGTTCAGAGACCACTTTTGGAGAAACATGATCACCATTTTTGAATCCCCTATAGTGCTGGCTGGAAGAGGAAACCATTTGCTATGGAGAGAGAAACTTCTCCTCATCAACACCCATCGGTGGCAGTCTAGATCAATTCACCTTTATTCGCATAGGGAGCACAAGCTCCTTTGCAAGGTGTTCATGTTTATAGCACCTCTAACATCTAAATGGGATCTCATAATTAAGGATCAACAATGCCACAATAGGTCCCATTTGATCAAGCCTGAAAGCCCTCCTTGAAGATCAACACAGATGAGAATGTGGGCTAAAGACATGTCACCAAAGTAAATATAGGATGAATCATGCTCAAGATAGATCCCTAACATAATCCCAAGATCGCCTCATGCCACAAATGCACTAAAAGGCCTAGTATATGAATCATATAGGGACGGTAACAATACGCTCACACCTAGTGTTGAAAATGGGAGTCCAAGGTTTGAATATGACTGATGTAGAGTCATTGGAGCTTTACTCAATGAACCTTTGACAAATCACATATAATTGTGGCATACAAAGAAATTCCCTTAATTTGACTACATATTGAAAAATACCTCTAAAAATCACATTATTTAACCCCCTATTATTATGAACGCAATAAACCTTCCCAATTTAAAAAACCCTTACATACACTAGATATTGTAGGTGTCCATTTTTTCAATGGCATTTTTTACACCCCTTTATATTTTTTCATTAATTTGAGCTCCATTTTTTATACATACCAATATAAAACCCACCACTAAGGTCTAACTAAGGCCATATTCCTTCTATAAAGAAATATTTGTGCTTAGAGGCAAAACCATCTGTAATTCGTCAGTTTATTTCACACAATGTTCCTTTTATCATTTTCCATGAACTGTACTCTATCCTTTTCTGTCAAGGCCTTCAACAGAGGCAAAAAATGAAACTTTACCTAGATTTTAAGAATTAAGACCCTCATTAAGCGACCTCTCGTCATTTTCTTATGTCAAAACACTGCTCATTGTAGGGATGTTTAAAGGAATGTGTGGTGGGAAAAGCGTATGGTTCACCTTGGGGAAGAGAAGGACTTCATTGTAACAATGACCCTCTAATACACTAGGGAAAGTAATAGAACAACGGGGACCAAACCCCAAATCACAGAGTTCTTTGAACTGTGACTAAGAAACCAATGACACAGAATAATCAACGCTTCATGGAAGCAACAAAATCCCTTAGGAGCCCTTGACAATGACATTACCACCAAGCCCCTATCCAATTGAAAATCAACAACAGAAAATGGTAAATTACCGCTAGGTGTAAGGGGCATTGTGATACATGGGGCTAAGAAACCTAATGAAGTTGAGAAATCTGATTGAAACTAGGTAAGAGCCCTCCCATCCTGAGTCTCGTGACTAGAAGATGTCGGTTGGGCCCAAATGGCCTAAAAATATGAGGTGTCCACCGCATAATCCAGAGAAACCTTGTCCCCATAGATGGGGGAAACTCCTTCCCACGTTTAAATAAATTTTGGACAATGACCTCCAACACAAACCGCTCAAAGCCCCAACAAAACCCTTGAAAACCCAGTAGGAAAAAGAAGGCCAAAAGCGCTAAAAACCAAGACAAATAATTGTATGTTACACATAAAAAGTTGATAAAACACAATCATTATCCGATAGAAACTCGACATGTTTGTAGGGCGTGTACACAAACAATAAAACTAAAACTCTAAGGAAACTGCCATTGCTATTACCCTCTTGCGCCCACTCCCTCTTTAATATGTCATATGAATGTCCTCTTTTATCTTCTAAGATTATTATTTATGCTAGAAGCAAAAATATTTATTTATAATTTACATAGATATTCATTACTTTAAATTTAGATAAATTAAATTTACTTAAAAAACAAAAAAATACATTTTATTTTAATAATGACAAATTCGCTTAATTTTATTGTAAATTTTAAAAATAATATTATAAAGTAAAACTACTTAATAATAATAAATAATATGAAGAACTCAAATGTTAAAATGAATATTCTTAAATATCAAAGCATATTTGTTTTACATTAATTTTTTTTAAATAATAATAAAAATTTTAATCACTCATTATTATCTTATAAACATTAAAACTTCAATTTAAATTACAATTAAAATCAATATTTGAATACTTATAAAAATAAACATTTTAAAAAATGCTTTCACAATTTTAGTTTTATAAGTTTTTCACAAAACTATATATAAAAAAAATCACAAAGATGAGAAAAAAAATTAATTAAATTACATATAAAATTTTCACATCTCCCTTAAACGATTTAAAATTACAGCGACTTAAACACACTGCAAACGCCTTTATATGACAATGATATTTCTATAAAAATGCGAACACGTTAAATACCTTGAATTAACAATGATTTATAGACACCCACAATAATTTATTATCTGATGTCTTCACTCTTCCTTGTCTATTGGTTTCAGTACACATACTTGTAAAATGGTTTCAAAATAAAGTAACTTTAATGTTTGTCTTTGTACAATAGAATCACGATTTTATATAAAATGTCATTACATTTACATTTACATATTCCTATCTCATCTCTAATCATCATTCATATCCTCCACCTTTCACACCACTCTTAATCTTTCGGAATATGGCCTATTTCTGGATACTACTTCCACTTTGATCTTAATTCCGCGGTCTTTAAAACTTTGCCAACAATGGCTTTTCGTGTACTCGAAGCCCTCCACATCATTAGTCTCTACATCTACTTCTACTTCTTTAAGATTCCTCAGCTTCATTAATCCTTCCGGCATATTTTCCAATGGCTTGCACCCCAAGATTCTCAAACACTTCAATTTCGGCATTGCATCCTCCTGGAACGAGGGAATGCTTTTCAAATAATCAAAACCTCGTATGACCAACTCTTCCAGTTTGGGAAATGCCCCTGCTTCCCCAAACTCATTTGGAAATTCATTGAAGTCTGGATTCGTATTCCACCCCAACAAGTGTAGCTTTTTCAGATTGGGAATCTTTTCCAACCCTCTAAAATCTGCACTAGAGGTAAATAGCGGCGATTCTAATGATAGCTCCATGAGATTCTGAAGCTGAAAAATCCACTTAGGAACCACGCAATGCTCAAGATGAACTATTTCAAGGCGTTGCATGGCCTCCATGTCCGTTGGAAGATGAAGGATTGGACCAAAAGGAGAACATCGAACATGTAGGGTCCGCATCTTTGTCATGCCCCGAAAAGTCCCCTCGTCCTCCACCCAAACACCACGACTATCTGATTGAAAGGTTATTGATAGGTGTTGGAGACGGGTCAATCCTTTGAGATCCCTCAATTGCAAGGCACTGGCACTTGCACTGCGTGACTCTGTAAGATGGAAAGTGACACCATTCAATGTCTGTAGATAGATGAGCTTAGATATACCCACAGGGCAATGTTCAAATCTACTCCACCCTAAATTCAAATGTAGCATATGCTTTTGCTTCTCTATCCCTTCATGCAGCCTTTGAACATTGGTCCCACTAACATCCAGAAACTGGAGCTGCCGGAGACCCTCAAGGACTTGGGCAGTTTCTGAATCTTCGACCCTGATAAATTCAGATACTTTAAAAGCTTTAAATTTCCAATAGAATTGGGCAATGACGTGATGGAAGTTCTACTTAAATCTAACACACACAGATGTCTCATATTGTCAAAAAAGCTAGGGGAGATTGATGTAAGAGGGCCATTATCAGATAGCAATAGACTTCGGAGCCGTGGATACTGGATGCCCTTTTTTATTGTAGATATCTCATTTTTTATCAATGAAATTCTACGCAATTCTCGGCACTCTTCCGCTGGCATGCTTTCCAATTGTCCTCCGGGTTTTATCAAACATTTAGTTTGCTCGTCAACCGCTAAATCATGCAGCAAGTCGTGCATTTTGCAACTGTTTACTCGCCCATTCCAACCAACCTGTGAAACTTCGATCAGGCATCGATCAATAAGTTCTTCCATGTAGGAGCAGCCTACATCATATGCTTTTTGTAATTGCACAGAAACAAATCCCTGAGCAATCCATGCATGCACTAAACAATCTGACTCTATTTCAGTATTCTTGGGATAAACAGAGCAGTAAAGAAAACAAGGCTTTAGATGATGAGGCAAAGCCTCGTAGCTGAACTTCAATGACGGCATAACGCGGTTGCTCATGCCATGTGTCATATTTAGATGAAGAAGGGTATCTTCCCATTTATTAGGAAGATCACTGGCCAGAGTTGCCATATGAGCTCCTATTGTTTTTATGGCAAGGGGCAGTCGGCCGCATTTGTTTACAATTTCGCGGGCTATCCTCTCCACTGCCTTGGGACACTGGTGTGGATCATCTGGGAAAGCATGGACGCAGAATAAGCGCCAACTGTCTTCTTCTGATAAACTATTTTTGTGGAGAATTTGATCTCCAGCCCTCATGTGCTTTGCAACTCTTTCATCCCTGGTTGTCACCACAACCTTATCTTGGGTTCTGGATGGCAAGTCAATTTTCTCCCAGACATCTCTGTCCCACACGTCATCAACTGCAAATAAACAGCTTTTTTTTATCTAAAAACCTGTTAATCTTCTCTCTAAGCTCCTCCTCGCTTAGGTTTGTCAACATCTTATCATTCAGCTGGTCGGCCCCTTTCTTATCATTTTGCCGGTTGGCCAAACTTTCATCGTTTCCTTCGAAGTGCTTGGCTCTCTCATTTCGATCAAATTGCTTCACCATATCACGGAGAAGTTCTGTAACTGCGAATTTCTGAGAAACTGCTAACCAAACCTGACAGTCGAAGCGTTTATGGACCACTTCGCTGTTGAAAACGTGTTGGAGCAGGAGAGTTTTGCCCTGCCCTCCCATGCCCACAACGGCAATAACTGGAGGGTTGTCTTCCTTCAATATCCATTCAGTAATCACTTTAATATCGCCGTCCATGCCCACGATCTGTGTTTCTGGAAGACGAGCATATGATCTTTGCGGCCTTTCCATAAAACTATCTGCACGCCTTACCTGACCATGAGCATTCACAACTAAAGCATCAGCAAGCAATTTGAGACTTTCAGCGTTCGTCTTGATCTTCTCGAGTCGTTTCTTTAATCCCCTAATTTTGATGCACATCTTTGGCCGTAATATTATTTGGGCAAAGATATTATCAGCTGCCACACATTCCTTCACTAGGTACTCAGCATCGGCAACAAAATCCTCGAGACTCTCAAGCCAATTTGACACTGAAGCGGAGTTGCTTTTCTCTCCGGCGTCCGTCAAAAGACGTTTAATGTCACGAAGCTGGTCCCTAAAAAATTCAAAATCCTTTTTGAAATTAACAATCAGCGATACATGTTGGGAGACTTTGTCTGTGACCAGAGGAATAAATTTGCCTATAAGCGCGCTAACAACAGCTGCTTCTGCCATGCTTCCTTTGACCCTCGTAGAATAATTATTGCAGGATATTAGTGTGCTCCCTGATATTGTAGCAACTGCAAGTAAGAATAGGAATGAAGAGATTATTAGTTGGTACAACTAGCTAGCAAAAGAGGACAATCATTCCATCGCAGCAAGAATAAGATTTGGAAGGATATTCCATGTTACGCCACGCTAGCAAAAGAAGTAAGTAGAGTGAGAATGAAAGGCTATTCCCTGAGGCAAATCATTTCAAAAGCGTATTCCATGCTCCACCAATCTAGAAAATGAGGTTAATCTTTCCATCACAGCAAAATTAAGAATGAAAAGTTTTACAACGTTATCTGAAAACCGCCAATTTAAATACTCGAAATACTTTTTAGATTTTGTCTTGAATTTAGAGGCTCTTTGTGTTATTTACAGGCCAAATCGATGAACGATGACATGGCTCTTCCTCAGAATTCAAATCCTAAGAGGGTCGAGGAAGCGTTTGCACCTAGGTTCTATTGACTGCGATTTATCAAAACTCTCGTGACTGCTTACAAATAGAGAAAGGGATTGAATATTAATCTATTGAAACCAGAAACTTATGGAACCTATGGAGATTGTGATTTTACCTTCTAAATTTAGAAATTCTCTTCTAAACCACTGGACTTTGGTGGATTTTCAATTAAAGATGTTTGTAAATTTAGATAGCCAATACTTTTCAGATGTTGCTGAGTAGAATAGCTATCGCAGCTAAATATAGGTGCAAAATTAACAGTCATGAGAATGTGTGATAATTGTGTTGTATTTACTGTGCAAAGTTGTCCATCATACATCATAATTCTGAGCAATATCGCCATTTGTGTGCTGTTTTTTTGCCACGAAGGGCGGAAGGAGTCCCATAAAAATTTGCGGAATTGAAATTTATTGTTAAATATAAAATTGTGTCCTACCTCAAAGTTCCATGTGTTCCACTCATCATGATTATTATTGATGTTATTTTTGGGATGTCTATTGTTATTGCAGAATTGAAATTTAATGTTAAATATAAAATTGTGTCCTACCTCAAAGTTCCATGTGTTCCACTCTATTATTATTGTTGTTGTTTTTGGGATGTCAAACAGTTATTGTTATTGCAGTTTCTTTTATGTGATTAAGTGGTGGTCATGGCTGGTCTACCCACATTTATGTATTAATTATTCTTCCTATTACCTACTAATATTATTTATTGCAGCAGGTTTTTTATTTTTTTGGAATGTAGATTTTATTTACTGTAGTGAGTTTTTCATTATTTTTGGAATCATAATTTTGAATAGAATTTATAAGTGTGAGCAAGAGGAATTGTTTTGAAAGTTATGGAAATTTTAGTCATATTTAGAAAAAATTTGACAAGGATATTTCTAAATCAAGTTATAGTTGTTAAACTTCAAAATTTTAGGTGTTTTAGACGTTTTTGATGTTGCTGAATCCTTTTCCACTATCAAAAACACGATTCAATAGTGCACCTACAAGATTTTTTGAATTTTTTTGCTCAGATTCAAGCCACTTTTAACTGTCGTACACGACTCCATGATATAAATATATCTTAGATGGTTGAAATATATAATAAAAAATTTAATTTAAATTTAGAAAAATTAAGAAATTTGATTTTCAGCTATCCAATATCTAAATGCTTCAGACAATTTTGAAAATAGTACATTTATATATTCGATTAAAAACTCAGTTTGTTCAAACAAATTAAAAATTTAGAAAAAAATGTAAACATTTAATAATTAAATAATACAGATCTTTTTCCAATATTGTGGAGTCTTTATTAAAGAAGTTGACTCCATAATTGTCAGCACCCTTTTCCATGGTGAAACTCTGTCCGGATTTTGGTCAGATCTATAAATTTTCGTCCAAAGCCGAGGCCTTAAATTTAGAAACTCTAGAGAAGTAGCCAAGGCCTTAAATTTAGAAACTCTACGTCATACTTTTCTTTAGGGCTTTAGAATTTAAGTGCTTCTGATGATGATTCATTAATTTAAGTGTTTCTGATGATGATTCATTTTGGAAAAGTTGTGGATAGGAAAAAATAAAAATAAAAATGAAAATGTAAATGTAAATGTAAATGTGTAGGGTGTTTTTGGCCAATTTATTTAAAAAATAAAATAAGATAAATTTATAAAAAGTTTATAAGTTTATTTTAGTATTTTGTTTTATAATCATAATTTTAAATTTAATTAATATTTATTAAAATTATATATTTCAGCTTTAGAATTTATATAATTATTAATAATTTAAAATTAAATTTATTTATATATTAAAAAACATATTTTACATAAGAAACAGAAAATAAATTGTTAATATTAGGTATCTCCAAAATAATTTGGTAAGGACCAAATTCTTCAATAAATGGGTTAAAATAAATCCTTTCTTCAATAAACTTGTTAAAATAAATCCTTTCAAGGAAGATGAAGGATTATTCAACCAAAGGAAAAATTTTAAAAATAGAATAACACTTATTTTAATAGAGAACTTGCAACTTTTCTACTAACCTACCTCATCAGTGTCCTAATCTGATCAGTCTCCTAATCTAAAGTTAGAATTAGATCAATTTCCCAATCGACAATTATCATGAATAATACTTTACTATCATAAATCTTCACTTGTATTAAAGGGTTTATCATTAATTTTAACATTGAAATTTTACAATTTATTTCTATAACATTTTATAATTACATGGTTAGTTCAATAACCATGTTTTTTCCTATCTTCTATATGTAAGGCCAAATATATTTGATTGGTCATTGAGTGACTCTTGAGACAAAATTGATCATGTCATTTATGGGAATTAAACTTAGACAGAGAGAATAATAACAATTTTTCCCAACCAACAAATATAAACAATAAATTTTTCTTAAGAGGTCACAGGTTAAAAAATAGAGCAGAGTAGGAAAGAGCATGTATGCCTTCTTAGACTTTAGTAATCAAATCGTAGAGATTGGTCCCTTATCCCATAAATAAAAAAAGTAGGTATCATACACCAATTTGATGTCTAACTTTGCCATAACCTTCAAAATGGATGATGATTAAAATGAAAAATAACATCTTCAAAATATTATAACCTTACATATATGACCATGCTAAAAACTTAAGTAAATTATGCTCAATAAATAATAAGCACCATGTACTAAGCCAAATGTTTGACTCACTTCCCTTACATCTTGTTTGTTGGATGTGAATAAAGTGATATTCAATGGATATGATAGAAAGGCAGTAAGCCAATTATTGGCTTAGTGCATGGTGCTTAATATTTAACATGAATGCCTTTACATCTCTAAGATGACAAATAGAAAATTCACCACACAACTCCTAAATAATGAATTTTAATATGTGTTATTGACAACCACCCACAATCGAAAATTCACCATCGACAACAACAAAAGAGCATTAATTTATTCTGTCTCAATGCATAAAAGTACATATTGCACACTATCTCTATGCGATTAGAGTTCATGTTATCGAGTAGAGAAAGTAAAGACCTCTACAATCGAGAGAGAAGTAATGTGATCTTAGTGAAACCAAGTAATTAAAATTGTTATTTGGGTATCCCTGATACTCAACACAAACATAAAATTCTTCAGTTGGATAATCTTGTAGCAAACACAATGAAATAAAACTCCATGTGGGCATTGCAAGAATAGATGCTTCAATGAACAATAACTGAGTAAACAATATTTTGTTTCAATACTCATATCAATCAATTCCTTTGAGAGCGCAACATTTGATAATTTTGAGGTGCATACAACATCTCATTTCTTTGTTTGTATATGACAACTTGGTTAGTCAACTCAGACGAAGCACCCTTCTTACGAGCATACAACGCCCCTAAAGTTGTGAAATTTTGATTCCTTTGAGCATACCCTTTTTGGATAACAATATGAAATCAAAGTTTGAGAGTGCAGACAACGAAGCATGGTAGGCTATAGTTACTGAGATTTGGTATTAAGTTCCAACAAAGACCCTTAAAATCACAAGTCATCTTGCAATGTTGCAATGACACAACCACTCTATCAACACCAAAAAAAGATAGGAAAGGAACATAATCTTACCATTTTTCTCCATTGAATCTATTATTGAAGAATAAATCTACCATATACATGGTCACTTCTATCTGTTCTTTCCTAAAAGAAAATGAATGCAGTAAAAATAACTAAGACCCAGATGATAATCATATCCAAAGAAACAAATCCAATTTCTCAAATTTGTTGCAGAAAGATATACATCCTTACAATGTTCTTCCTATACTACTAGAGTCCCGGATAGACAACCCAATATTTCCATAATGGGTTAGAGCTATATCCTACCTTTTATACTACTACAGTCTTGGATAGACAACCCAATATTTGCAAAATGGGTTAGAGCTATATTATTCTTTTCTTTAAATTGGTTCATCTTCATTATCACAGAAGACAAGTGAAATGTGAGAAGCCCGAAGCTAAATCAAAATTTTGAACACCCTGAAACCTGAAATTGGTCATCTAAGGCTCACACATCAATCATGCTCACAACGGTTGCATATATCACCTTGCACCCTTTCTTTTGTATTACTATAATCTTCTGACACATACCTCATTAATTCTCACATGTGTACATGTGTACTTAGTTTTGCATAAACATAAGGACACATGAAAATAATTACATAGAATCCCCCCCCCCAAAAAAAAACATTCAAAATTTACCATTTGTTCTTCCTTTCAAAATTCCCACAAACTCTTGTCATGGTTTTTGTCGAACATCATAAATATCTCCCGCAGTTGCGTGATTTGGCCTTTGTCTAGACTGGAGGACATCCCATTGCTCTTGCTCATTTTCTTCAATCCCTCTACACTTGCAGTTGCAAATTTGATTGAGGATTTTACGAACTTCATAAAGTATTGTCAAGCGCTCGCAGAAATTTGTATCATAGGTCTAAAGGTCCCATCATGATATGGATTTCGCCACAGTCGGCACTTCAATTTTTTCCCTTGTGTTTATGTTTTTGGCTTCTTGAGCTTTCAACATTCCTTACACCTATCGGTGGAATTGCTAGTTTATCCATTCAAATATGATAGATTTTAATATAGTTGAATATTAGCTAGCATAGATGCTATAACTTTATCATGCCAAACATTAAAAAATAATATTTGATAAAACCTCAAAGTCGAATATTAAACGCATGAATCAAAAGTAAATGTTAAGTTTCTATTATATGATGTTGTCCCTCAAATATATCAATTATTGATAATAAACAATCTACAAAGCTGAAAATTTTCAAACTCCTCCTGCTCACGGGTAAGAATTATGATAAATGTAAATAATATATTATAAAACCTCAAAGTGAACCTACTACCCGCGAGTAAGAATTATGTTAAATTTAAATAATATATTATAAAACCTCACAGTGACCCTTTAAAAAAGAGTGAACTCTAAAATAACTGAACATTGTTCGTATGGAACAATTTTTTTTAATTATAAATATTGGACTCTACACAGTTTTATTAATTCAGATTTAATGGTATTGTACACCTGTACCATATGTACTAGGTGTATTTATGAGATTTTATTATTATTATTTAAAAAAATCCTGACAAATGAATTTTAAAACCCTTGAAATTAGTCATATCAATGTTTTCAACCAATTATAAAATCGGAATATAATTTTTATAAAAATATTTTTTTATTTTCAAAATATTCAGTTTAATATTTATTTTCCTCAAAACTTTACTTAAACTTTATAGAGTTTGTTTAAAAATTTCAACACTAATTAAAAGTGAATTTTTTGATCGAACCAAAAGAAATATAACATGTCTTCGACAGGTATAAAAATACAATAGATCGACATTGTTGTCGATTTTTGTAGCACAAGTGCTTCAGGAGATATAGAAAGCTTTCTACAGACAACCTGTTATCACCTAGAACTACAGTCACATGTATATAATTTTTGTCTAAAGTTCACTGTCAAAAATTGGTGTCAAATGGGTTTTGTCCTATGTTTCTTACTTAGGGGTCATGTTTCTAAAGGGTCTTGATGTGAATCATTATCTAATACTATTGGTCATCCTCCATCATGATTGCATAAGCCATGTCTTATCTTGTACATGTCACTGGTCCTTTCCGTATTTTCGCAGCGCAGTCTTATTGGTTGATTTTGCAGCGCAATGATGTTTTAGCCTTTTCGCAGCGCGTCAGCATCCAGCCATTTTGCAGCGCATTTTGCTAATTTATAACTATCTGCGCTACGAAATCGCAGTTTCGGGCATTTTGCAGCGCAGATTCCTAAAGGGTCACATCTGGGGATGAGTCATTATCTCCGTCCGGTTATTTTCAGTTGGCGTACCTCCTAAACACTTATGAGCCATCACTCCACCAATAGATCCATAGGCATGCACATAAAAATCATTCTAACGGTTTTGTCATGCATGAATGTTTTATGATGTTTGTAAATGATGCATAAAGTGGCCAGCTTGTGTGATAAGATATTTGAATTGCAAATGAGCCCGAGTTTCTTTTTCAAGCGAGCCTGCGTTCTAAAATTTTTTGAATTTGCCATTTGAGTTGAAGCTGGTGGTGATTCTCTGTGCAAAAAATTTCGAAAGCAGAATGGAGAGGAAGGAGCATCGGTCTGGAAGATGTCAGAGAACAGAGCCTGAAGGATTGGACCTTGCATTAAGAGATGAAGGTGTTAGGAAAGCTTTCAAGGATGCTGGCTGTTGGAATTTCTGTGAGAAGCTGCAGGGTGGCCATGCTGAGGTAACAAAAGAGTTTGCCTTGAACTTTACAGGTTTAAATTCTAAAGTATCTATGTTAGAATTTCAAGTATCTCCAGAGGCAATTGCTAATGTAACTGAAATTCCAAGAGGAGGGCAGGAGTGGTTTAAGTTTAAATTTGATTTGAACCCCTGCAAAGAATTTCTTAAAGAGGCATATGTGAATGAGGATTTAACAAAGGCTGTACCTAGAAATTATGTTAAAGAACACTATGCCCTTATGCTTACTTGTATTCAAAAGTATTTAACCTGTGAGGGTAGATATAACAAGGTTTACTCCTATCACTTTAAGTTGTTGTTGCACTTTACTGGTAAAGCATCCATAGATATTCCATTTTACCTGTTTCGTAGTCTCAGCAAAATGTGTGATAAAGTTCAATTAAGGAAGGATGACTGTGAGACATCATTATTTCACCATGGTTTAGTGAAACTGTTAGTGCTGGATGGTCTTCAGAAAATTGGTAGGGATTGGAACTCTTTTATCTTTATGGCTGGTTTTCAGAGTAAAACAGGCCTTACTCCACAGCCGGTTAGAGAAAGAGAAGAATCAGTTGAGGAACCCACAATAGCTGAGCTCAGAAAGGAGGTAAAGGATAAAAAGAAGACCAAGTCTAAATTGAAAAAATCAGTGAAGCCCTTGGTTATTAAAGAGCCACTTCAGCCATCATCAAAAGAAGAGGTCAAGCACAAGAAAGATGTACCTGGATCAAGTGGGTTAGAAAAAGTATCAAGAGTTAAGACAAGGAGTCAATTAAGCAAAGAGAAGGGCAAATCAGTAGCTGTTGAGGAAAGTCCAATATCTAAGGCCAGTTTGAGTGATTTGCTTGAGGCAATTGAGTTTGAACAAGTGGAACCAGTGCATGTTGAACCCATGGATATTGATTTGACTCAATCATCACCGGAGAGCACTAAGAAATCCAAAGCTTCGAAGAGACTAAGGTTTGATGAACCTAGTGAGGAGTTTATTTTCAAACCACGAAGGTCGGTTACAAGGAAACAAGTTAGAGAAGCTGAGAAAGTGCATAAAGGAGAGAAAGTTGTAAAGATGCCCAGAACAGAGGTAATTGAAGTATTTTCCAAAACAGTAGAGGCAGTCAAGCATAAAGACAAGAACAGAAAAGTTATTATTTCCCAAGGAGGAAATGTTATAGCCATAAAGAATCAAGCGGGGACAGCAAAAGATGAAATTTCCAAAGCAAAGAATGTCATTAGAGAGCGTGCAGTCAGGTATGCCAACTATCGAAGAGCTGTGTTAAAGGGTAGTAAAAACCTAGTGAGTCAAGTGGATTCAGTGGCTGATGTGTATACATGGACAGTTCCAGATATTAAACAATCTAAATTCATCAGTAAAATGAACATGACTCTAAGAGCTGAAAACAAAGCCTTGAGGAGGGAGATTGCAAGTTTAAAAACACAGCTAGGTTAACTAGCTGCTCATTGATGGTGAGAGAGGTCATTTTCTAAATTTTGGCAAATTTTGTTAAAGCTCCATTGTTTTGAAGACATATAGGTCTCTGCCACCTGTAAAGAAGATTTAAAAAATTAGAAGTTCAAGCAAAAAATTCCTTACTGCAAATACACTCTGTTTTAGCAAAAACAGCAGTTTCGTAGCGCGCTACGAAACTGCTGTAGGTGCTGTTTTTGAATGAAGACAAACAGTTTAATGGTAAGATCAGCAAATTTTTGAAAGAAACGTTTAAGGAACATAAGGGAGACCACATGAGGCTATCCTAGCCATTCAGATAATGACAAGTGTGCCTTTTTGTAAAGGTGAAATATTTTGTCTCAAGTTAAAACTTTTATAAAGGTACTTTATGACCAGTTAGGGTTTGGCAGAAATGGCATACGAGGAGTATTGTTTTGGTTTATACACATGTCCATCAACGAAGCCTCCAACACATCTGAAATATGGTGATGCTCATAAATTTTGGGGTATTAAAGAGCTGGGAACATGTTGCTTAACTTTCGAAGGATGGTGGGAAACAAGGACCGGAAAAACAGGGGTTTGTTCTTATGATCAATGAACCATCAGTGCATTCAGTATCCAATGCTAACCTTGTTCATTGCATCCACTTCTCAGTTATCTCAGCCAAACTGAAAGGAGACAGGTGTCTAAGAGCAAAGAAGGATCATGATACGAGGAAGATAGAATTAGATATGTAGTTTAATTAGCACTCTTTGTAATTACAGTCAGCACTTGATGTATTTAATGAATTAGTTAATTGATAGATAGGGGTAATTAGTAATAGTCTTCGAGCTCCCCTCATGCTGGAGGAGGAAGCTCATAGTGGTTAAGGTTGTATCTCTATATATAGATCAGACTTTGATGTAATGAAGGTTGGATGTTTTGGAGAAGACTGTTTTTGGTTTATGTATAAACAAATTTCAGTAATGCAAATGACTGTGTTTTCTTCTCAAGATTCACAATGCATCTTCTTGTTCAAATGTGTGATGGTATTCTTTCTTTAAGTTTCATTTACAGTTTTGTTAATGCATAATCACTCAGAACTCATGAATCATGCTCTGACTTCCTGTATGCCTTGGCAAACTGTGGTTTCAAAGTTATGTTTGAACATATAGATGTAAAGTGCCCTGATTTCTATGAAAAGATAGTGTTTTTGTTTGCTGAGATATGAGAGACTCCATAAGCCCAATGGGAATCAGTTCAATGTTGTCCAGCCAGCTTATTTTTCATGTGTCTTATAAGAGTTAGCCATCTTTTCTTGTCATTAATCAATATTCATAATTTGTGAGAGAGCCCTCTCAGACTAAGGAGGCTAAGCCTTAGTCCAAAGCCTGGTTTGAAATAGTTACACGGAATCTTGCTGAATGGCAGCCTTCAGTGTTTGATTTTGTGATAACATTTTGGTGCGTCTGTCGGGAGCCTGAAGATTACTCATTACCGTAGTTATAAGATTGAATTTCTGAAGGTAGCAAGAGTTCAAAAAGGTTTTCGAGGCTGCATTCTACCTTGGTGACTCCATGAATTTTAAAGTTTGAAAGGTGGCTTCGAGAGGAAGGTATACAAGGAGTAATCCTGACCCAAACCCACCTAGTCCTGTGGAAAATCCTAATATCATCTCAAGGAGTAAACAAAGATTTTCTGATATACCAGGTACTTCAAATATTTCAAAGTCTTTGTTTCCTGAGTTTTCTAGAATTCCTGAAGATAAAATTGTTGATGATAAAATCCAAGAAGTGTTGTTGAGGTCTGAAAACGAAGAAGAGCTTATTGGTATTATTTTGGATCTACAAAATAACGGTATTGATACTTCATCTTTAGTGTCACAAAGAGATAAAGAAGAGTTTTGGGAAATTGTTACTTCTGAATTGTTATTAGAGAAAGAGGATTTGAAACAGCTTAAAGAGCTTGACCCTTTTGAAGTCTTGCTTAAATCCAAAACTGGTTTACCTCTCCCAAATTGGAGTTCTTTTGTCAGTGGCTTACAAAGTCCCAATAGCCCTTTCTGTACTCATACTTTATCCTCTGCCTCTGCTAGTCCAGAAAGTCCTCAGACAACATCTCATATTAGTTCTGGTCCCCCTAGTCACACAGTACTTGTTACCCCTGCTCCTCCTTTCATTATGGCTGTACCTGCTAGGTATGCTCCTCTAGCTCTCCCTGTTGTTTTGCATGATCTTCCTAGTAAATATGCTGCTAGGATTCGAACATGGGGAGGAGATGATGAAATTTCAGCTGAGGAACATGTGGATAGATTCAATGACTTTGTTGATAGGGAAGAAGTAGATGATGAGGATGTAAAGTTAAGACTGTTTGCTCAAACCTTTATTGGGGAAGTCCGAAAATGGTTTAAAGCCCTTGGAGCTGGTAGCATTCATAGTTGGCTTGAATTTGAAGATAGTTTTCTGAGAAAATGGGGAAATAGGACCAATCCTGTTCAAGCCCTTAACGAATATAATAGTTTAAGAAGAGCTCCAGATGAAACTGTTCAAAATTTTTCTAAGAGGTTTAATAAGGTATATAATTCCATTCCAGCACATTTGAAGCCTCCTGGAGCCTTGGCACAGTTAAGATATGCTGAGTCATTTGATTCAGATTTCTCTCTTTTACTCAGAGAAAGAGAGTCTGCTACTCTTGCTGACATGCAGAATGATGCAGTTAAGGTAGAGGGGAATATGCTAGCTGCTAAGAAGTCAAAGATGGCAAAGACTAAGATAAAAGAAGAGGAGAAACCTTCTACCTCTGCTCAAGAAGACAAGTTTGAAACCATGATGAAAACCATGGAGAAGTTGATGGATCAATTAGCACTTGGGAATACTACTGCTCCTCAAGCACAACAAGAACCTCGGTTTAGGAACCCTCAATTTAGAAGGCCTCAAAATCAGCAAAGGCCAAGGGAAAATAGAAATCAGCAAGCAGATCCTCCAGTGAGACCTCCTTTCCAACAAAACATGGTGGATGAAGAGGAAGATCCTGAGGTACCTGAGGAGTCTATTCATTGCTTTGGTGAAGAAGACTCAGAAATTTTCTTAACAAAAGAGGAACATGATGAGTCTAGTTTGGTAAAGGCAGAAGAGGAACCTTCTGATTTCTTAAAAGGTTATCAGCATGATATATTTGAAATTCAGAAGCAGTATAATATCAGAAACCGAGATGTCCCTATTACAGCAAATAAAGCGCAGCCCAAGAAAAATGTTTCAAAAGCAGTTGAAGACAAAAAGGAAAAGTCAAAGCAGATTGATGGTAAAGGTGATTCTTCTATTGATAAAAAGGATATTCAAAACCCTACACTTCCTAAGGAAATTGAAAGGTCTAGTTATGTTTTTAATATAGAAAATGAGATTGCAAAAATCAAAATATCAGTCCCATTTAATGAAATTCTGAAAGTAGACAAATATAGAAGCAACATTGTGGAAATGCTTAATTCTCCACCAGGAGGGGCTGATATTCTAAGTGTGCAAGAGGATAATCTTATTATCTGTTTAGGACCAAGACTTGACGATGAACAAAGTGATGAGTTCCCTCCTTTTTATATAAGCATTAATATCCATGATGTGACTCTACATAATGCTATGCTGGATTCAGGGGCATCACATAACCTCATGCCTAAGGTAATCATGGAAAGAATGGGATTAGAAGTAACTAGACCATATAAAGATTTATTTTCTTTTGATTCAAAGGGAGTTCATTGCATTGGGTTGATAAAAGATGTTGTTGTGGCACTCACACAAATCCCAACAAAAACAACTGTCATGGACATTGTTGTTGCAGACATTCCACCTAAGTTTGGGATGCTTCTTTCAAGGTCATGGGCTGCAAAAATCAAGGGTACCATGCAAATGGATCTGACATATGCTACCATTCCAGTGTTTGGTGAACAAAGGAGGTTGTATCGTGAAACAAGGATGGCATATATGGTAAGAAGCAAGGACAAGCCTCAGAATTTTCCTATTTACTCTTGTGATACAGGTCTGGGATCAGCTATCTTGTTCAATGAATCAGTTGGTAAAGAATCACAAGAGGAACTTGCAGAAAATCAGGGTCTGGAGGTACAACAAAGAAATGAAATAGATATCAATGGTTGTTGGTCCCTATATTTTGATGGAGCAGCAGGGAAAGAAGGCGCAGGAGCTGGAATTTGGATCACTAGTCCAACTGAAGAAAGTAAGTTTCTGTCATACAAACTTAACTTTGATTGTACCAATAACATGGCTGAGTATGAATCTCTGGTATTAGGCTTAGAAACCTTGATAGAGTTGAAGGCAAAGAACATTGCTGTTTGTGGAGATTCTGAATTAATTATAAAGCAAGTTCAAGGTGCATATCAAACAAAGGATGCAAGGATGAGAGCCTACAGAAATTTAGTGCTGGAATTGTTGGAAAATTTTCAATCCTATACCTTCAGTATAAAAACCAGAGATCAAAATTCTGTTGCAGATTCTCTTGTTGTTGCAGCCAGTCTTTTTATTATTCCCAAGCATTCTTCTGATAGCTATGAAGTGAAGGTTCGCCATAGACCAGTCATCCCAGATAATATCATAAATTGGCAAGTATTTGAAGATGATCAGCAGGTAAGAAATTTTCTTGAGTTGAAAGAGGAGTTTGAGCATAATCAAATAGATCAGCAAAATATGTTAGCAGAGACAAGGGACAAATCTGAAGTGTTGCAGCTGCAAAACAACCTAATCCCTAAAGGCCTCATTCCACTGGAAAAGTTATTTGATCAGAATGATGTGTTTAAAGCACCAAGATTGCAAGCTAATGAAGAAGAAATAGAAAGCTGTAATTTAGGTGATTCAGTTGTGCCCAAGTTAGTCAAGATTTCAAAGTTTTTATCAGCAGATATGAAGGTCAAATATGTTGAAATGATGAAGAAATTTATTGATGTTTTTGCATGGAGCTATGCTGATTTGAAGCAGTATGATTCTTCAGTTATACAACACACCATCCCAATTAAGAAAAATGAGAAGCCTTTTAAGCAGAAATTAAGAAGGATTAATCCCCTTCTGATGCCACTGATTGAAAAGGAGGTGAAAAAGCTTTTTGATGCAAAAATTATTGTTCCAATCAGATTCTCAAACTGGCTTGCTAATTTGGTACCAGTTAGGAAAAAGAATGGGGAGATTAGAATCTGCATAGATTTCAGGAACTTAAACAAGGCTTCACTGAAAGATAATTATCCTCTTCCTAAAATGGATCTTATTTTGCAAAATATTGTTGGTTCCCAGAGAATGTCTATGCTGGATGGTTTCTCAGGGTATAATCAGATCCTTGTTCATCCAGATGATCAGGAGAAGACAGTTTTCACTACACCATGGGGCACATTTATGTATGCAAAGATGCCCTTTGGTCTCATGAATGCAGGGGCGACCTTCCAAAGGGCTATGGACATTTCTTTTGCTGAAGAAAAAGATAAATCAGTGGTGGTATATCTTGATGATATCACAGTCTTTTCAAAAATGGAAGAAGATCACTTAAAGCACCTTGAAAGGATCTTGCTAAAGTGTAGGAGGTTTGGTATTTCTTTAAACCCAACCAAAAGTATCTTTGCTTTAACTTGTGGCAAATTGCTTGGACATATTATTTATGAAGAAGGAATTAGGATTGATCCTAATAGGGTCAGTGCTATTCAAAGGCTAGATTTGCCAAGGAGTAAGAAAGAGGTTCAATCCTTTCTTGGTAAGGTTAATTTTGTTAGAAGATTCATTCCTAACTTTGCTGAAGTAGTCAAACATATAACAAAGATGCTAAGGAAAGGAGCAGATTTTAAGTGGACAGCTGAAGCAAAGAAGTCATTTGAAGAGATCAAGAAAGCACTTACTCAAGCACCAGTCCTCATCAGCCCGGATTTTACCAAGGAGTTCCTGATCTTCACATTTGCTTCTGAAGACACAATTGCTGGAGTTTTACTGCAGAAAGGAAGTCAAGGTACTGAACGGCCCATTTCTTTCTTTAGCAAGACCTTGGCTAATGCTGAATTGAAATATAATATCTTAGAGAAGCAGGCATATGCATTGGTGAAAGCAATTAAGGATTTCAGAATTTATGTGTTGCACTCTCATATTGTTGCATATGTGCCAAGTGCTGTTATAAAAGATATTCTTACACAAGCAGACCCGGATGGAAAAAGAGGAAAATGGATAGCCAAGCTGTTGGAATATGATATTGAGATCAGGCCCACCAAGTTGGTAAAGGGTCAGGGCTTAGCAAAATTGCTGACTCAACCAAATCTAGACTGTATTGGTATCAATTTTAGCACAGAAATATCAGAAATTTCTGAGAATGCAGAAGAATTAATCCAAATCAATGAAAAGTTTTTGACATCAGAATGGTATAAGGATGTGGCATTTGTCTTGCAGTACAATAGAGCCCCTGATAGCCTTTCCAAATCTAAAGCTCGGTTCACCAAGTTGAAGTCCCTTAGATATTTTGTATATGAGCAAAATTTATTTTGGAAGGATGCAGGAGGAATTTTGCTAAATTGTCTCATTGAAGAAGAAGCTGATAAGGTCATTGATGAATTTCATAAGGGAGATTGTGGAGGCCATCACTATTGGAAAGCCACTGCAAATAAAGTTTTGAGAGCTGGATATTTTTGGCCAACTATGTTCAGAGACATTTATAAAAAGATAGCAGCATGCCATGAATGTCAAGTATTTGAAGGAAGGAGAAAGCTCATGCCATTGCCATTGGTTCCTATCTATGTTGAGGCACCCTTCTAGCAGTGGGGATTAGATTTTATAGGGGAAATACATCCTCCTTCCTCAGGACAGCATCGATGGATTCTCACAGCCACTGATTATTTTACAAAGTGGATAGAGGCAATACCTACCAGGCAAGCAAATGATGCAGTGATTATTTCCTTTTTAGAAATTAACATCTTATCAAGGTTTGGTTGTCCACTCAAGATTATCACAGACAATGCCCAGGCTTTTAAGTCCAAAAGAATGATAAATTTTTGTCATCAGTACCATATTTCCCTTGGTCATTCCACTGCTTACTATCCACAGGGAAATGGCTTGGCTGAGAGCTCAAACAAGAGTCTTGTGAGGATTATTAAGAAGTTGTTGCAGGATAATAAAAAGGCTTGGCATTTGAAATTGAAGTATGCCTTGTGGGCTGATCGAATTTGCACAAAGAGGTCCATTGGAACATCACCATATGAACTTGTGTATGGAGCAGAGGCAATTTTCCCAACATCTCTTGGGGTACCAGTTATGAAACTAATTCAGGGATTAGAGGAGGAACCAAATGCCATACAGCGAAGGATTAATCAGTTGATAGCTTTGCAGGAGAAAAGGAATGAGGTGTTTGAAGACCATCAACAAAACCAGAATAGAGTCAAGAGAGCTTTTGACAAGAAGATCAAAGAGGTCATATTTCAGATTAATGATAAATTCCTAAAATGGGAAGCCAGAATTGAAGAGAAAGGTAAACATGGCAAATTTGAAAATTTGTGGAAAGGGCCATTTCAGATTTCTGCTTTCCATGGAAACAACACTTACATTCTGCAGGAAGTTGATGGAACACCATATGCTGGAGGGCCTGTTAATGGCAGGTTCTTAAAGCATTACAATCAGTGAAAGTCTGCCAAGTATCTCATGAGCATTGTATATAACCGTTTTATGAAGTTTTCTTGTTAAAAATAAATGACAAGCTGAACAGAAAAGCTTTAGCCCGAGGAGAAGGCCCACAAAGCTAGAAAGGAATGCTTGTCAGTTGTGTGTTTGTTTTATAAAATGGACAAAGCACTGGTTCTACGAGTTCTTAGTGTACTACAGGAGCACACTATCCCAAGTGGAGCCACTGTTATCACCAAGAACTACAGTCACATGTATATAATTTTTGTCTAAAGTTCACTGTCAAAAATTGGTGTCAAATGGGTTTTGTCCTATGTTTCTTACTTAGGGGTCATGTTTCTAAAGGGTCTTGATGTGAATCATTATCTAATACTATTGGTCATCCTCCATCATGATTGCATAAGCCATGTATTATCTTGTACATGTCACTGGTCCTTTCCGTATTTTCGCAGTGCAGTCTTATTGGTTGATTTTGCAGCGCAATGATGTTTTAGCCTTTTCGCAGCACGTCAGCATCCAGCCATTTTGCAGCGCATTTTGCTAATTTATAACTATCTGCGCTACGAAATCGCAGTTTCGGGCATTTTGCAGCGCAGATTCCTAAAGGGTCACATCTGGGGATGAGTCATTGTCTCCGTCCGGTTATTGTCAGTTGGCGTACCTCCCAAACACTTATGAGCCATCACTCCACCAATAGATCCATAAGCATGCACATAAAAATCATTCTAACGGTTTTGTCATGCATGAATGTTTTATGATGTTTGTAAATGATGCATAAAGTGGCCAGCTTGTGTGATAAGATATTTGAATTGCAAATGAGCCCGAGTTCAAACGAGCCCGAGTTTCTTTTTCAAGCGAGCCTGCGTTCTAAAAATTTTTGAATTTGCCATTTGAATTGAAGCTGGTGGTGATTCTCTGTGCAAAAAATTTCGAAAGCAGAATGGAGAGGAAGGAGCATCGGTCTGGAAGATGTCAGAGAACAGAGCCTGAAGGATTGGACCTTGCATTAAGAGATGAAGGTGTTAGGAAGGCTTTCAAGGATGCTGGCTGTTGGAATTTCTACGAGAAGCTGCAGGGTGGCCATGCTGAGGTAACAAAAGAGTTTGCCTTGAACTTTACAGGTTTAAATTCTAAAGTATCTATGTTAGAATTTCAAGTATCTCCAGAGGCAATTGCTAATGTAACTGAAATTCCAAGAGGAGGGCAGGAGTGGTTTAAGAACTTTAAATTTGATTTGAACCCCTGCAAAGAATTTCTTAAAGAGGCATATGTGAATGAGGATTTAACAAAGGTTGTACCTAGAAATTATGTTAAAGAACACTATGCCCTTCTGCTTACTTGTATTCAAAAGTATTTAACCTGTGAGGGTAGATATAACAAGGTTTACTCCTATCACTTTAAGTTGTTGTTGCACTTTACTGGTAAAGCATCCATAGATATTCCATTTTACCTATTTCGTAGTCTCAGAAAAATGTGTGATAAAGTTCAATTAAGGAAGGATGACTGTGAGACATCATTATTTCACCATGGTTTAGTGAAACTGTTAGTACTGGATGGTCTTCAGAAAATTGGTAGGGATTGGAACTCTTTTATCTTTATGGCTGGTTTTCAGAGTAAAACAGGCCTTACTCCAGAGCCGGTTAGAGAAAGAGAAGAATCAGTTGAGGAACCCACAATAGCTGAGCTCAGAAAGGAGGTAAAGGATAAAAAGAAGACCAAGTCTAAATTGAAAAAATCAGTGAAGCCCTTGGTTATTAAAGAGCCACCTCAGCCATCATCAAAAGAAGAGGTCAAGCACAAGAAAGATGTACCTGGATCAAGTGGGTTAGAAAAAGTATCAAGAGTTAAGACAAGGAGTCAATTAAGCAAAGAGAAGGGCAAATCAGTAGCTGTTGAGGAAAGTCCAATATCTAAGGCCAGTTTGAGTGATTTGCTTGAGGCAATTGAGTTTGAACAGGTGGAACCAGTGCATGTTGAACCCATGCATATTGATTTGACTCAATCATCACCGGAGAGCACTAAGAAATCCAAATCTTCGAAGAGACTAAGGTTTGATCAACCTAGTGAGGAGTTTATTTTCAAACCACGAAGGCCGGTTACAAGGAAACAAGTTAGAGAAGCTGAGAAAGTGCATAAAGGAGAGAAAGTTGTAAAGATGCCCAGAACAGAGGTAATTGAAGTATTGTCCAAAACAGTGGAGGCAGTCAAGCATAAAGACAAGAACAGAAAAGTTATTATTTCCCAAGGAGGAAATGTTATAGCCATAAAGAATCAAGCGGGGACAGCAAAAGATGAAATTGCCAAAGCAAAGAATGTCATTAGAGAGCGTGCAGTCAGGTATGCCAACTATCGAAGAGTTGTGTTAAAGGGTAGTAAAAACCTAGTGAGTCAAGTGGATTCAGTGGCTGATGTGTATACATGGACAGTTCCAGCTATTAAACAAGCTAAATTCATCAGTAAAATGAACATGACTCTAAGAGCTGAAAACAAAGCCCTGAGGAGGGAGATTGCAAGTTTAAAAACACAGCTAGGTTAACTAGCTGCTCATTGATGGTGAGAGAGGTCATTTTCTAAATTTTGGCAAATTTTGTTAAAGCTCCATTGTTTTGAAGACATATAGGTCTCTACCACCTGTAAAGAAGATTTAAAAAATTAGAAGTTCAAGCAAAAAATTCCTTACTGCAAATACACTCTATTTTAGCAAAAACAGCAGTTTCGTAGCGCGCTACGAAACTGCTGTAGGTGCTGTTTTTGAATGAAGACAAACAGTTTAATGGTAATATCAGCAAATTTTTTAAGGAAACGCCTAAGGAACATAAGGGAGACCACATGAGGCTATCCTAGCCATTCAGATAATGACAAGTGTGCCTTTTTGTAAAGGTGAAATATTTTGTCTCAAGTTAAAACTTTTATAAAGGTACTTTATGACCAGTTAGGGTTTGGCAGAAATGGCATACGAGGAGTATTGTTTTGGTTTATACACATGTCCATCAACGAAGCCTCCAACACATCTGAAATATGGTGATGCTCATAAATTTTGGGGTATTAAAGAGCTGGGAACATGTTGCTTAACTTTCGAAGGATGGTGGGAAACAAGGACCGGAAAATCAGGGGTTTGTTCTTATGATCAATGAACCATCAGCGCATTCAGTATCCAATGCTAACCTTGTTCATTGCATCCACTTCTCAGTTATCTCAACCAAACTGAAAGGAGACAGGTGTCCAAGAGCAAAGAAGGATCATGATACGAGGAAGATAGAATTAGATATGTAGTTTAATTAGCACTCTTTGTAATTACAGTCAGCACTTGATGTATTTAATGAATTAGTTAATTGATAGATAGGGGTAATTAGTAATAGTCTTCGAGCTCCCCTCATGCTGGAGGAGGAAGCTCATAGTGGTTAAGGTTGTATCTCTATATATAGATCAGACTTTGATGTAATGAAGGTTGGATGTTTTGGAGAAGACTGTTTTTGGTTTATGTATAAACAAATTTCAGTAATGCAAATGACTGTGTTTTCTTCTCAAGATTCACAATGGATCTTCTTGTTCAAATGTGTGATGGTATTCTTTCTTTAAGTTTCTTTTACAGTTTTTTTAATGCATAATCACTCAAAACTCATGAATCATGCTCTGACTTCCTGTATGCCTTGGCAAACTGTGGTTTCAAAGTTATGTTTGAACATATAGATGTAAAGTGCCCTGATTTCTGTGAAAAGATAGTGTTTTTGTTTGCTAAGATATGAGAGACTCCATAAGCCCAATGGGAATCAGTTCAATGTTGTCCAGCCAGCTTATTTTTCATGTGTCTTATAAGAGTTAGCCATCTTTTCTTGTCATTAATCAATATTCATAATTTGTGAGAGAGCCCTATCAGACTAAGGAGGCTAAGCCTTAGTCCAAAGCCTGGTTTGAAATAGTTACACAGAATCTTGCTGATTGGCAGCCTTCAGTGTTTGATTTTGTGATAACACAACCTCTGAGTTGATTCTAGACCAGTGCCTAGGCATCTTAAGAGCTTTGGATATTATGAGTAGGGATTTCTGTTGCACTCCAATTAACACGTAGTTGGAAAAAGAGAATAAAGGGGGCTTGGTTCAATAGCTTTTCATTACAGTAGACTCAAACACGTACAGGGATCTAAATGCACAGGGGGTAGATCTAGTTCATCTCAAAGAGAAATGACTGATTCTGGTGGTCGACTCACAACAACACGAAACCTTGATATTAGCATTGTATTAACATGAAGAGGAGGAAAGAAAGGAGGGAATTTGATGCATAGGGTTGTAAACAAAACAGAATCCTAAGCAACAATGTTCCAGTAAAAGTATGGAAGATTGAAAAGGTGGAATTACAAAAACAATCCAACGCTAATCATGGATACATTTATCACCAAATAACATTAAGTAAATTTGTGCACATTACAAACACATATGTAAATTTGTAGCTAACACAGGTACTGTTACTACTTAGCAACAAATATACAAACATGAACAAGGGTGAAACCTGCAGCTTCATTACACTATTTCAAAGGGAGAGAAACATACATGAAGTAATAAACAAAGGAGAAAACATATTACACATTTCTCTAATAGGAATCAACATAATAGTTTCATTAATCCTCGAGTCCAAATCACTAGTCCATTACATTTAGCAAGGTATCACTCAAGTCCCTCATGAATAGGCAAGTAGAACCAAAAGTGGAATCAAAGAATTTGGACCACCGCGGGTGCAGAATTCTGAAACGAATTCTGAGTGTTTCTTCCCCCTATTTATAAGAAGAGGGGGAGCTTTGAAGTAACAGTTACAAAATATCTCAGCTAAGGGCCAGCTATCTGATTTGACTAGTTGTCATGGCATGCGATAGCTCTGCTGCCCACAATGATTCCAAACGGGATTTGATTCCGTCTTTAAAGTGCAAGACATACAAAATAAACAAAAAATACAAAAATAATAAGAAAAGGAAAAATGGATGATGATGGATGAAGTATCCCTGTTCCATTTTTGAAATTTCCCCTCGTCAGGCCACATCTCTACCATGATGTGCATTTCCTGTTGCTTGGTCGGTTCTTGTCGCTTTCGCCTTAACTGTTTGGCTTCACCACTCTCTAGAGTTGGTAGCAATCAATTGTGTTGGCTTGTTACAAAGCAGAAGTGGAGATTGACCTGATAGTCTTGCATTATATGACTGAGTGGAGCTCCATGCTGAGGCATTAAGTCTTCTTGAGCCCGATACTGATTTACTGTTGCTCCATGCCTTCATTTAATATTGCAGCTGCAGACCCATACACATTCAAAGTTCTATACCATACTACTAGGACTTTACTCCATCGAGAATTTACTCTTAAATGCATTACAGAACAATGAGTCTCGATCTCCTTTGACCCTCTTTGGTTTAGGCCCATTTTGCATTTCTTCTCATATGACCGGGGGGCTATGACCTGGGTATTAGCCCTAAGGCGCTAGAGCCTTTGGACTCGTGTCTGAGAACCCTTATCCTTTGTTAAATGTTTTGGCTCCTTTTCTTTTATTTTCCTCTATAGACCACACGCTTGGCCAAATATTAGAGGTCGGAAAATTGATGATTTCATATCCATGTCGTAGTGCATCCTCATGAAACTTGCGATCGCCGATCACCCTTGTGCTTAACCCTTAGCTCCTCAGATCTTAATGTGACCGTGGGCCATCCACTTTGTCAGAGCCCCTTTATTGGTATATTTAAACCAAAGGTTTCACTAGGAGCGAAAATGCTCATCCTCCAATTGTCGATCATCGATGTGACATCATCCTCTACCATGTGTCACCTTATGAGTGTTGACACATGTCACCCTTTTTTTCCCCCTTACAACCCCTCAAAACACTAAATTCACCTACCATGTTTCCATCGTACCACCACATCATGCTGATGTTAGTTGCCCCATGTCCCTTATCGGAACTAACCATGTCCTGCCAAGTGTCATGTATCAGAAACAATCATGTGTAGCCACGTTTCATTTATCAGATCCAATGATGTTCCACCATGTGGTCCCCTCGAGCAGAGAGAAATGGTTAGCCCTCTTTTGGTTTTGCAACTAATTTCCTTTGTTAAATTATTTTTGACCCTCCCAATGCTTTAACACTATCATCGTTCTTTTCCCACAACTTCTTCATACTAATCACTTCCAGAATCCCTAATTTTTGACTTTCAATATGTTTGTGCTGTTGTGATCGCCAATTGCCAATGTGCTTGCCCTAACTCATTCGATCATCGATTTGTGCTTAGTGTCACTGATGAACAATCACCGATGTGCGATATCCAATATTGAAGCTCTGCTACACGAAGCGTCGAATGCCATGTTACCTAATGTTGTGATATGCGATTTTTGATGAGCTGGGACTGTTATAGACAATTTTGTGCCTTACAGCAACACGCATGAATTGTCAATAATCCAAGGGATCCAAAGTTCCCTAAACATGATGTTCCTACCCCTAGAGGAACAAGGTCAGCAAACCAACAGCTCTCAGATCAGTTCTCCACCTGAAAACACTCAAAAACAAGCAATCCTGAAATCAAAGCAGGTGCTCCACTAGGTTTCTGCGCTGAAACTCAGTTGCTCCATGGTGTACCTGCGTTGCAAAGCAAGTGGGACAAAGGCCACCTGCGCTGAGCGAGAAGGGACAAGTGGCACAGTGAGTCATTGCTTTGGAATCTTCCAAAAATGACACTTGGATCAGGTATTTCGCCTTGTGATGAGTCAGAGGCTTTGTTTCTCCAAGTGGAAGCAAAGTTCTCCAAGTGGACTCAAGAACTGAAGATCAACTAAAGATTAACTGAAGAGAGAGAGGACACAAGGCAGCTACACATCAGTTGCAAGCTGACTCATCCTTTCTCAATTCATCTATATATTGAGCTCTCTCCTATGAGCTCAAGAGGCTGGAATTTTGTGCAAAGTAATGATATGCTGTTGGTTTCACTATTGAGTTATTGGGTGATTGTTTGAGAGAGGTGAAGAAGAACAATTCTTTCTGCTGGGAGGTGTTGCTGGGTTGGAGCCTTCAATGGTTGTAATACTCTCAGAACCTTTATTTCTTCATTAATAAAAGCTATTGAGGTTCTTCTATGTGCTTTTGTTTCAATAATATATTGTGATGATTGCATGTTTGGTTTACACTAATCCATGAACCAGTTATGATTGCATGCCTCTTGTAGTTTCCTTCTTTGTTATTGTGCAGGATCTCATTGTAGCTGGGCGAGCAAAAGGACAAGGAGCTAGGAGCAAGCGGCCAAAGAGAAGAGTTTGGATTCGACATTAAGCGCAAGGCAACTGTTAGTGCTTTCTCCATTCTCTTTTGCTTTCATAAAGAAGTAAACCTTAAGTAGTTTGTTTTACAGTTGTTGCTAAGGAACTGTCACCCTTAGAGTGGGATAGGGTCATCCGAGTCGGATACTTTTCCCTACAACAAACTGGCGACTCCACTGGGGATCGTATCCGTTTGATTGTGTTTGTAGTATTTTGCTATTCATTTCCTGAACAAAAGAGTACCAAATCGAAAAGCTTTTGACTATATTAAAAGCGAAGTAGAGGGCAGCTACTCTTGCTCATTTTCTGAGCAAATTCATGATTTGAAGAGCTGATCTACAAGGATCCTTGTAAGCTCTTAGTGATAGCTTTGCACCTTCTTAATCATCCCTTTGAGTGTGCTTGACTGATTGCTTCTGATTTGAGCAAAAACCGTGCATTTTTGAGAAAATTATGACCCGGAAACTGTGAAAACGCAATTCTCGTTTTCCAAAGCAGGTAGTACACAGGCTATCTGCTTTGCAACGCAGGTCCCGAAGGGGCTACCTGCGCTGAGAGCCAGTTTGGCTGTGCAGAGCCTGCGTTGGCCCAAATTTGCCTAGTGCATTTGGGGTTTCCTCCTTTCTCTTGCCTGTTTTCACTTAGTTTTGCTGCTAGGTGTCAGTCTTGTGCCTGTTTTGAAACCAATATTACTTGCCATCATTCTGCCTCTGTTATATAACGAAATTGTACTGGTTCTTTGTATTTCTTACTCATTTACAATTTCCCATAACGAAGAGTAAACTAGTCTTGCTTTTGGCCTCTTAGATCTGAACCTGTGTTAGGCATTTTGCTGGTCTAAAGAGTTAGCTTGTTGGCTGTCCATAGCTGATTAGTCATTTTACTTTCGTTAGTATGGTTTGATTTCATGCATTTCCAGTGATTAAACAAGTAAATCTTAAGGTGTCTTTTGATTTTGGACAAACTTGTTTGTTTTCGCTCTAAATCGAAATCAAAGTTATATAACCACTTTCTTTTTGTAATCCATCCACATTAAGAAAGGAAAAAGAAAATACATGCATTGTGCATTTTGCATTTGACTGTGTGCTTGATGATTTAGAAAAATTTGCATTTTAGTGTGTGCTCTATGATCTGTGTGAAAAGATTTACCTTTCTTTTCCCTCAGTAGTTAAGGTTTTCAAAGTTAAAATATTGAAAAGTTTGCTTCTCATCTTAGACTGCATTCAGGAATTTGTTATATACATCTCGTGGTGATCCTTAAAGGCAAACTGATAAGCAAGATCAACATTAAAATAAATCCAATTTACATAACAACGCTTTGTAACATAACGCAAACACATAGAGGTCTAGGTAGAGACGTGTTCCGGCGTCGTTAAACATAGTGACTGTCGATCTCTACGAAGGTGGGTGATCCCTCCTGAGAGTCAGTGGCACTAATACGGACTTGTGCTCCCACGTACCGTCGCGTATATATTGGGAGACCCCTATAGGCAATTATCCTTTATCCATAGGAAGCCGTGTCGGCCGCCCTACTGATCGCGATGCAGTGAACACAGCATTCACGAAGATCGACCACCCGTACCGTAAAAAGTATTCTGTGGTTTCGCGAAAAGTTTGGCACACCCTCTGCCTAGAACTCCAGAGAAGTTTCTTTTGGCCTTTTTCAAACTCTATAACTGAAAAAGTCCATCCGAGCATTTGTCACTTCGGGCTCGTTAAAACATCGAAGGCGACTAGAGTCATCTTTAGCTTTTTCTCGACTCTTAAAACATGAAAAAGCAAGTTTGTGTCTAAAAGCGTCGTTAATAAAATTTATTTTAAGCGGAACATAATCACCTATTATTCCCACGTTGATCTTTCAGTTGAAAAGTATGGAGCCCACCAACCAAGGAAATAACCTTGGTGGAAGTCCAAATCCCTTCTCCTCTTGGGGAGATGTTGGTGCGCCTCATATGGCAGCATTGTCACTTCCAGGTTTGACAATTGGCCTACCTGTATGGCTCTTTTCAACTAATGTAGTCCAGATCGCCACTAATCCTGAGCAGTCGAATCAGCAGTCAGAACAGTCTAGAGCTACCCACCAGCCTTCCAATTCTTACAATTCTTCCTCTGATCCTTCATCTTCACAAGGTAGAGCCGGCAAAAGTCAGCCTCCCATGGAGAAGAAGGAAAAGAAGAAGAGAGAAAAGAAGCAGAAGGGGCCTATGGTGAAGGCGACTGGGGGCAAGCAAAAGACAGCTGACAAAAACCCACACACTGCATCGACCGGGCCTAAATCGCCATGTGTCATTTGCAAAGGGGCCCACTTCCATCTTGATTGTCCTTGTATTCCCCGGATACTAAGGGACTGGTCCCCAAGATTGCACAATCCGGTAGCATCAACCTCTGGTAGTCATGTTGATTGCAGTCCGTCAACTAGCGAGAGTGAAGGACGAAGAGGGAGACCAAGATCATCCTGTATATTGTGTGAAGGCGATCACGCCATCCACAAATGTCCATTCTTAGATGAGGCAAAGAGAGTTTTGGAAGATCGTCCGGTTTCACCATTACGACTTCCTCCTGGATACCAAAAACTCGAGCCTAATCCCTCGATAGTTGAAAATCCAGCTGACCCGCTCAAGTGGTCGGCTGAAGTGTCGGTCATTGAGAATGAACCTGCTGAATCCAGACTAGACGAAAGTCTAAAGGTCGAAACGGCAGTCGACCCGGTTCTTCCTTCGAAGGTTTCATCCTCCAATGACTCCGTCATTGAAGACCCATCTTCAAATGACACCCTCACTGAAGAGGATAAGGATGACACCGTCCATATTCTTTTCATCAACACAGACTCTGATGAGCATCAGGGCAATGCGCCCATTCCTTTATCGCAGGAAGGAACATCGTCAGGGTCGTATCTGGCCGTATATTCGGTCCCACCACCAAGCAACCTAGTTGTATCCTTTGATTGGAATCAACTAGGCAGACCCCGGTTACCAGCCAGTATCCCATTCAGAATCATAGTCCAAATCTACAGAATGGTGATGGCTGGAACTATCATTGATGAAGGGGCATCTGTAAGTATCCTTTCCTCTGTTGCTTGGAAAGCACTGGGTTGCCCGGCGCTTTTACCTGAGATGAGAAATCTATCAGGTTTTGATAAAGGAACCAGTCACCCGTTAGGGATTCTCCCCAATGTTCCAGTTACATTGAAAGGGAAGACAGTTCATATGAACATCATGGTCGTCCAGGGACCCTTGGCATATAACTTACTCCTTGGACGAGACTATATATATTGCATGGAGGCAATAGTGTCCTCGCTCTTTAGAGTCATGTGTTTTCCGCACGAAGGAAGAATGGTCAAGCTCGTAGACCAACTTTCATTTCCAGGATCACGCATTGCAAATAGTCAAATACCATCCCTTAACGGTTTATTCACTCAAGGAATGCCACCGCCCCTGGTTCTACTTCCTGATGAATGCGAGTAATTCGAGAAGAAAGGAATTGGGACCCAGGGGGCATGCACCCTGGCCTGCCTCGGGCAGAGAAAACCTTAGGTATAAAGTTAATTTCCGCAGAAGAATGGACTAGTCCGTACCCCGTCCAAAAAAGGAAGAGAGGGTTGTTCTAGGATAAAATTCTTTTGTCAAAGTTATGTTGAAGCGGAAGAATCGCTCCCTTTGTCTAAAGAAGTGGGCTCTCCTAAGGAGGGGGTCTATTTGTGGCAGCAAGAAGGCACCATCTTTGAATGTCAAGCCTCACCCATTAAAACAATATGTTTTAAAAGAGAAGTAGGGGCAGTCTTCAAAGAAAGAGAGGAAATTGCTGCAACAAGTAGTCACCATCCTTAGCAACCTAATGATAGACATCGCCGAAAAGAGAGTTTAGTTTGCGGCAGAAAACAAAACCATTTTTCGGATAATAAGTAAGAGGACCTCTCCCCCGTAACACCAATGTTTTATCTATTGCGATCTTGCAAAAATCAAAAAGTGAACTGATGGGAAGACAAGTACCATCGGCACCGAAAAATAACGAGAAGACAAGTATCGTTAAAAATATAGCAAGACGACAAGTAGAAAAACAAAGGTGGGACAGAGGAGAAGAAGAGCCTTGAAATTATACTTTATACCTGGGTGCATGCAAACCTTTTGGAGTGCAAGCACGGGATGACTATTTATTTATTTTTTTAAATTTTTAGGTCCTCCCTTTAAACCTATAGGTCTAACCCGTTAAACTCGTAGGATTAGCCGTTTCCAGCTTGCATAAAGAAAGGATGAAGGGAAAAAGTTAAAACCTGCCAAATTGGAGTAATTAGTGAGGTATCGCTCCTTAAATGAGATTACCTCACCTAAAGCATTCCTTGTATTAAGACTGGTATAATCGAGCAGTTTTAGCAATGTTCATGCTCGTTAAAAAATAAACGCAAGAATCGAGCAGTTTTGTACAGAGTTCATGCTCGTTAAAAAATAAACACAAGTTGTGAGCAATCTTTCCCTACAGTTCAAGCTCATCCAGAAAAAATGAACCGGTAAACAACCTCGAGAAATGTAACCTTTGAAAGCCATATTAAAAGCCCTTGGTCCTGTTTATATGCCATCACCTCCATCCGTTCATTTGGCCAATCGTTCACCTCCATATGTTTGTTTACCCATTGAGGAACAACTGCGAAGAGTGATTTCACTTAGCCATCCTTGTGACACTGCCGTGATTGGAGAATTCCAACCTGTACCTGGAATCTGTTGCTATCCCTGTTCATCACTCGTTCCTCAAAAGACGAGTCTTCTTTGAGCTCTTTTCACTGACTCGTAAAATATGAAAAGTTTGCCGAGTTTTGGCCTTCCAGCTCGTTAAAGGACAAGAAGAGCTATCCCTCCTCTAGATTTTAATCTTTTTTGACCTGAGGGATTATTACACAAAAAGATCGAGCGCTTGTTTTGTTCGGATCGTTAAAGAAATCGAAAATTCATCCCTTCTGTATTGTTTTATACTTTTTCGGACTTAAGGGATTAGAAGACGAAAAAGGAATTTTGGAGTTAACTTTTCGTACCTTTTCAGACTCTCTAAAAATGAAAAGGACCGAGTTTTCTTTGTCGTTAGACTCGTTAAAATGATTAAATAGCGACAAACTTGTCTTTAGACGAGAACGAGTTTCCCTATCGCTAGGCTCGTTAAAACATAGCGATGGGCTTGCCCGAAGGGCAGGTTATAGAACAAGCATATGTTATCCTCCTCAAGCTTGACAAAAATAAAGAGGTACTGGTCAGCAATGACTGGGGAAAAATTGGGAGAACCTCACAGCATTAATGGTAGCAAGTCGCTCTTGAACATGACACTTTGTCCTCCGTATCACATCGGGTTGGGTTGTTTCATTCACCGGTCTCATAACCATGGTCCTCGCCACACCATCCACAATTGGGGTAATGCTACCAATCCATCACATCAGTGTCGTTATATGTTCAAGAGATGTGGTTCTGTAAAGAGTCAACCGTGTTCCACCCACTGCCATACATTATCCTTCATCCACTTCATGACCGCCACCTTGAATCATACATCACAGTTTGTTTTCACCTCATCACAATCACTAGCTCCGTTCCGTGTCACTGATGTGGGATTCATTAAGGCCCTCCTTTGACAGATCGCTCCTTGTCGACATTAGCTCATTATCCAAGGAGTTGATCTAGGAACACCCCCCTCAGTACTGTGAAGCTTGCATGCCTCAATGGCAAGTTTCTCACTTCCGGCGACAGGTATACATCAATGACCTTCGACCAGAAGATTTTGCATGGTGGTCGACGCCAAGTCCTTTATTCCCACCATGTGAATTGTACTGCCGTACCTTGAGGGTCATCATCCTTATCGGTGACTCCTCTCGCGCTTGTTAACGGTTTACATCATTGACCGGTAATCAAGCGATGTCTTTCCATGTTCGACTTCAAGAAATTCTCACATGGATCGACTTGTACATCGAGTGAAGATCGGAAGAGATTGAAGACCCCGGATCTAGTTTCATCCATCCGGGCTGCGATATATATTCAGGACATAAAGACATTGGATATGTACATCATTACAGCAGATGATCATCCTTCTCAAAGGATGATAATTTCAGCAGAGAATTATCAGTCTACAATCAGACGATCGTCTGTTCTATGTACCAAAATGTATTTATAAAGCTGAGCATGGGAATGCCCGCCTCAGCTAGATCATGAAAAATGTATGAAAAATAATGTATTGTATTGTATCTTATTACAGGACACTTCTCAGCAGATTGAATGAACTTCGGATCCTCTCAATAAAGCATTTCACCCGATAAACGACCTCATACTTTAGGGGGCATCTGTTATAGACAATGTTGTGCCTTACAGCAACAAGCATGAATTGTCAATAATCCAAGGGATCCAAAGTTCCCTAAACATGATGTTCCTACCCCTAGAGGAACAAGGTCAGCAAACCAACAGCTCTCAGATCAGTTCTCCACCTGAAAACACTCAAAAACAAGCAATCCTGAAATCAAAGCAGGTGCTCCACTAGGTTTCTGCGTTGAAACTCAGTTGCTCCATGGTGTACCTGCGTTGCAAAGCAAGTGGGACAAAGGCCACCTGCGCTGAGCGAGAAGGGACAAGTGGCACAGTGAGTCATTGCTTTGGAATCTTCCAAAAATGACACTTGGATCAGGTATTTCGCCTTGTGATGAGTCAGAGGCTCTATTTCTCCAAGTGGAAGCAAAGTTCTCCAAGTGGACTCAAGAACTGAAGATCAACTAAAGATTAACTGAAGAGAGATAGGACACAAGGCAGCTACACATCAGTTGCAAGCTGACTCATCCTTTCTCAATTCATCTATATATTGAGCTCTCTCCTATGAGCTCAAGAGGTTGGAATTTTGTGCAAAGTAATGATATGCTGTTGGTTTCACTATTGAGTTATTGGGTGATTGTTTGAGAGAGGTGAAGAAGAGCAATTCTTTCTGCTGGGAGGTGTTGCTGGGTTGGAGCCTTCAATGGTTGTAATACTCTCAGAACCTTTATTTCTTCATTAATAAAAGCTATTGAGGTTCTTCTATGTGCTTTTGTTTCAATAATATATTGTGATGATTGCATGTTTGGTTTACACTAATCCATGAACCAGTTATGATTGCATGCCTCTTGTAGTTTCCTTCTTTGTTATTGTGCAGGATCTCATTGTAGCTGGGCGAGCAAAAGGACAAGGAGCTAGGAGCAAGCGGCCAAAGAGAAGAGTTTGGATTCGACATTAAGCGCAAGGCAACGGTTAGTGCTTTCTCCATTCTCTTTTGCTTTCATAAAGAAGTAAACCTTAAGTAGTTTGTTTTACAGTTGTTGCTAAGGAACTGTCACCCTTAGAGTGGGATAGGGTCATCCGAGTCGGATACTTTTCCCTACAACAGGGACCTCCAATTTTCGACGTCTGATATGCCAGGATCTTACCCTCAGTCATTTTCTCTTTGTTTTCTGGCTTTCAAAGGGCAACTTCAATCTACTCTAACTTTTGATTCCATAGTCTATTTGGCGAGTTCCATATACCGTTGGAAATCTAATTCCAAGAACTTTTCAATGGAGAGGGTCTGATTTAGTTTTGAGTGCTTCAGTGGCTTGGAATATGGATGCCAACCTATCTACTCTTTTTCCCTCTTTTAGTAGCTGAAAACACATTTTGCAGAGGGTGCCAACATTGGCTCCACCTAGGGACAGTGCCTTGTTGGCAAGGTGCTGAGAACTTGCAGACGAGTAGCCTTCACCATTGGGCATGGAGTAAAAACTTATAATGCACTTATAAGACCAAAAAATCTCCGTGGAAATTTACTTGGAGGGAGTCCTTTCCTCTTCAAACTAAAATGCAGAAAAATAAATTCTAGAAAATGGAAAATAAATGCTCATCTAATGAGCTTATTTATATAGAACTCTTACTTATTTACTGGGAATCAATTCACCTAAGTTAGTTCATCCCTCTAATGGTACCATGTCAGCATTTGGGTGTTGGACCTAATATCTCCATGCTGCTGAAATTTAAAAATCAAAACAAGCATGCACCATGAAAAGTCTTCAAACAAAAACTTGATGCATACTCAAGAGTCAACCTCTACTGATGACCTAAGAATGTGGTCATGTAATCAATTACAGGGTCATAGAACTGACAAGAAAAATTTGTAGCTGCCTTATCTTCATGAGGAGTTTGTTTCCCCATAATATTCTTGGTTAGGACAGCCACCAATACTGTTTGGCTCCTCAACCTTAGTTTTTTCAAGAAAAACATGTTGTTGATATTTTTCTACCCATTTGTCAATGCGCTAGCCATCCTGGAAATCTACAATAGAATATTTTATTTCAGAACTATAAGATTCATAGATTGAAGGGTCTATTAAGGGTTCCTCGCAAGAATCTGTTTGCAAGAGGTAGTCACATACACTGCTTGGTCCTTCAACTTTGGGCTCTGTTTGAAAAATTTGTTGCTAGAAGCCTTCTCCCCGCTTGCTGGTAAATAGATCCCTTTGAAAATCTACAACGATATCATCCTCCTCTGAATCATATGATTCATAAATTGGAGAATCTTCATCAACTTCAAATTCAACTTCTAGAATTGGTTCTCCATTTGAAGGATGTGGGTCGTAAATTGGATACCCTTTGTTGACCTCTTGATGGGCATCCTCTTTTTGTGCAACTTCCCATGACTAGGATTCTTGTGGCTCTACATCACTTGACTCTCCATGAGAGTCATATACATCATAAGAAGGAGAATCATAAACTTTGGCTAAATGAGAGTTTAGAGGGTTTATTTGCAGCACTATGATGTCTCCTTCTTCTCATTCTTGATCATTGGGTGATGCTTCTTAATGCGAGTATATATTCTTGGCGAGGAGCCCCAAAAACATCTTCATTGAGTTCATTAAACTCAGGAATATATTTATTATTGAAATATGAATGAAAATATTCAAATAGAGAATCCAAAGGATATAATCTTTGTAATAATGATTCAATGCCATATGAAAACTCTTTAAGGAGGATATGTTGCCATGAGGTATTGTTCTGTACCAAATTCTAAAATTGTTTTCTAAAGAGTACATGAACAATTTCATTTGCGCATCTTCAAAAATATTACCCTGTTGTTCCATGTATTCATGAAAATTCTTAAGGGGGTGGTCTAATATTTTATATGTGTTTCCACTTAATCTAGGCAAATAGGTATTCCATTCATGAAATGAAGGGACATGATTGGGATAACCAGCAATAGAAGAAAAATCTAGTGGAGCAAATTTGTTAGCCAAGAATGCAGGAAGGGACATTTTGAAAACCTCCCTAGGTGATTGATCTCGAGTTCAAAGGTAGGGAAATTTTCAACTTCTTTAGCATCAAAGAAAGTATGAGGTTGCTTGACAACCATGATGGTCAAATAGAGATATAAACAGTGGATTCCCCAGGATGTTTACCAAAATATTGAAAAGGTGGAGTCACCAAGGTGAGAGATCTTCAACCCACACTTCCCTTGCTCAACTAACAGAGGGAATGTAAAGATTTGTCGTACCCAAGAAAAATTATTTCAATTTCGATCCCCGAAAACGACACTAGAAAGATGTTGTCACTTTTTCTAGCACCTGTAGCACAAGTGCTTCAGGAGATATAGAAAGCTTCCTATAGATAACCTCTAGGTTGATTGTAGACCAGTGCCTAGGACATATTAAGAGAGGAGTGCTTTGGATATTATTAGTAGGGATTTCTGCTGCACTCCAATTGTCACGTAGTTGGAAAAAGAGAATAAATGAAGCTTGGTTCAATAGTCTTTCATTACAATAGACTCAAACACACACAGGGATCTAAATGCACAGGGGGTAGATCTAGTTCATATCAAAGAAAAATGACTAATTCTGGTGGTCGACTCACAACAATAGATAACCTTAATATTGGCGCTATAGTAACATGAAGAGGAGGAAAGAAAGGACAGAATTCGATGCATAGGGCTATAAACAAAACTAATTCCTAAGCAACAATGTTCCAACAGAAGTATGGAAGATTGAAGAGGTGGAATGACATAAATAGTGGAGTGTTAATCATGGATATAGTCATCACCAAATAAAATTAAATATTACATGTACATAAGTAAATCTATAGCTAACACAGGTATTGTTACTACTTAGCAACAAATATACAACCATGAAGAAGGGTGAAACCTACAGCTTCATTACACTATTTCAGAGGGAGAAAACATACATTAAGTGATAAACGAAGGAGAAAACATACTACAGATTTCTCTGATAGGAATCAACAAAACAGTTTCATTAATCCTCGAATCTAAATCACTATTCCATTACATTTAGCAAGATATCGCTCAAGTCCCTCATGAACAGGCAAGTAGAACCAAAAGTGGAATCACAGAATTTGGAACACCGCGGGTGCAAAATTCTGGAACCACTTCTAATTGTTTCTTCCCTCTATTTATAAGAAAGGGGGGATTTGAATTAACAGTTACAAAATATATCAGCGAAGGGCTATATGTCCAATTTGACTATATGTCTTGCAATGTGATAGCTCTGCTGCCCACAATGATTCTAATAAGGATTTGATTCCTTCTTTAAAGTGAAAGACATACAAAATAAATAGAAATTACATAAATAATAAGAAAATGAAAACTGGATGATGATGGAGGAAGTATCCCTATGCCATTTTTGAGATTGTCCCTGATCAGGCCACGTCTCTGCCATGATATGCCTTTCCTGCTTCTCGGTCGGTTCTTTCCACTTTCGTCTTAATTTTCTGGCTTCACCACTCTCTAGAGTTGGTAGTGATCAACTGTGTTGGCTTGCTACAGAGTAGAGGAAAATATTAACTTGGTAGTCCTACATTGTATGATTGAGTGGAGCTCCACGCTGAGGCATTAAGTCTCGTTGAGCCCCCATATTGACTTACCACTCCTCCATACCTTCATTTAATATTGCAATTGCAAACCCATACGCATTCAGAGTTTTGTACCATAATACTAGGACTTTACTGCATCGTGACATTTACTCTTAAAGGCATTACAGAACAACGAGTCCCGATCTCCTTTGGCTCCCTCTGGTTTATCCCATTTCTGCATTTCTTCACATATGACCAGGGGCTATGGCCTGGGGCTTAGCCCTAAGACACTAGAGACTTTGGACTCGTGTCCAGGAACCCTTTTCCTTTGTTAAAGATTTCAGCTCCTTTTCTTTTATTTTCCTCTATAGACCATATCAGAGGTCGGTAAATTGATGATTTCCTATCCAAGTCCTTGGTGCACCCTTGTGAAACTTGCGATCACTGATCAACCTTTGTGCTTAGCCCTTGGTTCTTTAGCTCTTTATGTGACCGCGGGCTAGCCCCTATGTTGGATCCACTTTATCAACGGATCACAATCGGAGGTTTCACTAGGAGCGACAATGCTCATCCTCTAATTGTCGGTCGTTGATGTGACGTCTTCCTCTACCACATGTCACCTTCTGAGTGGTGACATGTGTCACCCTTATGACCCCTTAAAATGTTGAATTTTCCTGCCACGTGTCCACCATACCCCCACATAATGATGACTTCAACTGCCCTGTGCCCCTTATCAAAACCAACCATGTGCTGCCAAGTGTCATGTATTCGAACCAATCATGTGTAACCACGTTTCATTTATCAGATCCAATGATGTTTTGGCACAACCCCCTCGAGGAGAGAGAAACGGTTAGCCCTCTTCTAGTTTTGCAACTGATTTCCTTTGTTAGATTGTTTTCAACCCTCCTGATGCTTTAACACTATCGACGTTCTTTTCCCGCAATTTCTTCGTAGTGATCACTTCCAGAATCATCGATTTTTGACTTGCAATATGTTTGTGTTGTTTCGATCACCGATGTGCTTGCCCCAACTCATTGGATCGTTGATATGCACTTAGTGCCACTGATGAGCAATCGTCGATGTGTGATAACCAATATCGGAGCTCTGCTACATGAAGTGTTGAATGCCATGTTGCCTGATTTTGCAATATTTGATTTGCAATGAGCCAGGACCTCTGATTTGTGACCTCCAATATGCCGAGAGATTACCCTTAGTCATTTTCTCTTTGTTTTTTGGCTTTGAAAGGGAAACTTCAATCTGCTCTAACTTTTGATTCTGGAGTCCATTTGGGGAGTTCCATATACCGTTGGAAAGCCAAGTTTGAACACTATGCAATGGAGAGGGTTTGATTTAGCTTTAAGTGCTTATGTGGCTTGAAAGATGGCTGCAAACCTCTATGCTCTTTTGCCCTCTTTTAGTAGCTGAAAACACATTTTGTAGATGGTGACAACAAACACCAAGGTTGCTTTGTGAAATTTGCATGAGTTAGAATAGGTTAAGATATTTACAACATATATTACATGCTTTGTTTTGACCTTCAGAAACAATAACCCAATTTTGACATTTCCCTTGCAATTAATAAAACTTGTCTTCCAGCATTAAAAATCCATTATTTTTTACCTTTAAATAAAAGGTCAAGTCCAATGTGCGCTCTCTCTCTATAACACACTAGTGAATTAACCTCTTTGAAGTTTGGCCTACATCTTCGAATATTTTCATAGATGATTCAATTATGGTGACTTGAACATTACTTTTGTACCTCTCATTCAACCTAGTATCCATCCCTATGAAACTATATTGTACCAAGCCACCAATGACAACGTTAGTTCTTTCTATAAGTGAAAATATATCATATGCTTAGTTAGCATAAAATATGCTTAGCTTTGATTCCAATAATAAAAAATCATTTTTTGTAAAACAGGGTTTCAATTGATACTCCAAATTAAGTAATAGCATTGGCACTTATTTATAGACTTCCAATTTTGTTAAAATTGATCTTGTAACTTAAAATCTAGACTAAGAACTTATGAATTTTGATTGTAAAAATGTGAAATTTATCATTGTTTTTAAATTGCAAAATTGCACTCAAAGTGTGAATATTACCTTTTAAAAATGTGAATTTTGAATCATTTATATTCTAAAAATGTGAATTTCAATTATGACAGTGTGGATTCAAAATTTGAATCAATTCCAAAATAGAGAATTTCAATTGGAAAAGTATATAAAAAAATATTAATATCAAATTGCTACAATATGTATTTAGATTTCAATATTTAGATTTATTTTTTTGTATTATATCTAAATCAAGATTAATGTATTGAGAATTTTATTATTTTGTGTCAATCTATAATATGACAATGACAAACATTATTTAATATATCAATATTGAAGAGATGCAACAAAATCTTATAAAATAAGTGATGATGACAATCATTGTATTGTAAAATTATACTTTAATAAGTTCCATATAAACAAAACACAACTATGAGCTATTGCATTTTAACAATTTCCTCATTTTAATTGTAAACACTATAATGTAATTATTGAAAAGTTTATTCACAAAACTCACATCCCATGCCAAAATAAATGAGAGCAATTCGAATTTTAGTAAAAGTAATTATGTCAATATGTGTGTCTATTTTGGAATAATGCTTCTAGAATTTAAATTTAGTTTTCAATAATTCTTAGGTGAATGGTATGGATTTAACATCCACAAAATATTATAGAATATTCATAACAGCATAGTCAAATCAAAGGTTGGGATTTATCTCGAAAGTAGTAATGTCATTTTCCCCTTTTAATTAAATTGATTAATGAGAAAAAATGTGAAGTGATTTGTGGTTTTTTGGGCATGTGGTATTGATAAGTCATGATATTGGTCGATGTTATTATAACAAAGCATATTTATAGATTAAAAATCTTCATGGTAAAGTGGGAGTAAATCTCCATGGTTAAGAATCTTGTTCCATGGTTTTTTAAATGTATATATGTTTAATTTATATATTAATTATTTTTATAATTAATAATAATAATAACAATAATTCAAAATAAACTTATAATTGAATTATTTTTTATGATTTTTTCATTTCATCAATGTTAGATGTATCATGAAGTAAGTGTTTTAATGCTCGTTAGGCCCAACCCAAGAAGGACTCTAGCAATCGATTTGCAGTTTGATGGCTATAAGTTTAGCTTTGACTTATAAAAAGCCTAATGTTAAACTTTAGACATAAATAACGTATTTTTTATTATAATTAAAAAATTATTTTGTAAACACTTGATTGGACAAAAAAATTGATGTCTTATTTAAGCCTTAACACCATCTAGCCCAACTAACTCTAAGAAGTCACCATGTGGAGAACTGTCTCACTAATTTTTTGCAATGATTTCTAAAAACAATTACAAATAATACATGTTTCACTAATTTTTTGCAATAATTTTTTGAAACAATTACACTTAATATATGTCTCACTATTTTTTGCAAATATTTTTGGAAACCATTACAATTAATACATACCATTAACTAATGTTTTCAAAATTCGATCTTAAAAAGCTATTTTCACAATTATTTTTCAAAATCTATTAACACTTACTAACATCACTTTTGTCACCACTCCCAATTTAAATCCAATTTCTTAATTTTTAAGACCTGTCAGTGCTTTGTTAAGTAAAGCATGAGCGAGTGACTCAATACTTTTTATTTTAAATGGTCAAGTAAATACTCATAACTAATTGGTTATGGGCCTCAAGCCTGCATCTCATCTCCCATAACGATCAAGCTAATTGCATCTCATCTCCCATAACGATCAAGCTAACTATCTTTTCTGCATGTGAATCATGCAATATCAAAAAATTTGTTTGAAAGGTTGAGCTAACACATCTCCTTCTCCTTCTTATCAACTACAATTGTACAGATCATGTAATTTGAACCCATTGGTTGGTCCTCCTTTGGACTTTCCATTCCTACTTTGTTCTTTACCCATCATCTATGCTCAATCCTACAAGTGTAAAAAAAATGTGGAAAAGAAAATTAAATCCCTCCCATCTTGCAAACACTAAATACAATAGATATTAAATTCTTTGGTATCTACTTCGGTCACGAGGTACTCTAATCCATTTAATCCATTTTTCCCTTCTCTTTCTTTGTTAAAAAATGTCATATTTATTTATAGTGTCTTTAACGACATACTTAATTACCCACTAGTTTCTTGATCTCTGCCATGCAGGTTTTATGTCAAGCGTTGGGTGGAACATTGGAAAATTTTGTTACTTTATCTTTTTATTAGTGTACCTTGCCAATATCCTAGGACGAATATTGTAGTCCACCTCGAACCTGGTGCCCAAACTAATTGGATTTCATTCATTATTGAGTGCCAAAATGGAGACGGTGATCTTAAATCAGAAGAACTAATGCATGTGAGGTGTTCTATAGGGTTATTTTGAATTTTTTTTCTAGTGGGTGTACAATGGAGGAAGATTTGACTTCTACATGTTTTGTTTTTAATTATGTAGGCAAACTCTAATTCATGGAAACTCGTGTAAAGGAGTTGGGGTGCCAACTAGGATTTGAACTACCCTTTCAATGGTCCTCTCTCCATTCATTTTAGAACCCTTTCCACTGGTAAAGTTCTTGTCGCAAATAATGAGTTTCCACAAAACTGGCAGCCTAATACTACATACATATCTAATGTCAACTTTTAAATTGTAATTTTTTATTTTTTGTTTTTATTTTTATTACGTTTATAGATAGTTGTTTCTTTGCACGCCAGTATAAGGAGTTAGCATTATCATTTAGCTTACTTATTGTTGCAAATATGAAATTTATGTACAAGAATTTTGAAGATTAAATTTTAATGTTCCTACTAGTATCAAATTTAACACCTCTTTTTCATTTTTGCTTATTTGTTTATATATAGTTAATGGGTGGGGACTCCACTGCATCCAGAGTCCCCACCCATTAACTATATATATATATATATATATATATATATATATATATATATATATATATATATATATATATATATATAATGGGTGGGGACTCCACTGCATCCAAAAACACTTGTTATGGATTGATGCCTATTTTTGTTTACCATCGATTTAATTTATATGGTTGCACTACTAGTTATTAACTGGCACAACCACAATAGTAAATGTCGTTGATATACGCCGACCTCATTTTCTTCCTTTTAAAATTTATGGCTCTAGCACAATCATTCATTTTATAAACCCACTTATTGACATGATTCCATTTGTTATTTGATAATTTGCATGTTAATTTCAAAATCATATCAGGTAACTATGAAAAGGTACACATGTATTCACATGATGCCATTTGTTATCTAATAGTTTGCATGGTAATTTCATAATTCTATTAGGTAAATGTGAAACTGTAAACATGTATTCAAATGATGCCATTTGTTATTTAATAATTTGCGTGAAAATTTCATAATTGTATTAGGTGAATGTGAAAAGGTAAGCATAAATTTAGAGATACAAGCTACTTAATATTTGAAATCTATCCATTGATTTTGAGGAGATGATGAGAATATGTCAGAATCTTTCATTTATGACCATAAGATAAATATTTGGATTAAAAGAGTGTTAATTTGGAAGCTTAGTGACAAATTCCAATCATGGGACTAGATTCCTCTTTTCGAGAGTACCAATTTTGACCTTTGAAGCACTGGATTTGGCTAAGGGGAAGTTTATTTTTGAAGTGAATCCCACATATGCATAAATAGCCAGGTTGACCCTAATGAGAAACCAGACACTCTTGGAAGCCTATAAATACAAGTGACCTCAACCTCATTTGGAAATGATAATCAAGCATCCTCTTCTTCTCTTCTTTGGATTGGTTCACACAGGTCTGAAGTGGGTTCATGGAATTTGGTCCTTACAAGTCCGCAATTGTAGGGTTTGAACTTGGCATGTGCGATTAGGGTTTTATGTTTCTAACCATAGGGTTGACACATGGAATTTTCGGTTATAAACACAAGCATGCAAGCTCATCCATGTGGTTGGATCATCTCATTTGCACGCATAACTCTCCCTCCATGATGTTGGGATATAGGGTTTCAATTTTTCATTTGGTCGTAGATAGACTCAAATCAATATTGTTGTTGGGATCTTATTCTAATATTATTTGGTTGATATTGTTGTATATTTTTGTATCGGCTCATTCTACTCTTTGTTGGACATTTTATGAAAATATAATAGAAGAATAATTCAAAGGGTCTCCCCCCTTGTTGACCAAATATGGTGTCTCTTTTTGTTGTGTTGATTGTCTCATATTGTCATTGCATTTACTATTCTATCTTTAGCTACTATTAATTGATGAAAAGTATTCATTTCTATTGAAAGATTGCTAATTAAAGAATTGAATTGGGCTAATGTAATTGAAACAACATAGTGACGATGGTAAAAATTAACATGGTATCAGAGCTAAGATGAAGGAAAAGGCCAAAGGAGACAAGATCTAGAGAAATCCTCTTTTGAAAAGTTGAAGGAGTTTATCTAATCAAGTCAATATGTCTTCCACTTTCTTCAATGAAAATGATAAGCTAGGTGACCAATATAACTTTGTTGCATGGAAGATCAGGTTGGGAATCATATCAAAAGACAATGATGCCTTGGAATACATTCAAGGAAAGGTACCTAAGCCTTCAGAGAATGCTTCCGCTACTTCCAAGAATAAGTACAATAAAGGTGAGTTAAAAGCAAAGAAAATTATAGTTGATGGTTTACAAGATCATTTACTTGCTTATGTTGGAAATTTGAATAAGTCTAAGGATATGCATGATAAGCTGGACGACATATATGATGTCAACAATTTGAATGAGATCATATCCTTGAAGGATCAACTTAAAGATATGAAATGAATAAAGGAGAGTACGTGCAATCCTACATTATGATATATATTGTCTTCGAGATCAATTGCGAAGAGTTGGGGAAACTGTGCCAGACAAGGACTTAGTGGTGGTAATCCTTAGAGGTATCCCTCCTATTTGGGAAAACTTCATTACCAAAATAAGCAATAACAATTGCTTCCAATCATTTGATGAGATTGTTGGAAAGCTCACTCAAGAAGAATCAAGAATGATCTCAAGAGGTAGGTTACAAAAGCATGAAGAAGGAGATCATGATTCTTTTGTCACTCATAAGAAGAAAGGAAAAGGAGGTCCATCAAGTTCAAGAAAGCATCCTCCTTGAAATTCAAATAGAAGGAATGGAAGAGTCAAGGAATCATCACACATTGAATTCTACAATTGTCATAATAAAGGTCACTATGATCGAGATTGACCTAAAAAGGACAATGGTCTATGCTACAACATTAGAAGCAACAATAATTGGTTTAGTAATCGAAGAAGAAGATATGACCGAAGAAATGATTTTAATGGAAGAAATGATAGAAGAAGAAGAGATGTTCCAAGTGATCGTGAAGAAGATCGTCGTCCTCAAAAGAAGTCAAGAAATACTAGGTATGAAAGTAATGTTGCAAATCAATCTGGATATATTCTTAATTTTTCACTTTCTAGTTCCTCTCCTCTGAATACTTGAGATGGTTGGTTGATAGTGGGACATCTCATCATTTCTCTAGGTATAAGGGGATTCTCTCTATCTTGGTAGAGAGGGAGTCAAATATGAAGATTCTTCTAGCATATAACTCCACTCATCCCATCAAAGGCTTTGGATCTATTAAATTTCATTTGAATTATGGGGAATCTATTTTGCTTCATGATTTGATGTATGTGCCGGGGTTGAAGAAGAATTTGGTATCTATATATTCTTTGGAAAACAAAGGGATTAGGGTTTCCTTCATCAAGGGAAAAGTACTTACTTTCCGAGTGGGATTCCCTATCAAAGATGCATTTACATTGGGATATAGATTTGAAAGACTCTATAAAGTGACTAGAATACCTATTTTAGCATTGGTCCATGAAACTAATCATCAAAGAGAGATATGGAACTGAATATTGGCCCATATACACTATGAAACCCTTCCAAAATTGAAGCAATTGGTCTCCGGATTTCCCATGTTCAAGCCCAACATGATGGAGTATGTCCTCGATGTGCCAGTGGAAAGAAGACAAGGGTACCATTCCCCTCTAGAAAGAACAAGACAAATGAAATCCTACAACTCATTCATTCTGACATATGTGGTATGATTCCCATACACTCCATTGGTGGCCATCTCTATTATATAACCTTCATCGATGGTTTCTCAAGAAAACCTTGGATATATTAGTTGAAGCATAAGTATGAAGCCTTTGAAATGTTCAAGGAGTTCAAATATTTGGTCGAAAATCAAATAGGAAAAAAAATTACGATCTTCAGGTTTGGCAATGGTGGAGAGTACACTTCAAATGAATTCATATATTTTTGCAAGAAGGAAGGCATCAAGAAAGAGACAATTATGCCTGAAAATCCTGAACAAAATGGAATGGCTAAAAGAAAAAACATGTCTATTATAGAAGCTTCCCATACCATGCTCCATGATCAAAAGCTACAAAAGTTTCTTTGTGGAGAAGCTACTAATGCAGTTGTATATGTTCAAAATAAGGTGCCTTATCAAGCAGTGGACAACAAAACTCCTAAAGAAGTATTCATAGGTGTCAATACCGATGTTGATCACCTCCATATATTTGGGCACCCCATATATTTCATGTTTCAAAGGACAAGAGGTACGAGTTGAAGGTCACTAGAAGAAAAGGTACATTTTTTGGCTATTGTGAAGATTCTAAAGCATTTAGAATATATATTCATGGTCAAAGGAAAGTTGAAATTAGTAGGAATGTAACATTCAATGAAGATGTTGCCGTTGGGAAAGCAAGGGACCTTCCTCTGCCTCCTTTTGAGAATAAAAATGATGATATGGATATTTTAGAAGGTCCTTCCATGCCTGAATCTGAGAGAGACATTGTTTATGATCCCATGGAGCCCATGGACCCCTTGGATCCTCCTCCATGTGATCCTCTTGCCAGGAAGAGGCCACTTTGGTTTCATGACACATTACAAGATGCCAAGAAACATGTTCCCGCCAGAAGGTATTTTAGAGAAAGAAAGAACCCATGTAGGTACCAAGGATATGCTACAGAAATGATCAATATGATTCAAGCTGAGCCTCACAACTTTGAAGAAGTCGTGAAAGAACAAGTTTGGAAGGATGTTATAGCTGAAGAATATGAATCAATTATGAAGAACGATGTATGGGATGTTGTGCCAAGTTTGAAAGGAAAATATGTGGTGACTTCAAAATGGATATTCAAAATAAAAAATGGGGTTTGTTGATTTGGATTTAAATAGGAACGCAATAAAATACAGAGATAACCATAAAGATAGATATGCAACGGAAATAATACTTCATTTCATTACTGTAAAATACTGAAATATGCTTACAAACATAAATGGAAATAAACTAGCTAGGGCGATGGTAGCTTATCTCTGAGAAGAGATGTGGCGGCTACATGCCTCTGAACTGTCTTACAATGAGGCTCAAGGGCCTTTTTATTATTGAACAATAAGAGAAAACCCTAAACAACCAAAACCCTAACCCGAGGAGATGTAACACCAAGAGTTTGTGGGCCCCGTTGGGGTGAGTTGGACAGCCAACTTCCCGGGGTCGCGAATTGGTCATATTATCTCTGTTTGACGCGCATGATAGCCCGTTGGAAAGATCTCTCTAAGGACTACGACGGATAAGATGATTTTAGATAGAAAATCGCTGGGTAGATTTCCCAAAAATCGTCGTTTAGGGCCTCAAAACGGCTCCAGAAGCTTAGGACCTGAAAAACTGCTAAAAATAGTAAATTGTGCTATAATTAAGGAAACTGAAAGAGATAGTTGTGGGGGTCCAAATGGAATAGGTGGGTGGCCACCAACATCCACCTAGATCATTCCTCCCCCCTTAGGAAGCAATGGTCCCCATTGCGTTGAGTTCCTCCCTGAGATGAGGAAGCTTCTGCTGAGCTGGGTCTCTGGTGAGCTGTTCTGCAATCTCTGGTGTGTCCAGAAATGGTGGGAAGCATGGTCGACGACGGTCCACATTGAACACTCGGTGCAAGAGAACGAATGGAGGAATGTTGTGCTTCAAAGCATTGTTTCCCGTAGCCTTGTTACTGGTGTAAGGACCATGTCGAAGTGGTCTAAGTTTCTGATGGGTTCTCGTAAGGCATTCTCTCTGCAGGTGTAACCAAACTTTGTTGCCCACCTGAAACTTGTGTGGTACCCCTATGGGTAAGGAGAAGTTGTTCCTGTGTTCTGTCATGACTGTATCCCTCTGTTGCTGCTGCTGCGTGGAGGAACCCTTCGCGGGGGTCATGGATGTAGCAACGATCTTCCCCTTACTTTGGGAGCGAACCAGACAGAAAATAAATTTCCTAGTCTGTGAGATGAGCTTGCTGCCTTTCTTAGCAAGTGATCAAAGAGGTGGCGGTAGGTGGAGCTACCTCTGGTATCCTGTATAATGAATTATTCAAAGAAATAATGACAGCATGAGGCCTTGACTCATACACAGCATGTTGCCTCCACAAGTATGGCTGGCCTAATAATACATCACAAACATCCAAAGGTGTAACATCACACAATACCTCGTCTGTGAAGGGCTTGATGATGTAGGTAAGGCGGCACTGCTGGCGAACTTTGAGATCTCGTCCTTTGTGAAGCCACCTGATACTGTACGGATGTGGGTGTGGTGTAGTTGGTAGGCCCAACCGCTTCACGGCCTCTGCTGAAATGAGGTTATTTTCACTGCCACTGTCGACAATGAATTGTAGCGGCGAACCCTTCACCCACATCTGTGAGTGGAAAAGACGTTCCCCCTCCTCTGGATCTTCGGGCTCATTTTTCTGGATCTTGGCGGTGGCAATAGTGGCACTGGGCTCCGCATCAATGATTTGCTTCCCTTTGCCATTCCCCTTGTCAAGTTCTGGCTCAGGGTCAGAACATGCATCTGATTCGGAAGCCTTCAACTCAGCCACCAGCGACTGCTTGGTTCGACAATCACTTGTGTTATGAGTGGGACTCTTGTGGAACTCACACCACTTTCCTGTGTCCTTCGGCTTCGTGGTGTTTTTCTTTTCTTGCGGCTTTGAAGGGTTGTCTTGGGTCACCTCGCCTTGGCTTTGTCCTTTGGGCTTCAGATTTGCAGATCCAAAGTCTCGCTTCTTCTGTTTGAACTTTTGCTCGATTTTGACAGCGTATCGGTATGTTGTGCCGAGTGAGGAGATGTTCAAGAACTCCATCTCTTCCTAGATGTATCTATGTAGGCAACTGCGGTATTTGAGTACCATATGCAGCTCAGAATCTTTGATACCCAATTGTGTGCGAAGGGTATGAAAAATGTTTGTGAACTCTGGCACATCTTGGTCTTGTCCCTGCCGCAGTGTGGTCCATTTGATGTATTTGTCCTCATAGCTTTTGACAGGGTAGTATTGCTCCTTGATGGCATCCCGGAAGTCATTCCAAGTGGGTGCGGCTGAAAACAGTGAGCCTGTACTTTCATCCTTCTGCTTGCAGTAGGTTTCCCACCAGTCCTTGACGTGGGGAGCTGCTTTGAGAAGAGCGAAAACAATCTTTTCCCGACTTCTAAATTCATGATCAGAAAAATACCCATCTAGCAGATTTAACCATTTATCTACAACATCTGCATCTATTTGACCCTCGAAGATGGGGATTTCAAAATTAACTTGTACCTTAAACGGTGTGGCGTTTCCAGAGTAGTTGTTGGAAGCCGATTCGTCGCCTCTGGGTAGCCGCTGAAGGATCTGCGCAAAGCTATCCATCAACGCGTTCCTTTGTCGCTCGAGTGCTTCTTCGAGCAAGATTTTGATAGGATCTCCTGTCCCCTCGTCTTTATTTTCATCGGCCATGGGAGGCCGTCAGGATTTGCGAGGCTAGTCTTGCAAAGGTTCAACCAGTTCAAGCCCTAACTCCTTATATCCCGACCTCGTTGGGGACATGCAAAGAAAAACAGAGAAAAAGCGGACCCCTCTGATACCACTGATCCAGATTTAAACAGGAACACAATAAAATACAGAGATAACCATAAAGACAGATATGCAACAGAAATAATACTTCATTTCATTACTGTAAAAAACTGAAATATGCTTACAAACATAAATGGAAATAAACCAGCTAGGGCGATGGTAGCTTATCTCTGAGAAGAGATGTGGTGGCTACATGCCTCTGAACTATCTTACAATGAGGCTCAAGGGCCTTTTTATTATTGAACAATAAGAGAAAACCCTAAACAACCAAAACCCTAACCCGAGGAGATGTAACACCAAGAGTTTGTGGGCCCTGTTGGGGTGAGTTGGACAGCCAACTTCCCGGGGTCGCGAATTGGTCATATTATCTCCGTTTGACGCACATGATAGCCCGTTGGAAAGATCTCTCCGAGGACTACGACAGAAAAGATGATTTTAGACAGAAAATTGTTGGCAGTATATTTCCCAAAAAACATCGTTTAGGGCCTCAAAACGGCTCCGGAAGTTTAGGACCCGAAAAACTGCTAAAAATAGTAAACTGTGCTATAATTAAGGAAACTGAAAAACTGAAAGAGATAGTTGTGGGGGTCCAAATGGGATAGGTGGGTGGCCACCAACATCCACCTGGATCATTTGTTGTCCTCCCAGAGACAACCCCTGGGTTGAGGAGAAGGGCCAGTGCCTAGGACATCTTAATCTCTCTTGAAGATAAATAATTGTTGCTCAAGAGTTAAAAATAAAATGATTTAAATATGGCTCAATTGTCTTACTCAAAGGAAAGTCACATTTTACACATTATCAATATTTAGTTCCAAAGAATTAAAGTTTATCCATGGTAGCCTACACATAGATAGTGAAGTTTCTTTGACTATTGTAGTATAGGTGAAGGAAGGAATAAAATAAGGAAGCCTAGTGTAGAGGGCTAATGATAGAATACTATGCACTAAATTTCAGTGGAATCATGAATAGACAAAGAGAATGAAATCCGAAACCGTGGAGCACATCTTAAGGCCTTCAATCTCATATATTACAGGTACCATTTTCCATATCATGACATAGATAAATCTGACATATAAGACCGAGTTCCAACAACTAAAATTACACTATTTCTAAGTGGAAAGAAACACCTATGAAAATGACAAACAAAGATAGAATCACATACTCCACATATCAGTTGGAATCACCAAAAACTTCTTCATTAATCTTCCACAACAACATACATGTCATAAATCCTTAGAACTTGCAAAACTTGCAGAATATTACAATCTCTAGAGTAGAAAATTGAGCCCCTACAAATAAAGGGAGGGTCTCAACAAAAACAGTTACAAAAATATCTTCTAGTGCGACAACTTTCTAAACTAATCAACCATGTGAGCATGTCAATGGCCTAGTTTTCCTAATTATTACTTTAAAAACTTGATTCTTTCTTGAAAATAAAATATTTACCAAATTTCCAAAATGATAAAGATATGTCTAGATTCCAAATCAGAAAAATATTCACTACTAGCTCGCTTAATCTTTCGAAGTGGACCCATGCTCCACTGCCCAGACTCGTGATGGGTTAATCAACTGGTCACACCTTTTCCATAGAACTAGATATAGTACGGGAGTGTGAATAAGGGTATTGTAGGCCTTCCTTAAATTTGTGAGGTCAGTGTAATTTGGTTGGGCGATGAACAAGGTCTTCACAAAGCCACAAAAACTGGAGGTCTCTTTGCAGATAGTTCACTATGGTCTTTCCCTTGAGAGTGGTTGTCTTCTCATGTGGCCTCAACTAATAATTTCTCATATTTCTCCGATGGTAGTAGATGTCCTTGGAATAGTTTTGTAGTCTAAATTAGAATTGAATTTTGCAAACAACTTTTCCAGCTCACTCACGCATGCTTCATCCCTATCCCTCACTTCCTTCTTCTGAATCATTTTGGTGATTTCCATGATCACACCTGCCAAGGAAAATGATGTCTATCACCCTCAAATTATAAGCTAATTTCTCATTAAGGAGCTTGATAAATGTCTCGACAGTGTTGGCATTCTTGGCATCCTCCTCTTTGGACGAAAAGACAGAGAATTTAGTGGCTTTTACTGCAGCCCTCTTCTCTGCAACCAATTTCAAATGTTCCCATACTTTCTTTATTTCAAAGACGATATCTTCCCAAAATATTTGTGTGGCTTCAACGAGGGTCGTGTGGCCCTTCAACTTGTTATTTAGTGCTTTGATATCGTCTTGCGCCACCTAATACTTGTTATTAATCTAATCCACACTTGCCTAGGTGGACTTGAGTTGTTTCTCCTTATTCTCCAATGTGTACTTGGTGTTGTCCAATTCAATCTAGATCTTCTTAAGCTAACTTTCCTACAGTTGCAGATCTGTGAGGGAATTTGTTAATTGCTTAGTGGGGTTATGTAGGTTATCCAACACAACCAAATCACCGATATGGGAATCGATCCTTTTTTGCAGCTCAACTACCTTCAACTTGAGTGCTACCACCTCATTATTCCTTTCAATCAACTCCTTGGCCAAGATTTCCTTCTCATTTTCAACCTATGCCAATTCCTTGGTTTGTACATGCTCCGCAACAAAAATTTTAAGTTATTGCCTTAGTCACTGTATTTATGACTGTGAGGATTTGATAATAGCATCTATGACATCCTTATCACTTGGATCCACACCCAACTTGATAATAATCTCCTTGTAACCTTCATTTTGGAGATGGAGGGATGTTGAGTTGGACTTCTCCTACATTACCCTAGTAGTTTCTTTCTCCAACGGCTTCTCGGCCTTGCTGATGGTCAAGGCTCCCTTGCTTAATTCACTAGATATCATCTCCCCTGCCTGCTTGTGTAAATTGATTTAAGCTACAAGGGGACACTAGTAATGTCTAGAGATAAGTCCATTGATATGAATTGTGGCCTAGAGGGGAGGGACTGCACTGAAGGGTAATACATGGAGAACCTCATCTGATTTCTCTCCAGATCCATGGAAGCCAAGGGTCTAGTCTGAAATGGCACTAAATGAGATGCCAGTTATGACAACATTTCATCCCTAAATTTCGTGTTCCTTTCCTTTGTTAGCTTCCCTTCCTCCCACTTAAGGCCTACTGCTGATGGGTTTCCAACTAAACCCAAGATAACTACCTCAATTGAACTAGAGGTGGAAACGCATTGGGGATCCTCTAGTTGTACTTGGAAGCCTGGCCATTCAAGGTTCTTTTTAGTCAATTCTACCTTAATCTCCTCCTTTGTCTGATCTTGAAAATTTTCCTTCTTGGTCGAGGATGCATCCTCCATATCGGTATTCCCTACTTCATTAATACTCCTTTTCTGGGACTTTTCCTTTGTGCTTGGTGTCTCAATTTCCATCTTTGTATTGATGGGCCATGAATACAAATTAACCTTTCATTCTAACTCTGGTATATAATCATGTTCATAGGTAGAGGAATTAATCTCTTTCCTTCTACTATAAACAATACCATGAGGATCATAATGACACACTTCTCCTACTTCAAATTTCAACTCGTTTAAAATGAGTTCTACCTGCTAAAAATCATGTCTAGAGTTCGCAAATAAAGGACCTACAATCATGGGAAGCTTAAACATATGGCTATTTTTGGTAAGGACAAAATGAACTTGGTATGTGTTTAGGCTATGCCTGATGAACTCCAAAGAAAAAATTATCATGGGCATAAATACGGGTAGCTGTTAAGGAGGCAATTCAGACCCATATAGTCTTATTTTAATGTAGTGTTGAAATGGATACCAATCGTCTAGTCTAAAATCCTTGTTGAGTTGAAGGATATTCCTCTATTGGGGTAAGACTCTAGGAGGGGAGACTTTTTTTATAATTTTAAAATCAGTGGCCATGAAAGTAGAGAGAAATTATGAAAACCACTCATTGTTGGGATTCTTCTTCAAAAAGTTGTCCCAGTCAACCACAAATTTCCTTTTCTTACAGGAGTCCACAATGTTGAGGCATAAGTACTCGAATTCTTCCACATGAATGTAAAGGAAAAAGTAAACAGATATGGGGTAATAACTAAAGGATGACGCCAAGTAGTATGAAGAACACTGGAACTTTATGGCTCCGACCAGGAATTAGGGAGAGTCAAGGACAAGGTGTGGCTTCATCATCTTATGTAGAAACCCTAAGGATGATTTGGAGACATTTTTTTCGTCATCCTCACCAAATAGCCATAAGATAAAAGACAGTATGAGCTACACAAACTTTAAAAACAAGGAAATGGGAAGGGTTTCTATGTTGGAAACCAATTGTGCATTTGGGGTCAGGATTAGTTGGAGAAAGACATATTTCTCTCCAATGGTGAGCCCAATATAATCATATAAGAGCCTAGTCTCTATAAAATTCTCCAAATTTGGGGATTTAAGATAAAGGAAGGTGTTGTGTATCAATTCAATAGTAACCTACAAAATTTTCTCCCCGGTGGAGGAAATACAACAATTTTATCTTTAACAAACGTGGCCATGAGCCAAGATATGAATTCTGGGAAAGGGTACATTGTCGGGGTGACTAAGTGATACAATCTTGACTCGATGACTTGGAAGGGGTATTCCTTATCTAGGTAGTGGCCATAGAAGTCAAAATGAAGTTCAGATAGGTTTAAAGGGCAAAAGGAATTGTGAATTTCCCCCTTGGTGTCCATGAAGGGTTCAATGTGGCTCGATGGTTTGGGATTTTTGTTTTTTCAAGGTTTTTGACAAGCCTTTTTTTAATTTGACCATGGTGACAATTGTGTAAGGACTAGGAGACTGTGAATAACCTGGTAAGAATAGGAAACTAGATGCTAAGGGTGCACGGAGTCCTTATGTTGGCTGACAGTTGGACATAGGTAGTTGCGAACAGATGGAGTAGCTTGACATAGAACATATTTAAATAGATAAGTTTAAATTGCAATGATCGACATGAGGGGTGCAACAGTCAGTTTGCAAGGGTTTTTAGGTGGGAAAGGAAGAGATGGTGTGGGGTAAGACATGTGGCGGAGATGGATTGGGTGGAGGGCAAGGAAGGAGAGTAATGCGTCAAATGATCTCGTGCTCGCTTGCCACGCTCGCCTGATAGTGGTCCCAGCGACTAACATGGTTGCCACGTTAGCTTGATAGGTGGTGGGGCCATTTTACCTCCTCTAGATGGGTATTTGGGCACACTTGGAGGCATGGTTTGACCCCCCAAAATTAATCACAACCGTTGATTTGTGTTTTGTGTTTTTCACTTTATTGACTCTAACCTTTTTGGGGGAAGCATCGACTTAACTTGGCGGCTCTTCCGTACTAAAAATGGTGTTGCCAAGACTTCTTCACTGTTGAGCTGGAACTCAAATGCCCTGGCGCTCTGGTCCCATGGTCCTCAAAAGCCCAACTCCTTTTGAAATGCAGTTCAAAATTCTTATGGTGTTCCGACCTCCTGGGGTATACTACTCAAATGATGTCATGTTGACGTCAACCAAACCACGTGTCGACCCATGATCAGTCCAAGTGTCATCCATATATGGGCCCTTTAGATACCTGAAAACTACAAAATTTCCTACCACGTGTCCACCTCTTAGTGGGCGGTTGTTGATGTCAACACTACCCAATGACATGTTGCCACATGTCTAATCATAGGAGAGAGAAAAGGGTCCTCGATCCTTTGTTGTGCAAGCAATTTATTTGTAAATGGTTCAATTCAATGCCCTCAAAAATTGATTTAACAAAAGGTTACGGGGTCCTGAGATTCAGGCCTCCAATTTCTGTTACAAGGTTTCGTAAGTAGACGACCCCAACTCTAACAGTTGACGGATTCCTTGGTCCCTAGTCCCTAAATATTTTTGAAATTGATTTTCTTTTGAGTTATGGGATTTTAGGGAAATGGGGTCCCCGAGATTTTGACTTTTATTAGACCAACTTTGATTACCTCTATCTTTTAATCCAGGAGGCCATTTATAGGCTTCTTTATACCATTGGAAATCCCTTCCAGAGTACTTTCTAACTGAGTGGGTTCAATGTATTCTTTGAGCTCATATGTTTCTCTGAAAATGGCTCCAAAATTTTCTATGCTTTTCTTCTTAACCTCTTTGTTATATGAATAATAAAAGGAAAGAAGAGGAGGGTATGACATCAGCTCCAACTGGAGATAGTGTCTTGCTAGCAAGGCACTGAGAACCTGCAGACTAGTAACCTTCTTGAGCATGGATTCACAACATATACAAAGCAAAAAATGAAATAAGCACTCTAGTATTTGTAATGGCTCACCAATATTTACAATGGAAGTGGATACATGACTTTAGTGCTAAAAGTATTGTTTGAGGTACTGCCCATTTATAGGCAGGTCGAACACTTCACCATCTATATTTTCCAATAAGAATGTGTTGTTACATTTGGCTTCAACTACCTTGAAGGGCCCAAACCACAAAGAATTAAATTTTCCATGCCCTCCTTTGTCTTCTCTCCTGACATCCCATCTTAGCACAAGGTCACTTGGATGGAAAATTCTATCTTTGGCCTTTTTATCAAATAGTTTCTTCATCTTGTCGTGGTACTTGATTAGATTTTGAGTCACCTACTCTCTATTCTCCTGCAATTCAACCAACTAATTTATCCTCCTAGTCAATGGATTAGGTTCCTCCTCTGCATCCTAAATTAACTTAGCCATTGGCATAACCAACTGACTAAGGAACAATGCTACAATGCCATATACTAATTCAAACGATTATTTTCCAATGGATTTTTTTGTTGTGACTCTATCTGTCCAAAGAGAAAATTTAAGCTGAGAGTCCCAATTTTTCTTATTCTCTACAATAATTTTCTTTAAAATTATCACTAAAGTCTTGTTTGATGACTCTGCCAACCCATTTCCCTATGGGAGGTGGTAGAGTGAACAAGTATGAAATTATACTTTTGGTAGAAATCAATGAGTCTTGAAGGATTAAACACCTAAACATTATCAATCACTATCTTATTCGGAAAATCAAATCCAACAAAAATATTTTCTTCAAGAAAAATTCTAGCCGCTGAGTCAGTTGCAGTCCAGGTAGGAATGGCTTCTACCCACTTTGTAAAATAGTTAGTAGCTGTCAAAATCCATTTGTGTTGCCCACTAGAAGGTGGGTCAATCCCCGCTCATTGTCGAAAAGGTTACTCCACAAGAACTAGGATTAGTTGCAATGGGGCCAACTTCCTCTTCTTAGAAAAAATTTGGCATTCCTTGCAACCTCTCTCCTACTTATAAACATCAAAAAACAAGGTAGGCTAGTAAAAACCAACGTTTAGGATATTATGCACTGTAACCTTCCAACTATAATGGCCTCCACAATCACAACCATGGTATTCATTTATAATCTCAGGAATTTCATCTTCTGTTAAGCACAACAACAATACAACAACAAGATACTTCCAATACAATAGACCATTTGTGATTACATACTTCTGGGATTTCATTCTCAGAGCCCTATACTTAGCTCTGTCAAAATATGTTGGGTTGCAAAGAAATAACATATAATGGACAATACTTTTGTACCAATCTGAACAAAGGTATTTATAAGCAATTCTATTATCTCCTTACCTATTGCATTTGGTCAAGAAGTCTCAGCCAAAAAATTTATTCCCATCACTTGACAATTTTCCTCTTATAAGATCTTGGATAAACCCTACCCCTTTGTTAATTTAGTTGGTTTAATGTCCATGTCATACTCTTGAATTTTGGCTATCCACTTGCCCCATTTTCCTTCGATGTCTCCTTGTGTGAGAATGTCCTTCACAACTGTTGTAGGGACATATGGCATTATTTTAGACTATAAAACACAGGTCCTGAAATATTTCACAACCTTAATCAAAGCATAGGCCTATTTTTCCAAGATGTCATACTGCAATTTTGCATCCCTCGGTACTTGGTTGAAAAATGCCACTAGTTGTTCTTTCTCTTCTTCATTTTTTTTCAATAGGACAATTGCAACAATGTTAGGGGATGCAGAAGAAAAGATAAGAAATGAATTTTGAAAATTGGGGTTAGCAAATATTGGAGCCTCTCCAAAGGCCCTCTTAATTCTGGAAAATTATTGTCTTTACTTTGCAGTCCATTTGACCTCTCTGTCCTTTTTTAGCATATATGTAAGCTCCTTCACGATCTCAGCATAATTGGGCGTGAACCTCCTCATGAAATTTATCTTGCCCAAGAAGACTTGTATCTCCTTTTTGTTCCTTGGCAAAGGGACATTACTAATTGATTCAACCCTTTTGGGGTCAATTTTCACTCCTCTTTAGACTATATGTCCCAATAGTTTGTCTTCTCTGAGGAAAAATTGAGACTTCTTTGGGTTCAAGGATAAATAATACTTCTTGCATTTCTCAAAGTGTGTTGCAAATGTTGCAAGTGTTCCTCAACAGAGTTTGAGAAGATTGTTATGTAATCTAGGTGAATAAGCACAAATTTATTTTTCTCCCCAACAAATGCTATATCCATTTCCCTTTGAAAATAAGCTCCAACATTCATGAGACCAAAATTCATTCGGGGATACATGAATGTCCCCCAAGGAGTGGTGAAGGATGTCTTTTTCTGATCTTCAAGATGTTCATCAATTTGGTTGTATCCATAGAATCCATCAATCATGGACAACCTTGATGACCCCACCATCTTCTGCAAAATATAATCCATCTTGGACAGGGGCTAATTATCCCCTGTTCATGTTTTTGAAATCCACACACAACCTGGTTTCTCCATTCTTCCTTCTGACATTGACCAGATAAGCCACCCAATCTGAATATCTCAAGGGTATAATTATTTTATCTTGGAGCATTTTTCTGATTTCTTTCTGTATTAAGGGGAGAAGTAGGGGATTTATCTGCCTAAGCTTATGTTTGTGACGTTTAATTTAAGACTTCAGAGGAATCTTATGTTGAATGATACTAATATCATGAGTCTTCAATTCATCATAAGACCAAGAAAAAACATCAACATACTTTTTGAAAAGGTCAAGATATTTCTGCTTGTATCCCTTTGGGATCCCCTTGGCCAACTTAATTAGTTTGCGTTGTTGTTTTGTGTCAATATTACAGTCTTTTGTACCCTCCTCACACTCCTTCTTGGCTGGTTTGTCTGCCACATCATTAACATCAAACAATCTTTCCAATGGAACCAACCCCTTTGAGATTATGTTTCCCTTCAACTGTAAAATTTTCCGCCCGTCCATAGATTCTTCCTAAGGTGCTTGATGTTCAACTGCTTCAATTTCCTCAATATCTTCACCTTCTTGCTCTATTACAAAGTTAGAAAACTCCCAATCACTTCCATAAACCTTTTAATATGATATTCATCCTCAAACACCTGCCAATATTTTACATTGTCAGGCATTGAGGGTTTATGCCTAACTTCCACTTCATACCTTTGCAGGGGATTTTGTGGGGGCTTGATAGTGATCACTCTTGCTGGCAAAGAACCTTCCATTATGTTTTGCTCCCTCAGTAAAAATTGAATATGAAATGCCAAAAATAAATTCTCAACTAAATCCCACACTTCATTTCTGTGAATATTTCCATCACAACAAGAATAAGAATGAAAAAATTTACCATGCTCCACCACATTAACCAAAGAGAGACTAATCATTCAAAAAGTTGTTCCATATTACTTCAGATCACAAAAGAGGAAAATCATTTTGTGTATATGAAGAGTAAGAATAAAAAGGTTGTTGCATCATTTTGTGTATATGAAGAGTAAGAATAAAAAGGTTGTTACATGTTACATTAACTGAAAAATAAAATAAAAATAAAAAACAATTTTGTTTCCTAAGATTATTTCATACTGCATGCAAAAGAAAAAAAGACCAGCCAAATCATTTTAACTACAATCTAGCTCTTGGAAACAGAAATCATCGTGGTCAATTCCTCTTCCTTTTCTTCGTGATTTTACCACCTTAATTCCTCTTCCTCTTTTTCCCGAATTTGTACTATCTTCACGACTTCTTCCTTTCTTTCGTTACTCTCAGGTTCTCCCAATCTTCGTTGCTCTACCACCGCCCTCCTCCAGCGGTCGGAGATCGCTTCATTTTAAGAAGGCTACCAGTAACATGAAATTTCTCAATACTAATGAAGATATTAAGATTGTTATTTATTACATTTATGTTCCTATGAAGACATTAAGATTGTTATTTATTGCGTTTATGTTTCCTTCATTTTTCTGCAGAAGATATTAAGACTGTTATTTATTTGGTTTATATTTTTTTTTCATTTTTCCGTTTTAGTTAATAATATATTTATTTATTTTTGACAAATTTTAAATTAAAAATATTCTAGTTTTTTTCAGTAGAATTTCATTATGATAAAATATGTTAGGTATATAAATAAAATAGTTAGTTTTTTAGGTAGAATTTCATTACGATAAAATATGTTATGTATATAAATAAAATAGTTGGTAAATAAGGATAAGCATCATTTTATGGTAGAGATTAAAATTCTTATTTCATTATACATTTCACATTGTCAATTTGTGACTATTATTAAGGATATTCTAAAATATTTTGTGGAAATTAAATCTCTAACATCCATTTAATAATTATCGATAATTAAATTAAAATTGTGGAAGATATATTCTAAATCGACACTTACTTCTATTGGAGTAATTAACTAAATTGACTAACTTGACATAGATACATCTATTAGGATAATTAACTAAACTAACTAACTTAACACTTGTGACATGATATTTTTTTTATTAAATTGAAAAGGAAAACGATATAACTAGTTTTGAGATAAATTTCAACCCCTCTCACTTGAATATTACTAAAAATGTTTTGTTAATATTTCATAAAAGTTAAATCCCAACTATCCCCTAATAATTATTAATAATTAAATTCAAATTATAAAAACTCTATTCTAAAATAAACCTGTATAATTACAAATATTAAAACCAAAAACCATATAACAAATAATATAAAAAATCACTTTATTTTAATTATTTTCATATTATTCAAAAATATTATAGGTTTGATTGAATGAATCCAGATAAATTTTAAATAATTAATTTATTTAAATGATATTAATTTTAAATAATTAAGAATAATAACATATAGATGTACTTTTGACTTAACCTACATATATGTTAAAAAACCATGAAAAAAAATTGGTGCACTCTCGTGTGAGCCAGAATATAGTTTAAAATAGAGTGGTTAATCACACTATATACTTCGGGCAAAATAGAGTATTTATCTCATTTTTAAGTAGCTGAAACAAGAACAAAGTGCGTTTAGCCCATGGCAATGTTACCACACAATTAGATTAGTAAGTTATATTTGTACTTTGTTTAGCCCATGGCAATGTTACCACACAATTAGATTAGTAAGTTATATTTGTTTGTTTTGTTTTTTTAATAGTTCTAATTTTTTAGTTTGAATGCTTATCTTCTATGTTTTTTATTAGGTTTACATTATTTACCATTTTTCAATTTACGTTTATTTTAATTTTAATTTTAAAAGGTTAGGTTGCATCACTGAGATATCGTAAGTTATATTGGCTTGGTTTGTTATTATTTACAATTTTGTTTATTTTAATTTTAATTTTAAAAGGTTAGGTTGTATCACTGAGATATAGTAAGTTATATGGGCTTGGTTTGTTTTTTTTAATAGTTATAATTTTTTTAGTTTGAATGATTATCTTCTATGTTCTTATATTTACAATTTTTCAATTTAGGTTATTTTAATTTTAATCGGTTAGGTTGTATTATTAAGATGGATTTATGTTTTTTTTAAGAGTTTTATTATGGTGAGTATTATTGATTTATTGAGCCCAAAGATTTATTATATAATCAGTATGAGGGGATACTTGTATTATTTAAAGAAAATTAATTTAGGTTTATTTTAATTTTAAAAGGTTAGGTTGTATTAATAAAATGATTTTTTTAAGAGATATTGGTTAGTATTCATTGATAATGGAGGGGCTCATTTTACAATCCAGTGTGACTAGATGTGTAATTCTGTCCGTGCTCCTTTTTAAAATAAAAATAAAATATTCTTTAAATATAAAAATAATGTGAGCTATAATCAAAATAAAAAACAAATATACATATTTGGTTAGTTTTACTTAAAACTATTATAAAGTGCAGTCACACTATAACTGTGCATGCCAGTTGTTGATATTACAACAAAATATAAAAGAGATATCGTAAAAATATTTCACTTTCACTTATAAATAAAATATAATTTTAGATCATTTTTTAAAATTCTTTCAAATAATTAAAACAAAAGACAAATAAGGTTGATACTATTTATATGCGATTTTTATTTTCATATTTCAATTGGATACACAAATAAACCATTTTAATATCAATGTTAACTAGTTTATTTTAATATCAATTTTAGGAAAAACATAAATATATATATATATATGTGTGTGTGTGTGTGTGTGTGTGTGTGTGTGTGTGTGTAAGAACAAAAATAAAATATTTCAATGTGCAAAGAGAAGTAATTGAAATAAAAAGATTCAATTCCTTCCTTATAACACTAACAAAAGGGAGACGTGTGATTCATTGAATTTTTAATATAAAATTAATATGTCACATTTAAAAGAGAGGCAAGATTGAGAATGGCGAACCCTAGCTCCCCCGTCTCCTTGCCAACGGCCGCCGTCAGTTCCTGGAATGCGCTGCGTAAGAAAAAGTTTGAGAGATCGGAGCATCAATTCCGGGGCTATCTCTCTGCTGCAGACCAGCAACAAGGCCACCAGCTTCGAAGCTTCCAGGCCCCAGGCTGCCGCCGTTGGGTCACAAAACGCTCGAACCCCAGCTTTGAAGCTTCCAGGCCCCATGCCGCCGCCGTTGGGTCACAAAATGCTCCGACCTGCCGCCGTTGGGTCACAAAACGCTCGAACCCCAGCTTTGAAGCTTCCAGGCCCCATGCCGCCGCCGTTGGATCACAAAATGCTCCGACCGTGGAAGGATTGAAGAGATCTGGGCAAAGATCATGGAGCGCTGGGGCTGTAGATACAGAAAAGTCTGCGATCCTCTTATCGGAGAGCTCCGGGAAAACATGGCCCCGTCCCCCTGCTTCCACGGCGCGACGGAGCAGCCCCCTTTCGACTATTGAAGCAGTGGATAAGAAAAATCATGCGGCTCCCTCAACCTATCCTCGGACCAGCGCTTCCAGAAAAGAAGGGACGACACTAATCAGATGTATGCCGCCCCTGCACACCAGACCAAGGCCGGATTCGAAACTCTATCAAGGCATCTGCCTTCCCGCTCCTCATATCGGTTGGGGAAAAAAGCCTTCAGAATCATCTGCAGCTTTCCAGATTCAAATCAGGCTTCTTTCAGGAAAAACCATGCTTCAATGGGTTTGCCAGGCGGATCCAGTGCGGAATCTCAAACATGCATTGGATATCAAATTGGGAATCCCTTCGGCAAACCAACGGCTTCTATACCAAGGTAAACATCTGGAGGATCTCTTTCCCATTTCTTTTTACGGTATTGAGAAAGATGCATCTATTATCCTTTCCCTTCGTCTTAGAGGGGGAGCTGGGGGAGAGCCTTCCTCAGCTAGGGGTTTTTCGTACAAAGATGCAGTCCATGGCAAGCAAGCTGAAAAGACAGAGCCACCAATACAGACTTCACCCAAGGCCTTTCTGGTTGACAAAATGGAGGAGATCCCATCAGTTGAAATCTCCTACCCTGATCTTGAAGACGATACCCAGAAATTTGCTGAAAGAGCCATCATCTGCAGATTCAATGGGCTCTGGCCACGCTCACAGGATCTTTATGACTGGATCAAAGCCACCTGGACGGATCGTTGTAAGGTTTATTTCTGTGCCAAAGGATATTTCATAGTGTTGTTCGATGACCTAGAACATTGCTACAATGCCCTAGACGAAGGCCCTTGGTTCATGGGATCAGCTGGTCTCTTCCTAACTCCATGGTTTCCCGACTTTGACCCAGCTTCAGCAGTCATCACCAAAGCTCCGGTATGGATCAGGCTTCCAAATCTCCCAGTTCACCTGTGGCGAACAGAAGTATACAGGCAAATAGGCAATGCCCTGGGTCGCTTCTGGATGGGAGACTACCAGAGAGAGAGGCAGGGTCTCTATACATACGCCAGAGTGTGTGTGGAGCTTGATTTAAGTAAGGGACTGCCAGAGTACATCAATCTCAAGATCAAGGATGCTATCTGGACCCAGTTTCTAGAGTACGAGAACACTGCCTTCAGATGTCGTCATTGTCACCAAACAGGGCACCTACATATCTCTTGCCCATCGCTGTCAGCAAGAGCAAAAAAGGGCCTCTTTGCTCATACTAAGCCCAAGCGTTGGGCCCCCTGCCCACCGCCGCCAACCGGAAGCTCCAGCCCCCCTAGTATGGAAAAGGTTCCAAGTATGGAAAAGGAGGAAAATCAGTCAGAATCAGATCAGATGCCGCAGACGATGGATCCGCCCACGAACATTATGGAGCACACCCATGTCTCAGCCAATTCCCAGAAACGTCCCCATGAGACTTCCTCCTCTGACTCAGAGAAGGAGTCCCCAATGATAGAGAACTCCAGTCTCCAAGTTGTTCTTGCCCATCCTCCTCATGAGGGCTGGACAAAAGTTAACAAAAAGAAAGGGAAAAAACATTGTGGTGTAATCACTGTCCCGCTGGAGTAACAGCCTGACAGTTTGTATTTGTTTTCGAATCTTCAGGTGTAGCAGTGTTTGTTTTTTCTTTCCGAGACCGAGGTTGGTGAATTTATCATTTCCGGTCTGTCGGTCTTTTGTCTTTCTTGCAGCTCAGGGCTTGTATCTCTATTCCGGGACCGAGGTTGATGTTTCTATCATTTCCGGTCTGACGGTCTTTTGCCTCTCCTGTTTGTACCATATTGATTTCTCTTAATAGATTTAGTCTTTACCGATAAAAAAAAAAATATGTCACATTTAAAAAATATTAAATTAAAAGATTCAATGTGCATCATAAGAAAAAATATATATATGTAAAATTAAATAATATTAAAATGTATTTAAAATATATATTAATAAAAAAAATATCAAACAATGCAATCCATAAATAAAATATCTCAATATTCATGTTAACTAAATTATTTCAATGTCAACAATTTACATATTATATATGGTTTAAAATAATAATAATAATAATAATAATAATAAAATGACTATTTATTATATAAAATAATTGAAAATATAATTTATTATTGTTATAGCATTTCAATTATCATTATTTTACATTTTGATCCTTTTATTACGAGTTAATTTTGAATGAAGCAAATATTTGTTGGAATTGCATGTTTAAGCTATTTTATTCCATGTATGCAAGAAATTTTCAAGGGGTTGAATCCATTTATGCATTAAAAAATGATACATACATATATATATAAAGTTGATGGCAAAAATAGTAGAGAAGAGTGTTCAAGCTTAATGAACCAAGATAAGGATGAGCATAGAGGAGGGAGTTACAACAAATAGAAGAGTTGGGAGAAAAGGAATAAATCCCAACCAAGTGCAAAGTGTGAAGAGATGTGAGATACAATGATTTCATAAGTGGAAGAGCCTTAGCAGGTAATTGGTCATTGGAGTTGTAGCATGTGGCAACAAAATTTAGGGCACTGTGGCAAAAGACCTGCATCAAAGAGGCTACATAAAGAAAGTGATATTTTGGTTGAGGTTGGAAAGGAGAGGAGGACATGAGAAGTCCCCAAAGGGGAGTCAAAGAGAGAAAGAAATTTTTTTAAGAGGTGAGAAGAATGCCAAATAAAATGGCATGGATAGAAGAATGGGTCAGGGGGAATTTGAGCTAGAAATGGCTGATTTAAAAGAAAGAGTCAACATAATGCTACAATTGCTAGAAGAGAGGGTAGAAGACTACAAAGAAGGTTGGGTGTTAAGGAAGAAGAAGGTGGAATGGCCTCTGTTGCAAAAGAGGTTGAAGCATAGCTTAAGTGCTTCATTAGAGGAGAATGAACTTAGGAGAACTGAGTGTGAAGGAGAGGTTGTTCACTTTTGTTAACTGGAACAAGGATCAATCCTAAGAGAGGAAGATAATGGTGATGAGATGATGATGTGCTTAGCTCAACACAAGGAAAGGATGTCAATGAAATCAGATGAGGAGAAAGAATTTAATGCATTAAAATCTAATTGTTTGTATTCACAGGTACCAAATACAATGAAGTTGAACAAGAGCAAGAATTTATGGAAGATGCAGAAAGTTAGGAGGAGTAGAGTTATGTTGGTCAAGAACAACAAGAGGCAGCAAATTTAGAAGATGAACAATTTCAAGAAACTGCCACAAAAGATAAATATTTAGAAATGTCTCGTGAAGACGGTGTGGAAGAAGTCCATGAAGGAGTTCGGGCTGAAACTCTCCATGTTTGTGAGAGGAGGAGTAAACTCAGAGGTATAATTGATTGGTTGTGTCTTCTCTTATTGAATTATTGGATTACTTTAGAAGATATTTTGACATGGATTGGAGACCAATGGAAATTGGGAAGAGAGAGGAAACCACATGTTTTGTAGATTTGTGGAGCAAATAAGTGTGAAGATGGTGGAAGAGGGGCTGATAAGAAGAATTCATCTCAACGCATTTTGGCTAGTCTAAGTGAGGCCAAAAGAAATCAAGAGTGAGGAAACAACCAAGAACTTGTCATTAAGGAGGAGGAGACATTATTGTCACATGCAATCAACAAAATGTGAAGGTTGATTTACGAGGATAATTATGAAGAAGGGTATATAGGAGTGCCTCAAGGAAGAGTTGAAGAAAGGATTTCCTTGAACATCAATGAGAAGGTTTATACTGAGTAGGAAATTGTTCTATGGAACAAGAATAAAGGTTTCAAGTATAACTGGAGAGTTGCACAAGATGAGAAAGGGTTCAAGGAGAAGCCCATATGCATGATAAGACTGCAAACTACAAAATTCCAAAAAATAAGTCTCGGAGAAGAAATTGTTTTCTATAATGTGTTTGTTGTGTGTGGAGGTATAACCAAAATTGAGAATTTTGAAAATGGAAACAAACAGCCTTCCATAAAACCAGGGGAAGGTTGGGCACGAAAACCACATACACTGGATATTTTTGAAATAAAGTGGCAAAGAACTCTTACAATTCTCACATAGTATATTATTCGTACATTGAGAGATGAGTGGAAGAGGAGGCTTCAAGGGGACAAAAGATAAGATGAGAGAAATGTGTGGGGTGACCAATATAACTTGTGGTTTGGTGAAAAGAAGAATGCTATATAGATTGATAGGCATTAAAGGAGTAGACTAAAGACAACAAAGACACAAGAAAGAGAAAAAGTCAAAGACAACCAAAAGAAATATGAAAGAAGTGAAGACATGAGGAAAGTGTTGAAAATAGCAACAAGAAATGCTAAAAATAGAAATGCTATAAATAGCATTTTAGGTACCAGTGTTGAAAATAGCAACAAGGAATGATAAAATAGAAATGCTATAAATAGAATTGCTATAAATAGCATTGCTATAAATAGAATTTCAGGATAGATTCCAATTTTAATTAGTCCCTGAATTAAAATTGAGAATTAAAATTCGAATTTGATCTTAGCAGCTGTTTGTCAAATAATTAATTAATTCATCTTGAGTTAATTAGTTGGAGAAAATCAAACATGAAGTCTTTGTGAAGACATGCAACAGTTATCCCTTTGATTGAGGATGTTATCCCTTAATTAAGGAGATAAGGATGGGTTGTAATTAGTTAGCTTAGCTAACTGAGTTAAGTCCAGTTAGATTAGCTCCAACAGTTTGTGGAACTGATTGTGAGTTCAGTTAGTCAATGTGTCATGCATGCAACTAGTGTTCTCTGGATAACTGAATATTCTCTCATAAATAACTCATGCATGTTAGTTCAGACAGATACCTAGTTGAGATTAAAGGAAGGGACAGTGTACTATCAGTTGGAGGAATTTTCCGATATAGGAAACTCATCCATGCATAAGGAATCATCTTCTTCAGGATTGCTCAATTATTTCAAAGGCCAGTGTTGTGTGTGAAGTGAGAATCACGGAGGTTGCAACTGGAGGACCAAAGAGAAACTGCGCAAGGAAATAGGAGGATTGGAGGACTAAATGAAGGCATACGTGTTGTCTATTCTGTCTATGAGCAGCAGTGAGGGATTGTACTGAGAGCTGGATAGCTTATGAGCTAAAGCTTTGTGTAATCCTGAGATATTTCCACTTGTATGATAATACAGAGATCAAGGTTTTTAGCTGAGGCTTTCCCCAGAGTATTCTTCTGTGTTCATGTGTGATTGATTTCTTCTTCATCTGTTATATGTGTTCTATTTGATCTTTCTCAAAATCGATTAAGCTTCCACAAGTTTGATTGTAGAAGCAGATTAAGTATATTGCTTTAGTTACATTGCATTATCAGTTTAATCTACGGTGAAATTTCTACACAGTATCAGAGCAAAGGTGATCAAAGCAGAGAACAATATACTATGAAGGGAGAAATTCGAAGTTTTGAAGTTCTTGATTGTAGATACAAAATTGATTTCTTATCACATCTCATAATTCACCAATGGCGTTCAATGGCTTGAGACTCGAGTATGCCCTGGATGGCAGCTTGAATTACATAGCCTAGAAGGATCGCATGGAAGCAGTATTAGAGGACAATGGTTTGAAGGACTTCATTGATCAAGAAGTCCCCAAGCCAGTAGTAGCTAATGCTACAGAATTTGCGGAATGGAAGAAATGTGTGGCGAGAGCGAGGAGGATTCTTCTGGAGGGAGTTCGAGACCATATTGTCTTGAGTCTCCATGGGAGGGAGACTTCGTTTTCAATGTGGAAGACATTGAAGGATCTATATCAGAAAAACAGCGACCAGAGGAAGCTGGCGCTGAAGGACAAGCTTCGGAAAATCAAGTGTGAAAAGGGCGACACGATCTTTACATATCTGAACAAGCTTACCACCTACAGAGATGAGCTTGGAAGTGTAGGAATCACGATAGACGATGATGATATGGTGAGTCTTGCTCTTCTCGGTCTTCCTAAGATCTGGAATAGCTACCAGGACTCACTGAATGGAAGAGAGAAATTGCCAGATTGGGGACAACTGTGGTCGGATCTGATGCAGGAGGAGATCAGGAGAAGCACCAGAGATGGTTCTTCATCCAAGGAGGATGAAGAAAATTGCGCCTTAGCGAGTAAGGAAAGGAAAGGGAAGGAGAAGGATTCTCATCCAAAATCGAGTTCTTCTCATGGAGGGAAGAATATTGACAAATCTAAAGTGAGATGCTTTAATTGTCATGAGGTGGGCCATTATGAAACTAATTGTCCATTGAAGAAATCCAAGAAGGGATCCTCGGAAGGATCTGAAGGTGAGGCATTGGCCTCTGAGTTCGAATTGGATTTTACCCTCATCGCATGCATGGTTTCATCGATGATGGGTTGTGGTTGGTTTCTTGACAATGGAGCCTCATTCCACATGACCGACGATAAGAGTTTGTTCAATACCTTAGAGGAAAAAGTCCTCCAGATATTCATAGAGATGGGTGACGATGAAAGGTACCGTGTTTCAGGTGAAGGTACGGTTTCTTTTCAGAGGGAGCATGGAGATCGCATCACCCTGACTGATGTGAAGTATGTGCCTAGACTGAAGAAAAACTTAGTATCGATCGCGATGATGGAGGATACAAGCTATGATGTAGTCTTCAGTAAAGGAAAGGTTTTCCTTAGACACATCACCATGAGACAGGGAAGCAGATCGGTTCACGAGTCAAGAACCTGTATGCTCTTGAGGTTCAAGATGCATGCAAAGCCTTGAGGAGCAAGGAAACTGTTAGAGACTTGGTGGCTGAGAAGGAGAGTACATTACCTCTCAGCATGCAGCGCCAGAAGAAGTCTCAGACAATTATGGAGGAGCCACAATTGGTGAAACAGCTTCAGGAGGTTGTGGAGTAGCCACAACTGGAGAAGTCGAGAGGAGACCAAGTGGAGGCATCCACTCATGAAGAGACCTCCAGTAGGGGGAAATTTCGGGCCAAGTGGGCATAGGGATCACATGCAGCCATACCTCCAGGTGTGAGGTGGGGCAATGTGAAATGATAGTCCCAAGAAGGCTAAAATAGGGGTAGGATCCTTGAGGTACCCAGCCTCTTTGATTAGACCTTGCTACGGGAGCCCCGACAAGGAGTAGCATGACTGGTTAAGTGGGTAGAGACAGATGCAGATGAAGTGGCAGAGGAAGCTTAAGCATCAGAGGATATTTCTAGCCCAATAGGGAGGACAGTTGGGAGATCTGTTACTTACTTCTCAGTATTTGAGTTGCAGTGCACCAGTGGACAACACAATGCAACATGATGAGAGGAGATGCAATGCTGGGAGAAAGGAGCAACAACAACACCGATGCAGCAACAGGAATTAGTGTGATTGATGCAGTCAAAGATCAAAGTGACAGAGGCTAGAGTAGTCAGATACTGAAGGGAACAGAGGTGCAGATTTTTCAGTTGACAGAGGCAATAACAGTCAGAGATTTTGATGACAGAGGCAATAACAGTCAGAGACTTTGATGACAGAGGCATCATTCTGATTCAGGTTGGATATTTTTTTGTTTCTAGAGTTGTTGGAGCAACAACACTTGAGAGAAGTGTTGCATGCAAAACATTCCAAAAGTTCAGGATCAGGTTCGAGTTGAATTCCTTTCTTGTTGAGGGGGAGTGTTGAAAATAGTAACAAGAAATGCTATAAATAGCATTTCAGGTACCAGTGTTCAAAATAGCAACAAGGAATGATAAAATAGAAATGCCAAAAATAGCATTTCAGGATAGATTCCAATTTTAATTAGTCTCTGAATTAAAATTGAGAATTAAAATTCGAATTTGATCTCCGCAGTTGTTTGTAAAATAATTAATTAATTCATCTTGAGTTAATTAGTTGGAGAAAATGCCCATGGGGCTTTGGATTGACGGTGAATGGGTGTTCTGTTAAGGCACTCCTTGCGATAGGTCATTGGTTCAAATCCCCCGTGGGTACTTAGATTAGTCTTACCGAGAAAAAAAAAAATAGTTGGAGAAAATCAAACATGAAGTCTTTGTGAAGACATGCAACAATTATCCCTTTGATTGAGGGAGTTATCCCTTAATTAAGGATATAAGGATGAATTGTATTTGAGTTGTAATTAGTTAGCTCAGTTAACTGAGTAAAGTCTAGTTAGATTAATTCCAACAGTTTGTGGAACTGATTGTGAGTTCAATTAGTCAATGCATGCATGCATGCAACTAGTGTTCTCCAGATAATTGAATATTCTCTCATAAATAACTTATGCATGTCAGTTTAGATAGAGACCCAGTTGAGATTAAAGGAAGGGACAATGTACTATTAGTTGGAGGAATTTTCCTATATAGGAAACTCATCCATGCAGAAGGAATCATCTCCTTCAGGATTGTGCAATTATTTTAGAGGTCAGTGTTGTGTGTGAGGTGAGAATCACAGAGGTTGCAGCTGGAGGACCCAGGAGAAACTTCGCAAGAAAATAGGAGGCTTGGTGGACTGAAGGAAGGCATATGTGTTGTCTATTATGTCTATGGGAAGCAGTGAGGGATTGTACTGAGAGTTGGATAGCTTGTGAGCTAAAGCTTTTTGTAATCCTGAGATATTTCCACTTGTATGATAATATAGAGATCGAGGTTTTTAGCTGAGGCTTTCCCTAGAATATTCTTCTGTGTTCATGTGTGATTGATTTCTTCTTCATCTGTTATATGTTTTCTATTTGACCTTGCTCAAAATTGATTGAGCTTCCGCAAGTTTGATTGTAGAAGTAGATTAAGTATATTGCTTTGGTTACATTGCATTATCAGTTTAATCTACGGTTAAATTTCTACAGAAAGTTATCTAGCTTGAGCATGACTTAGATTGCAGAATTCTGAGATGGCTAATGCAAAATTACGTTAAAGTAAGTATGGATCCATTTGAAGAGGAGATGACAATTGAGGACCATGACAAGATTGATGCAAATGATCGTCAGTACCTCATCATGAGAAATACAATTCACTTGCTATTTTGTCATTTTAATAGAGCCATAGAACAAAGTATGATTGGCAAGTTTTATGGACTGAAGAGAACAAATAGAGGTACCTATTTTTGGTTGAATATGGCTAGGGGACAATGTCTTTAGAAAGATGAAACTTGGAAAGGAGGAGTAAGAGTTTTTAGAACTCTTAAAAAGAACATTGTTGAGGTAAAAGAGAGCTGCAAAGAATGTAAGGTAGCAACCATGGTTGACGGATGTGAAAACCTTTTCCGAGCGCAGAAAAACAATTTCTGTAGCAGTTGAAAACCACTTTGTGGCACCTGTTACACACTCTGTAACAACATTTGTTATTTCAAAGAATACTTTACGATAGTGTTGTTACATGATCTTTTCTTCATTATTTTTGTAGAAATTACTAATATATAATAGTCGTCTTGGTTGTTACACCTGTAATAGTCAACGGATTCTAGAAATAAGTTGAATAAGATATTTTATTACAACAGACATCAGACATCATCATGGGTCTCGTCAGCGGAGTTAAGTTCGCATGTCTCGCCACTGGAGCTAAGTTCACGCATCTCGCCACCAATGACTTCTCCCCACGTCACCCAAGTATGTCATACAGAGGTAATATCGTTATCCACTTTATTAGGTAATTATGGCAACTTAACATGATATCCCTTTTGACGACCGAGGTCGGTTGTCACATTTGAGCCCCGAGGGGGGGAGGTCGAATCATATTGTGTTGTGACCTTTGCATGACCTGTGATTATTTAAAAAACCCACAATTAAGGTATGGTGATTTGGTAATCATTGTTACTTAATGCCCGATCATATGAAAAAAGGAAAGTGTACCTTTGACGAGACCTCTCATAACCCAACATTAATAAGGCAATATTACTGTGCAGTACGAACCATGATTGCAAAATCTTAATTTGAAATTTCACCTGCACCACCCTACCATTTACCCTTACTGGAGCATTGCATCCCCATTTAGAGTGCTCAGAGAAGTGGAAAATAACAGTTGCAGGCTGAAATAGCTAAGTAGTGTGCCGACTGCCCCAGAACTTCTGAAGGAAAGGAAAAGGAAGGAAAATAGCATTAAATATATGTAGGAATGGGTGGAGCAGCAATTCGGCATGAGCCAGGGTAAACAGAGGCCTTGGAGAATTGCCCCGAAGCATGCCATATTTTTAAGGATGCAGGCTGGTTTGAGTTCTTCCAGAGGTTGGAGGGATCAGACGGCGGAGTTTCCATGGAATTTGTGAAAAATTTAGAGAGAAATCATACGAAGGTTAGGAGGTTGAAGCTGAAGGTTATAGAAAAGGTGATTGCTTGAGTGACGGGATTACCAGTGGAAGGAAAGAGGTGGTTCAACAGGAAGGTTAATGACCCCTCCCTGAAGGGGGTTTTCCTCCAAGAGGAAGAGTTGCTCATGAAGAAAGGGAGGGGGATTGACAGGTTGTTACTTCCCTAGCCATGGGCTGATGTTTCCCTTTACCTCATCAAGTACATATCCTACGAGGGAAGGGCGACAATTGTGTTCAATTACCACTTTCCATTGCTAAACCACCTTCGACATCAACAGCTGATAAATCTTCCCTACTTCTTGCTGGGAAACATTAAGCATATGGTTGCAGCCGTGAAAATACTTGCGCATCCAGAAACATGCGTCACCAACTATGGCCTCGTTAAGCTCATTGTGTTGGATGCCTTAAGCTGCCAGGGCAGGAATTGGGAGGAATTCATGAGGAAGGCCAGAACCACCCACAGGAGACAAACCGGGACGTCTGAGGAAGCTCCAACGATGACAAAGGAGCAACCCTAGCCTTCGACAGTAAGGGCTGGTAAGATGCCAGTCGACAAACCAATTGGTGATAGGTGGCCAAAGAAGAGAATAAGGGTTAGCGGGTATCTAGAGTTCCCATCCATGTCAAAGAAGAACAAAGAGGTAGTAGAGCGGAAGGACGAGGAGAAAGCTCAGCTAGAGGAACCTTCCTCACCTGGTAAGAGCGAAACTCAATCCTTACTGTTAAAAATTGGAAATTTAGAAAATGAAAATAGAGAGCTAAGGGAACAACTAGTAGAGGGGAAGGCAGAGCAAGAGCCCCAGGGTTAGACACTTTGGATGAGGCCGTAGACAGGGCCAGGAAGGGAGATGTCCTGGGTACTGTGTGCACAGCCTGTGTTGAAAAGCCAGTGACAACGACGTTTAGAATCTCTGCAACAGAGACCATATCGAGGGAAACACAAATTGAAACCTGGGAGGCTGACACAAAAAAGCACGTTGAGGACGTTGTTGTTACACAAGAACCAACAACCAAGACGACGCAATCCACAGAAAGTAATTTGGTAGCGAATACATAGGAGCCCTTGGCTGACACTGTTGTTACACAAGAACCAGCAGTGGAGACAGAATTCAGCCAAGGAAAGGAAGGAGAAGTTGACATCCATGAGCCTGTGGTCGACATTGTTGTTACACAAGAACCAGTGGTAGAGACAGAAGCCTACCTGGGGAAAAACGATATACAAAAGTCTGTGGATGACACTGCTGTTACACAACAACCAACAATGGGAATGGAAGCTGATTAGGGAGAGAATGAAACTGTAACAAAAAAATCCATTGATGACACTGTTGTTACACAAGAACCAGTAGCCGAAGTGGAGCAGTTTCACCCTCAGGAGGTTGTTACACCCTCAATTGATAGTGCATGTGGGAGAAAATCGGGTCCTTACGAAGGATGGTGTTATGAAAAGATGTTGTTGTTACTAGAGCTACAAAAATTAAAGTAGCAGGCACTCTCTCTACAAGAGAGGGTGATCTCGTTCAAGGCACACAAAAGGATGATGGATTCCCTTAGGAAAAAGCGGTTAAAGGAAGAATGGGAGAGAGAATTGGAAGCACGAAGGCAAAAGGAAGCCATGAAGAAGAAGGATGAACAATTGTATCAGTTACAACGACAGGTCTCGGACCTAACGAATGACAAGACCAAGCTTCGTGATTTTGCCCTAAACCTGGTAGCATGGAGGCGGTCGTCCCCATCGTATCCAGTGTTCGTTTGGGAACGATATTATTTATTTCAATTGAAATTAGTTTTTGAGAATATGTCTTATTTGGGTTCTTCAACCCAAACTTTTCTTGAGATTTTTCACTCATGCAATTTTGACGAATAGAGCTTGCTTTGCGATCTATTTTTTGCATAATATCATGTGTGAGTATGTCAGCATGAAAATGGTAGCAAGTGTCTTCTCCTATATGGTAGATTTGTAGTTGTGGGCCTTTCCTTCGTTCACGAGGAACCGGATTCAGTGGCATCTCGCCATGAAATCAACAGAAATTAATGAAGAAAGGACATCATTATGGGTCAGAGAAGGACCATGGATGGTTTATGAACTCAGGCATGAGTTTAATCTATTCCTTAGCACTCCAGAGATCAGGGAATAGTCAGTCATCTATAGGAAAAGGATTGTGAGCATTTTCCTTAAGTTGCATGCCCATATGAAAAGCTGAGTGTTAGCAGGGTGTCTTAAACACACCGAAGCCTGTAGCGCTGAGTTGTAAGAAGGGTATCCTTTTGAATACAGAAATTTTGTGGCTTTTGTTACACAGGTGCCTGAGTATGCTCGGATCGTGTAGACATTGGGGGCATTCTAGATCAGGCTCAAATTTAAATTTCCTTTGATTTGGTTGCTACTAGAAGAGTATCAACCAGAATAACACCTATGTGATTATGAAGAAGAATCCTGACCACGTCAGTTGATGGCCATTGAAGGGTACAAAGCTCCGAGTGAAGACACTGCTGGTGCTTACAATTTTACAGACTTGCATCGGGGGTATAGCAGGAGAAGTTGAGATTCTGCATGGGGACATGCAGTTGCTTTAGTTGGGGGGAGATGTTGGGTGTGACCTTTTACCTATTTTCTGCACCTTCTTTCTTCAGTTTTGATCCTCTTATCCTACAGGCCTATGAACTTTACATGATTAATCACCATTTTTCTCACTTTTATAACCTATTCCACTGTCATGTTATTTTGTTGTATTTTGCTGAATAATACGATACTTTATTCCTTTTTGTGGCTAATTGGGGTGAGAATTGGAGGAGTATTTTGGAAGCTCTTCTTATTTTCAGGTGTTGCTCGCGGGGACAAGGCTATGGAGAAAATAGGCAGCACTGATCAATTACAGAGCAGGGTAGAGAAGTTCGTTGTTACACCTTGTATGTTGTTATAGATTGTTGTTACACATTGAATGCTGTTACAGGATGTTGTTACACTATGTGCTGATACAAAGGATTGTTGTTACACCAAGGGTGTTGTCGTCAGTGATTGTTGTTACATCACGAACCACTATTCACTCGCAGAATGTTGTTGCACCGAAGCTGGCAAGTGTGGGTACTATTCCACGTGACAATTTTCGGCATTAGGAATTGTTTATTTTGGAAGCAACAAACTCAAGTGGTTGCAATCCTAAGCAATGTATATTTGTGTTTAGAAATAGGTTGTAACTACTTTTATTTTGATTAGCATGAAAATCGTGAGATTCTCATGACTGATCTATTTTCTAATTCGGGCATGTAATAATTATAAAAGAAACTCGATTTCCTATGTACGAGGATGACATATAGAAGAGTACTGTTACTCTGCTTTTGTAACTCTGAATTATTTTTAATATTAAATCCCTATGGTGATGTTGTTACTGCTCTTCAGCTGATTCGTTAATTAATCTCGTGTTATTTTTGTGCTTCTGCTAAGGAGAAAGGGCCCTCCTCTTTGGGAGGGACTACAATGGTAAAAGTAATGTACATTCCTATTTTGTTTATTTGTCATATGGTTTCCTGTTGTTGTACAAATTGCGAATTACATTTGCTGTTATTCCAAATTATATTATGTTGTTACATTAAGTAATCAAACAGAATGGTAGTAACAAGATGGAGTAGATATTAGTCACTATGTGGCACGCCCTTACTTTGGTCGCTGCGAAATGTGATTTCAATTTTGTGAAGTATTTTTATTTCTACATGAATGATTTGGTTTCAGCAACTTGATTCAGCAACATCTTTTACTGTTCTTTCTATTTTTCATTCTTAGTTGTAGTGTATCGGCACAAACAGTGCGGACTCCATTGAAACAACAAAACCTACCCTGGGTTGACAATTAAATGTTGCACTCTCAGTCAATTAGGATTGATTAAAACAACATTACAAGTAGCAAAAGAGTTATATATTATAGATTTTGCAAATCGGCTAGTCAAGAAGCTAGGGATTGCTGCACAAAAACACGTAAGATGGAGACAATATAGGATAAGAGCGGTGAAAGCACAAGGCAAAGCAACAATCAAAGAATGCATGGAGCATGAATTCAAATAATTTGAAATCTTAAAAGAACCTTGGTATAAATGTAATTTCTCTGGTGAGGAAGTAAAGTGCCCAATCCAAAGAGGTAGCAACCAAAGGTGAGGAAAGAAACATTAAGGACAAAGATTCCCAAATGGAGATGGATCAACCACAATAAGGAGCAAATAATTAATGAAGAAAGCCGTAGCAAAAAAATTGCACAAAGACATGGGATCCTAGAAAACTAAGGCAGCAATACAACCCAACAATGATTAAGCGACAGGAGAGAGGCTTGGGGGAGAACAGAATCTCAGGAATCAAAACAAATCGAGCTCGAGGAGCAGGAGTAATTCTCGGCGAATACTACGGTTCTGTGTTATAGAAATCAGATATTAACCCGTGTTTTTGTTTCCTTTTTCGGAAAGGAGTGAATGAATCAGCCAGGAGGGCGCGATTTCCTGCGAGAAACTGTGTAATTCCCCAGCAAAGATGTTTGTTGTAGTCATGTTTTAATAAAAATGAAAGGAAGGTTTTCTCTTTGAATTTAGATCTCTATGGACGCTCAAACATTGAAAATGATTTATGTAATGGCGACAGATCTACAAGTTGTATCGTAGACCTCAGGGTAAATTCATGATGAAGAGATAAGTTCGCCGAGATCTCCGCGGATGAAGAGGCTGAGTGTATCTATGCGGACACCGTTAATCTAATCCGGCGTGAGGGCCAAGTCGGCGTAAGCGTAATGATTTTAGCTCTTATCTTTCCAGTTTTATATTAGTTACCTTCTTTGCATACCACCTTATTTCATGTGATAATTTGATATTGCATAATCAAAAGAAATTCTAGGAAATATAGGTTATAGTTCTGAAGTTTTAGGATTTTGAGGGTTCAGAAGTTTTTGATAGCCCTGAATCTAGTTTTACTCTGAAAAAAATGATTCAAATATTCCTTTCGCCAAATTTTTTGAAAAAAAATTCACATTTTACCAAAAATAACATTCTAACCAAAATTATGGCCCGTATAAAATGGTGATAATTACCTATTGATATGACTTGGTGAAGGTCTAAAGGTAAGGGTAAGTCAGATTCCGTCCTGCTTCTGCTTCTAAGAGGTCAAATAGTGGTGGGCCGGATAAGCTGGAATCATGAACTCTTGCCCCCACAAATTCGGTCCGGTAAGTATGGTACTGCCTAGCTCTGGGAACGAATAACCCGTACCCACCATTTGAATGAGCTTTTTGCTATGCTCAAGGTCCTGAAAGGTAAACCCTTCAAACTCGCAGAGCTAAGGGGGGAGGGCCCCCAAAAAGAGAGGACGGACAGGGTGCGTAAGCACACTTGACTGTCAAGGATCGGCAACGGGGCTGGACTGATAAGGAGAGGTCTGGCGGGTGAGGTAACGAACGCTCGACTAAAAAGACCCTTTACAGGCTCGACTGATAAGGACACTGATAAGGAGAGGAGACCTTTTTTGGGAGAGAAAAGAACCGTGAAAAATAGATTTTTGTAATTTTATTTTTTAGATTTACAAGACTGTACTACTGATTACTTTTATAGTTACGTCGGTTCTCTTAAGCTTAAATAAAAATATGAAATATTTTAATGAACCCTGAGAACCGATCAAGATCTCTGGCAAATTTCAGAAATACTGTCCTTTTTGTGAATATTGAAATTTAATGTTCTTAGGACATGATTATTTAATGTAAAACTAGCACAAATGGCCATTTGTCTAGCAAGATTCGGTGAATGTGAGATAATTTATTCTGACACTGAGATTTAGCTGAGATTCAGATTTTCCCGGTTATTTAAGAATTTTAAAACAAGTTGAGGGAAATGATCAAAAGACCTAACTATCACCTGCAAGGAAGGCTTTCTATAAATTTACACATTTTCATAAACTTACACATTCCTTTCAAAATTTAAAATTAAGTGGAAACTGTAACTATTTCAAAAATATTGACACTCCGATACAAAACATACCTGCAACATCCGAGATTACACATAGGCCTGGTAGAACAAGCAGGTTCAGGTGCTCTGTCTAAGATTTATCATAAAATAAATAAATAAATCCCGTCCAGCATTCAACGACTTTGTAACCCGTCAGTAGACTTTAAACGTTTTCCAAAGGTATCGACTGCATGAAAATCAGATCCGAGCACAGCCACAAAAGAAGCTGAAACCCTCGAATTCAGAACGTTAACAATGCGATCTTGCAGAGCAGGGCTTCTTCCTTGAGAGATTATGTTTATTCAAATCATGGTGAACATTTAAACGATGAATTGAATGGGCATCGCCCATTCACGCGGTGTACACGCAAGCAATTACCCGGTTTCACGCGGCGCAACTTTTATTTTAGACCCCATAGAAATGCTAGGGGAATAGCAGTTTCCTTGCATTTATATTTCCCTCAAAATTGATTTTGGCACTTTAGCAGCAAGGAAACTGCTATTCCCCTTGCATGTCAAACTGCATTAAATTTTCTATAGAGTCTGAAATAAGAGTTGTCTTCACGCGGTGTACACGCAAGCAATTACCCCGGTTTCACGCGGTGTACACCCCGCTTGAGAGATTATGTTTATTGAATGGGACATCGCCCGTTCACGCGGTGTACACGCAAGCAATCAACTTATTAACCCCGGTAGTCGGTAGTAGGAATGTGTGAGAATTCCGTACTAACCAGACTTATTAACATTGTGCCTTGAATAAATAGCTTTTGTTACTTGGCAATATCCCTAAGGAAAATAAATGAATGTGGCAGGCTGGCAGCACGATATTATATCACACGATGCAGTTAACAGTCATCCATATTTCACGCGGTGCACACGCAAGCAATGACATCATCATTCCCTGGTAAATGGTGCCACAAAGTCAATATGTGCGCATGGTGTCCACGAAGTCAATAGTCAGTTGCACAATGCAGTTGTCTATAACGCGACTTTTTGAAAGCTTTTTTGGCGGGTTTTTCCGGTCGAAATCCAGAAGGAATTTATTGGAATCTCAAGTTTGATAGTTATTTTCTGCACAATGAAAGTATCCCAGGGGTTTTTCAGGGTGCTGAATCCAAATATGCAGTTAAAAAATCATTTTAACTGCAACAAATCAAGATTTAACCTCAATTTCTTCCACCGGAATCTCCAAAAAATCGCATTATAGACAACTCCTTGCACAATTGACGCTGCGCGCCTGCAATCTATGACCCGCGGGTTGGAATGTGACAGGCAAAATGTCCGGGCGCGTCAAATACGTTTAAAAAAATTGCATTACCCATTGTGCATTGAAGTTTTATTTTTTATTGCGCATGGTGTCCACGAAGTCAATAGTCAGTGCACAATTGATGCTGGGCGGCTGCAATCTATGACCCATGGGGCGGCTGCACTCTATGACCCGAGGTTTGGAATGTGACAGGCAAAATGCCGGGGCGCGTCAAATACGTTTAAAATTTTTGCATTACCCATTCCTGAGATGTGAACATGTTTTTGAAGTTTTATTTTTTTCCAAAATGTTATTAAAATCTTACAGGCACGTTCCATGTGGACGGGGACCTATCAGTCATATCAGTCACGTCACCCGAATCAAGTCGTTGTTGTTGGGTCCCTGGATTAGGTGGGTATCCTGCTCTCATGAAGGCATTAGTATGTGAGATTCATTATGAATACAAAGTTTTTTGATCAAATGACTATCAATCCACTTTATATTACTAATTGCATTAGACGTTGCAACAAAATGTTTCTAATATATAGAAGAATAGTATAGATGAAGAGAGATATGATAGGTTAGGTAATATAAATGTTATTTAATTTGGCTCTTTTTATTTGTAACATAAATTTATGTCTCTACATTTAGTAATATTGAGTGATAAATAAATCTCAACTTTATTTTGATCCAAGGTTTTTCCTTGGACTACATAGTGAGCCCATTTTGGATCCAATGTTATCTAGATGACATCATCAAGCCTAACCTCAGATATGAGGAATGAAAAATAAACAATAAAAATAACATAATAAAATAATATTCCATAACACGTTCTTATAAACAATAACAATTACTTGGACAACCTGTATATAAAAAATTTAAGTTTGGCACTTTCGTCACTCTCTAGTTTGAACTAGGCATACCTGATGTTTCGTGTCATACTGAAAAATCACTTGGACTTGCAACTATGAATATGAAAAACTTAATGTCTTGAGTCAAAACATTTGGCCATGAGTTGCACTCAAAGAGGATAACTTCAGAAGCAATTCTCCCATATGAATTTCTACAAATGTCAATGAATACTAGAGAAGGATATTGTTTGGGCATTTGGAAAGGAACTCGAACCTATGAGATGCACCCAGATAAGAGCCACAAGTGTCAAAATTAAAATTATGTTTATTTTTCATTGTTCCCTTTTTAGATTTCCTAGAAAATCAACTTTGCAAGAATTGCGGTTATAACATAGCTGTGTTTGGTCATGTATCCACAACATACAATCAATATCTACATTTTGATTGAGTAGGTTTATCCAATAATTTGGATTCACAAAAATGTAACCACAAGTTGATGGAGGTTATCTGAACGAAAGAAATGCATAAACAAAATGAAATATATAAAGCACACATGCATAACAACTACATGATAGAAATTTGTAGAGGAGGAGGTGCAAGTTTGAATCCAAGAAAATTGCATTCGTTAGCATAGAAATTTATGCAATAAAGATATAAAAGAACTGAGTAACATGCTTTATTATATTGCACCACCTTCCAAGGTGCAATGATCTACATGACCTGTAAAATTGAAGATTGAATGAATCCGAAATTTCATGGGTGTAAGTTTTGTTAGATAACAAGATGTTGATGTAATAACAAACATTTGAAACTCAAATCATGAATTTGATTAGAACTATTAGCAAGTTTATAAAAAATAGAAAATACTTTCTAAAAGATAAACTTAAGTATAAAATGTTATAACTAAAAGAAATAACAATAACAAGTACAATCTCCCTTTTGACATCAAGAAACTGGGACCATTTTCATCTCCAAATATTAGGCAAATCATTATTGGTTTTCGACTGTTACATTGAAACTAAAACTAAATACAAAATGCACCTTACATTCCTTCACTGTAGAATGAGTAGTGTGTATATTGTTCCATTTGTGGTAATCAAAAGAGATATTTATAGTACTAAATGCATGTCTTGAAACAAAAATGATGAAACTATATGTATTAATTTATATGAGAAACATTTATACACCAAACTTAATTAATGACCATCGTCAATAACAGTTATGTGTGTTGTCAAGAAATGAAGAAACATATACATTTCCGAAAATTTACACAATGGCTTAGTAGTTCACTAGGACAAGACCTATACTTAAAAAACAAAGAGCTTGAAAATGAAGGTGCCTTGGTGTAGGCATAATCTAGTGGTATAGGGTAGTTTCAATACTTTTAGTCATAAATGGAAGGCAAATCATGGCATATTGAACACCAATGAAAATTTATATGTTGTTGAAGATGCATATTTATATATTGCCAATCAACTTGAATTGCCTGCATTTTTTCACGTTCATGTATATGGACTATGCATTTGAGAAGAGATTTGATCTTAAATAATAGTTGTAAATTTGGTCAAAGGTAGTAAGTACATCGATATGCTTGGATTTGGTGCAGGTAAAATCTTGTTTTGTATGTTGTGCAATGCAATTTATTTTGCTTCTATTTCAACACAATAACTATATAGCGTTGATATGTGTGATTCCATAGGACTTTCTCCAAGAGAGAGGGAGTTTCGTAAGCAAGAAGACAAACATATAATAATAATGTAAAATATGTAATTATTCATTTATAGTAAGTGAATGCGAAAATTGTTAATATATGGATAAAGCATGGTATAAAATAGAGAGAGCTTATTCATTATGTGAAACATGTTGGAGATGTTAATGTAGGCATTGAAGTAGCTCCTCTGGTGGAGGAATTTAATGGAGTTCTTCTACAAGTTTTCTCCATGTGATATTTTTGTTTTCTTGCATTTTAATGTAACAATCAAAAGTGAATGCAGAAAAAATACAAAGATCTTGTAGAAAGGTACTCTTGATATTATTGTGAATGTAGGGCCTTGACATTTAGTCTTCCCAATGTCTATTATAGCTTTCAACAATGTCTTACCTTGGGATTTATGTATAGTTAATTCCCAAGCCATTTTGAAGGGAATTTGCATATTTCCATTTCATTTTATTGGTGGAATGAGTGAGTGAGTAGGATTGTTTTGATACCAAGGAGGCTCAATGTATTTATTAAAGGCTACAATAACACGACTGTAAGCTACAGAGGTGTAGTTTCTTCTTTGTAGAAGATGGATATATTTTTCCCAAGTGAACCATTGACAAGTCTGACTAAAACCCAAAGGTTTGAGGTTAGCATTAATTTTCGGCCTATGCACAGCAAGATGATTAACTCTAATTGGTCATGTTAAGAGGAAATGGTGGAATTTGCTTTGTTGTGTTTTGAAATGGATCTTGTGACCAAAGTGTTTAAATATTTCAACATATGTTTATTATGTAGAAATGTTTGAACATTGGTTGGAAATAGATGCATGGAATCATGGAATCAATGTATCTCATCTTTAGACAAGAAGGAATTTGTTCATGACATGAAAATTTTCCAGCATTTAAGTGTTTTCTTTGCATTTCGTATGCTTTGGAGGATTTTTATAAAAGTAATTTGGGCGGTGTCATTGCCTTACCAAAAAAATATAGCGTCCAATGTAATGATTGTTTTGAATGTGTTCCATAATGCACTCCTGTGGGAAGTGCCTACATATAGTGGAATGCCTTTAACATGAAAGAGTTAGCTAAGGTCGCTAACTAATATAATGGAGAAACCAAGAAAATGAGTGTTTCTTTGTTTTGAAAATTTTTGTTGGGAATGGGATCCCCCAAGGATAGTTTTGGGGCTAAAAGCCCAAATTTTGGGTTAATTTTGTAATAAAGTAGTAAAGTCTTCGCATTTTGTGGTCGCGGAGCGTGAAGGTATCATGAGTCATAAAGGGTTGTCCACCCTTATTTTGTAAAGTGTAAGGTCGGTTATAAAGATCCACCCATGGTCCGCGGACCATGGGATTGTATAAAAAGAGCTAAGTAAGTAAGCTCTAAGGAGTAGAAGTCAAAGAAGAAGATGTCTAAGAAAAGAAAGGATTGAAGAGTCATAGAGAGAAGCTCTAGATATTTTCGGGTCTTAGCGTAGGTAAAGGATCTGCAGCTAAGTGCGCAAAGACCTAGGGTGGAAGTCTGCAGCTAAGTGCATAGACCCATGCAGCTGTGTGCGTAGGGCAAATAGAGTTTGTAATAGTCATAGGATATCAATAAAGAGAAGTATTCTACAAATTCTGCATCTTTATTTCCTATTAATGCATATGATTATACCGTGTTTTGGGTTTAATTTACCATGTTGATGAAATTCGAGATAATATGGGTTAACTGAATGCAAGTAATAGTATCATTTTACACAGAGCTAACTGTTATTGTTTAGTAAGATAAGTAAAATGCTTAAGGTAACTTGGGAACCTGTATGATACGTTGTCGTCGCAGTGTGAAGGTCAATCGTATCCATTCGCGGAGGTACTGAAGGGTGGAATAGAGGGCCAGATTGACAAAGCCTTAGAACTTAGTGGCCTACGTGAAAGTAGGGACAGAGGGTAAAAACCAACATCACGACCATCTCAGGGTGTGGAAACTTGGTTCCAACATCCCCCCATACTGCTTCGGGTGAGACTTCAGTCCACGCTCAGTGGGCTGATGCAGAAAGGGCTCGTAGTGTAGAGATTTGTTTGGCTAACTAACGCTGAACCTGGGTCAGGCCCCACACAACCAATAAATGGTTCCGTTGCTGGGACCGAGATCTGCATGAGAGATGTGTGATGCCGTTTCACTGTAATCCAACTACGAAAGAGATTGGAGACTAGTTAGATAGAAAGATCCATGAATTTGCCGCACAAGAGAACAGAAATCTGCGACTGACAAAGGAACAGTGGCTAGACAGGTACTTATATATAGAAATCCACAAGATCTTTTTCTACTCCTTCCCTGTCGAGTTATATGAGTGGATCGCGAAGCTAGTGGATACCCAGGGAAGGTGGAGACTTGACAGTCCTATCGTCTGGACCCTGAATTAGTACGATGACTGGAAGCTTCTGAAGATAAGATCGCTCGTGGTGTTGATCATCGGCTCGATAGTATCCTAGGAGGATTTGTGACTGAATTTGCGGTTGACACCTCAGTCAGATACAGAGAGGTAGAGAGGTGCTTCTTCAAGGGTCTGCGAGGTAAGTACTTGAAGTCTTTAAATACTTGGATTAAGATGTTGTTGTGCAAAAAGAGAGTTATGTAGTTACCTTGATGTTGGGAGCTATGCAAAGTGGAAAAACCTACAGGAACGAAGGAAGAAGGAGCCCTGAATATAGCCCACTGATTTCACCTCCTCTAAGTGACGACAAAGGAGTATCACAGGCTTCTCCGTGAAGTGTAGTTCGATTAATAAAACAGGGGTTCCCATGAATACCACCTCCACCTCCACCACCTCCGCCCTCACCACCGTTACCTTTGACTTTGCCCGCTCCGCCACCGCCTCCACTACCATTCGGTATGGCACATTCAGTGAAGTTGCCTTTGTTTAAGGGCTTGGGGAATGAAGACCAAGACCAATTTTGGTTCGTCATAAAAGCTGTATGGGAAGCTCAGGGCGTTACAGATGATAACATGAAGAAGGCAACAATGGTTAGTGCCTTGCAGGATCATGTGTTGACCTGGTACATCAAGTACTCTAGTGATAACCCAAACGCGAGAGTGGTAGACGTCTAGACCGCGCTGAATAAAGAATTCAATAGGCCTAAATCTAAGGCATCGTCGATTATGGGATTTAAGGAGAGCGCGATGAAACTAGGTGAGACACCTTGTTAGTTGGATCAGAGGTTGAAGTGTCAAATCCGCAAAGCTAATATGAACTTAACATATGGACGACACAACAAATGGTTTGTGGCTTCGCTCTTGCCACACTTAAGGGTTGCGCTCTCACAACAGAAAATTTCAATTCAGGCAGAGGCCTTGGAGATTGCAATGAGGCTACACGAAACGCCGATGCAAGACCCGAATCTGGGGGTTCAACAAATCCATGCGGAGTTGAAACATCTTTGCCTTGAAATTGAAAGCCTGAAGCAGGAAAGAACAAGTCGGCTCGAGGTGTGCGAGGAGACATGGTGCCTGAAGTGTAAGGGTCAGGGGCACGACAAAGATCACTACCCTGTCTTTGTGAACTATATTGCAGGAGGAGGAACGATGCCGCTCAGACCGGAAGCCCAAGCAAGACCAAGCATGGGGCCTTCGTTATGGTGCGCTATATGTCAGTTAGCAGGTAAACATGCGACTGATAATTGGCATCTGCTGCCAAAGTTTGTATAAACACCGCAACAACTGTTCTACAACTTCTGTAAATCGGTTGGGCATGATGAGCGCAACTGCAAAAGTTATGGATTGATGATGGATAGAACACTCACCTATAGGGTTCAGGCAAAAACGTGGCCTCCTGACCAGGGTGCAGGGATGGTGCAAATAGGCTTTCAGGGGTGCAGCTGAGGCTGAGGTGGAGGAGGGCCTGATAGAGGTTGAGGACAGCTGATCTCTTATAATTATGGGGGACCAGGACACTATGCTCATGATTGCACCAACCCAATGCATTCGTCGTGTAAATATTGCACTCTGTTTGATCATGAAATGAAGGATTTTCCTATGCTGATAGCGAGGATACGTGAAAAGGGAGCGCTACCACCTCATCCAATTTAGAACCTACAAATGATGAGGTCAGAGCCTCATGAAGAGGATCCAAATGTGAATATAGTGCTCCAAAGTGGAATTACAACAGGTGACAATAAGGGGAAACAACCTGAGGATAGCGCGTTGGTCTGCAAAGCTCCAGAGAAGGAGGCTAAATTTAATTTGGAGCGTGCACCCGAAATGTTCATGGAAGCAAAGAAGAGCTTCGCTGAGGTCTCCACCTCGGGAAGCAAGGATAAGTCTGATTAAGAGTTGGACCCCTCTATGCTTACGAATTTTCTAGAATCCTGTATGAAGCTGCTACACAATAGTAAGGATATGAAGGGATTACAGGAACTCATAAATAGATGTGTAGGAAACACTCCAGGAGAACCGCGCGTGGTATGAAATATTGGTAAGCATAAATCTAGGACAAGACGAAAGATGAGACTAATGATGCAGATAGGAGAATATGAAATGGATCAAGTTATTTTGGATCTCGGGTCAGACGCGAACGTTATACCAAAGAAGACTTGGAGCAGATGGGGAGACCCGTGCTCCAGTGGTCACCGATTCAGCTAAGGATGGAAAATCAGTAGAAGATCATCCCCATGGGACGGTTGCAGGGAGTGACGGTAGATATTGAAGGAACAAGTGCATTGGATGACTTTGAAGTAATAGAAATTGTGGATGACAACAACCCCTACCCTGCGCCCCTTGGCATTGATTGGGCTACTGACATGAACGGGGTGATCAACCTAAAGAAGTGAAAGATAATATTTGAGAAGAAATCGCTCCACGTTATAGTACCCCTAGATCCCACGGAAGGATCGCACTATACTCGACCAGTCCGCGACTAGAAAGCGATGGCGCTTTGGACTGCATCTATAAGATAATAGCACGAGACCAGGATTGGGTGAATCTGACAGCTGATGGATGAATTACATGGGACCGCGAAAGTTCCTACACCTCAGAGTCTGAAAAAGAGCTAGAACGTGTTGTGTGTGGAGCATGATTGTTCAGAGGTCTTTGTTTCAGCCGGATGTATACCCCAGGAAGTTTTGTACACCCCTCCACGTGGGGGGGACTTGTCCCCCCCGCGGGGGTCCGGGGGCCAGCGGTCCCCCGAAGCCAAAAATAAATGTAAAATTGCCTTGTAAAAGTATAGTAATTTCTAGTCAATCTGGGCCGTTCATTAGGCGGATGATCTGACGGTAGAACTTATGTTTGTTTAGGGTTTTTTGCCCTAGAAGGCAACCCCTCTCTTTGTATGAGGGTATTGTATTTGAGGTTGTGTGATAGATGTGTATTCTGTGTGAGCGAGAAACAGAGAGGTGAGACTGTGAGAGAAAACAGAGGATATTACAGCGGATTTGCTGTAGGTTGTGTCTCTTCATTTTGCTGGATAATAGAAAGGAAGGACTGGCTGTTCGGGGTGGACGTAGCCCAAACTGGGTGAACCACGTATATCTGTGTCTCTCTTATTTTGTGCGTTTTCTGTGTTTATATTTCTGCAATATTTTATGTGTTCCATCACTCCGTAATATATAATTTCCTAACAACTGGTATCAGAGCCGAAGGTCTATTTGGCTGATAAACTCGCAGGAAAGAAGGGTTCCTGGTTCGAGTGGGAGCAATGGCAGAAGATGGTAAGTTTAGGGTCGAGAAATTTAACGGTCAAAACTTCTCGCTGTGGAAGATGCAGATGGAAGATTATCTGTATCAGAAAGATCTATACCTACCATTGGGCGGAAAAACAAAGATGCCGACGGGTATGAAAGACGAAGAAGGGAACCTTCTCGATAGAAAGGCACTCGGAACAATACGGTTGTGCCTTGCTACGTCAGTCGCCTTCAACATTTCGAAGGAAACCATGATAGAGGGTTTGATGCAGGCGTTGTCGAAACTATATGAAAAACCCTCGGCCTCAAACAAGGTATTTCTTATGAAACGATTATTTAATATGAATATGTCGGAAGGTGGATCTGTTGCAAACCATTTAAATGATTTTAATACAGTTACAAGTCAGTTAAGTTCTGTAGGGGTAAAATTTGATGATGAAGTTAGAGCTCTGTTATTCTTGTGCTCATTACCAGAAAGTTGGAATGGTTTGGTAATGGCCATTAGTAACTCCATTTCTGGATCTAGTACTTTAAAGTTTGATGATGTTGTCGGTGCTATCCTTAGCGAGGAAATGCGACGGAAAAACTCCGGTGAGACATCGGGAAATGCTTTGAGTGCAGAGTCTAGAGGAAGAAAAATGGAAAGAGGAAAGAGCTCAGGATATTGCAGTAATTCAAGGAAAGGCAGATCCAAGTCCAGATCGGGAATAGTGTGCTGGAAATGTGGAAAGAAAGGACACCTAAAGAAAGACTGTAGATCTCGGAAGGGAAAAGAAGGAGATGCACAGCAAGAAAACAATCATGAAGCAAATGTGACAGGTGAGGTGTTACAAGATGCTTTGATTCTTTCTTTCAAAAATATTACTGATTCATGGGTGGTAGATTCAGGGGCTTCATTCCATGCCACACCTGATAAGAAATACTTTCATGACTATGTTCAAGGAGATTTTGGACAAGTTCGTCTGGGTGATGATAACCCCTGTAAAATCGTTGGAATGGGTAAGGTTCTTGTAAAACAGCAGAATGAAAACCAATGGCTATTAAAGGAGGTAAGGCATGTTCCAGATCTAAAGAAAAATCTGATTTCAACAGGGTAGTTAGGTGGTGAAGGTTGTGTGACAACTTTCACAGATAAAGCTTGGAAGGTCACCAAAGGAGCCCTGGTAATAGCAAAAGGTGAAAAGGTTGGTACATTGTATTTATGCAATGGTATTTCTAACTCTGTTAATGCTTTAACTTCCAAAGGAGCAGATACAACATTATGTCATCATAGGCTCGAACACATGAGTGAAAAGGGGATGAAGATTCTTCACTCAAGGAATTTGTTGCCGGGTTTGAAGAATGTTGATTTGGACTTCTGTGAGAACTGCATTTATGGAAAACAGAAGAGAGTCAGATTTCTCAGAGTTGGGAAAGAAAAGAAGAACGAAAAATTAGAGCTTGTGCATACAGACGTATGGGGACCTGCTCAGGTATCATCTCTTGGTGGCTCTCGTTATTATGTTACCTTTATTGATGATGCAACTAGAAAAACTTGGATTTTTTTTATTAAGAATAAATCTGATGTATTTGATACTTTCAAGAAATGGAAAGCTTTGGTTGAGATTGAGATATGAAAGAAATTGAAGTGTCTTAGATCAGACAATGGAGGTGAATATTGCAGCAAATAGTTTGATAGGTATTGTTCAGAGCATGGAATTCGCAGAGAGAAGACAGTTCCAAGAACACCACAAGAAAATGGTGTGTCAGAAAGGATGAACAGAACAATCATGGAGCGTGCAAGGTGTATGAGATTGCATGCAGGATTGCCTTTACAGTTTTGGGCAGATGCTGTAGATACTGCTGTTTATCTAATAAACAGAGGGCCTTCGAGTTCCTTGGATGGTGGTGTTCCGGAGGAAGCATGGACAGGTAAAAAGGTAAACTACTCTTTTTTAAAGCCTTTTGGTTGTGAGGCCTTTGTCCATATTGATAAAGAAAATAGAACAAAGCTTGAGGCAAAGTCAAAGAAATGTACCTTTATTGGATATGGTGTTAATGATTTTGGTTATCGCTTATATGATTATGAAAATCACAAAATCATTAGGAGCAGAGATGTAATATTCAATGAAAAGGTCTTGTATAAGAATCAGTTGCAGGAAAAGAAGAGAGAAAATGAAAACAAGGAATACGCAGTTCTTGATGACATCACTGAAAAGGTAAAGGTGCCTGAAAATAATAATAATCAACAACAGCAACCACCACAACAGCAACAGGCACCCCAAACACCTGAAAGTGGTGTTAGAAGATCTACCAGGATAAGTAGACCCCCTGAACGATACTATCCTTCATTATATTATTTATTGTTGACTGATTCTCGTGAACCCGAATGTTATGAAGAAGCAGTGCAGGTAGAAACCAGGAAGAAGTGGGAGCAAGCCATGAAAGAAGAGATGGACTCCTTAGCACATAACCAGACTTGGGACTTAGTCAAGTTTCCTGCAGGTAAAACAACATTGCAGAATAAATGGGTTTACAGGCTGAAGGAAGAAGATGGAGGAAAACAGAGGTATAAAGCTAGACTTGTGGTGAAGGGGTTTGCACAGAAGAAAGGTATTGATTTTGATGAAATATTTTCTCCTATTGTTAAAATGACTTCAATTAGAACTATTTTAAGTCTTGTAGTAGCTGAAGATTTGCATCTTGAGCAGTTAGATGTAAAGACAGCCTTTCTCCATGGGGATTTGGAGGAAGAGATATATATGCAGCAGCCACAAGGATATGAGGTGAAAGGGAAGGAGAAACTAGTGTGCAGGTTGAAGAAGAGCTTGTATGGCTTAAAACAGGCTCCAAGGCAGTGGTATCTAAAATTTGACAAGTTTATGTCTGAACAAGGTTATACTAGATGTCACTCTGATCATTGTGTTTATTTGAAAAAGCAAAATGATGGCAGCTATATTATATTGTTATTGTATGTAGATGACATGTTTCAGGATCTAACATGCAGGAAATAAATGTGCTCAAAAGAAAATTGGCAAATTCATTTGCAATGAAGGATTTGGGAGCTGCAAAACAAATCCTTGGTATGAGAATAACTAGAGACAGGAAAAATCGTAAATTAACATTGTCTCAGAATGAGTACATACAAAAGGTGTTGAAAATATTTAACATCCACAATGCAAAACCAGTTAGTACACCTTTTGCTAGCCATTTCAAACTTAGCAAGGAAATGTGCCCAAAGACCCAAGAAGACATGGATTATATCTCTAAAGTTCCATATGCATCAGCAGTTGGAAGCTTAATGTATGCAATGGTCTGCACAAGGCCTGATATTGCACATGCAGTGGGAGTTGTAAGCAGGTACATGAACAATCCAGGAAAGGAACATTGGATGGCAGTGAAATGGATTCTCAGATATTTGAAAGGTACCACAAATCAAGCATTATGCTTTGGTGGTTCAAACATCTCCCTACAAGGATATGTTGATGCAGATATGGCAGGTGACAGAGATAACAGGAGGAGCACTACAGGATATGTATTTACTGTTGGAGGAACAACTGTCAGTTGGGCTTCAAAAATCCAAAGTGTTGTTGCACTTTCAACAACAGAAGCAGAGTATGTTGCTGCTACAGAGGCTAGTAAAGAAATGATTTGGTTACAAAGGTTTATGGGTGAGTTGGGTAAGAAGCATGATATCGGCACGTTATACAGTGATAGCCAAAGTGCCATTCATCTTGCAAAGAACTCAGCATTTCATTCCAGGACTAAACACATACAGCTCAAGTATCATTTCATACGATCAGTGTTGGAAGATAGAGAGTTGAAGCTGGAAAAGATACACACTAGCCAGAATCCTACAGATATGCTAACAAAAGTTGTAACCAGGGAGAAGCTGAGAACATGCTCAGTTTCAATTGGTCTTCAAGGATGACGATGAAGATGAGAAACAACCAGGTCCAAAGAGGAGCCATTGTCCAGCAAATGAAGCAGCGGTGGAGGTGCTACAATCATTCTCCAAGTGGGAGATTGTTGTGTGTGGAGCATGATTGTTCAGAGGTCTTTGTTTCAGCCGGATGTATACCCAAGGAATTTTTGTACACCCCTCCATGCGGGGGGGTGCGGGGGGGGACTTGTCCCCCCCGCGGGGGTCCGGGGGCTCGGGGGAAGCGCCCCCGAAGCCAAAAATAAATGTAAAATTGCCTTGTAAAAGTATAGTAATTTCTAGTCAATCTGGGCCGTTCATTAGGCGGATGATCTGACGGTAGAACTTATGTTTGTTTAGGGTTTTTGCCCTAGAAGGCAACCCATCTCTTTGTATGAGGGTATTGTATTTGAGGCTGTGTGATAGATGTGTATTCTGTGTGAGCGAGAAACAGAGAGGTGAGACTGTGAGAGAAAACAGAGGATATTACAGCAGATTTGCTGTAGGTTGTGTCTCTTCATTTTGCTGGATAATAGAAAGGAAGGACTGGCTGTTCGGGGTGGACGTAGCCCAAACTGGGTGAACCACGTATATCTGTGTCTCTCTTGTTTTGTGCATTTTCTGTGTTTATATTTCTATAATATTTTATGTGTTCCATTGCTCCGTAATATATAATTTCCTAACAGAACGTTGGTAGAACCAGTTGCACGAAGTAACCACACTGAGATGTAATATGATGACCAAGTCGTTGTGTTGTGTGTCATCAGAAATACGAAATCTGCCCACTTATGATGGATTGACCGATGTGGATGTTTTTCTGGATGCATTTGAGAGGGAAGTACCAGAAAAACAATGCTTACAGGCTTTGGACTGGGCACTGCACACTACGCTCGCGAGATGGTAGGGTACGCAGAAAGGTAGTTTTGATGATAGGCGCGACTTTAGTAGAATGATGAAAACCCACTTTGGGAAGCCAAAGATACACTTGACAAGCAAGTATGATGGGAGGAATGATCCACGCGAAGACTTGGCCAAATGGGCTCAGGCTTATGGAACGAAGCCCGAGTCGGAATGGGTGCACTTGTCCTGTCACACCTTGGATTTCATCCTGATGAACTAGTACTTGGAAACCGAGCTCCACCATGGTATAGGTGAATGGGGTACTCTGCGTGAAGGCTTCGTAATGGCATTCAGCTTCGAAGATAGGTTTGATTGTATTGACAAAGCACTACAGGAAGTGAAAGCAACAATCTTTAAGACACCGAAGGTTCCCTTGGACCTAATTCAACCCAATTGGACTGCTCAGCTGAGCCCTGCACTAGAATGCTATAACGTGACTATTGAAGAAGAGGATGAGGATCTGCGAAAGACTAAAATCCCTGAAACAGAGGGACACTGCAAGGTTGAGGGACCGCAAATTGAAAATCTTGATATCACTGTGCCACTGAAAATGAAGAAGGTAAATACTGGTACGGAGGTGAAGCCCAAAGTCGCAAAGGTTAGAGATTACTAGGACAATGCAATGGTGGATAAGGTCATTGAATTGCTTTGCGAATACCAAGATTTGTTCCCTACCAAGTTTACGGAGTTAAAAGGTATCACAGGAGACCTAGGTGTTATGAAGATCACGTTGAAACCCGACGCAAAGCTGGTTAAGCAAAGCCCTTACCGTCTCAATCCGAAGTATAAGGAGAAGGTCCGCTTAGAGCTAGACAATATGCTCGGGGTAGGCATCATTGAGCCCATAGAAGAATCCGATTGGGTAAGCCCAATGGTGGTACAAGAAAATAAGTAGAAGGATGAAATAAGGATATGCATAGATCTTAGGAAGTTGAATGATGCCTGCGTACATGATCCCTTTCTGACTCTGTTCACCAATGAGGTTTTGGACAATAAGGTGGCCAGGAAGCGTAATTCCTCACTGATGGGTTCTCTGGGTACCATAAAATCAAAATCACGCTGAAGGATAGAAGAAAGATGACCTTCAGGACTGAGTGGGGATTTTTTTAGTATACTATAATGTCGTTTGGATTGAAGAATGCGCCTGCAATTTTTTTGCACGTCGTCATTGCTACGTTCAAGGAATTTATTCATAATTTTCTAGAGGTATCCTTTGATGATTGGACTATGTTTGGATTGGTGAAACGTCATGTGGCGAGTTTACACCTGATGCTGGATGCTTGTCGAAGATACCAAATCGCGCTCAATTTGAAGAAATGCTTGTTTTGTGTTCCTTTTGGGACCCTATTGGGTCACGTGGTTTGTAGGCAGGGACTGATGGTAGATCACGTGAAGATTGCAGTGTTAATTAACTTGGAGGCGCCAAGGAGTGTGAAACAGCTACGTGCAACCTTAGGACATATGGGGTATTACAGGAAGTTTATCAAGGGTTATACCCAGATCACTGCGCCTATGGAGAAGTTGTTGAAAAAGGATGTCACGTTCTGTTGGAATGAGGACTGTAAGAAAAGCCTGGATGTATTAAAAGAAAATATGGTCACCATGCCAATTTTAATCTTCTTGGATTGGAAGAAGGAGTTTCATGTACACGTCGACGCCTCATGTATAGCACTGGGAGTTGTACTGACACAGGTTGGGGGAGAAGAATTGGAACATCCTATAGCATTCACAAGCTGAAGGTTATCAAAGGCTGAGAAGAACTATTCCACCATCAAGTGCGTAGGATTAGCCATGGTATATTCGCTCCAGAAGTTTAGACACTATCTGCTCGGTGGACACTTTAAGGTGTCTACAGATCATTCTACGTTGAAATACCTGGTCAATAAGCCTGTGTTGGGGGAAAGGATCTGCAGATGGTTTTTATTATTCCAAGAGTATGAATTTGAAGTTATTTTGAATCATGGACAACTAAACGTGGGACCAGACCATTTGTCCCGCATCGAGGGGAAGAGTCCACTAATTTGGAGGAGGGATTATGTGATGTACAGATATTTGCAATGCACATAGCTGATGGTCATTTTGAAGACATCATACACTTCATAACGACAGGAACTGCCTTGGAAGGATACATCGTCCAGCAAAAGAAGGAGCTAGTAGTGCATGCGGCAGAATTTTCTGTCATTGTCGGGCATCTACAAAATGGGGTCTAATGAAGTATTGCGACGATATGTATCGGAGTTTGAAAGAAGCAGTATCCTCGTAGACGCTCATGGGGTTTCTGTGGGGGGTCATTATGCAATAAGAGCAACTGCACAGAAGATTCTACGTGCAAGGTTATGGTGGTTAACCCTTTATCAGGATCCAAAAGCTAATTGTAAGGCGCACGATTTATGTCAAAGGACTGGTAGACCTTCGTGAAGAGATGAGCTGCCTCTGAACTCGCAGATGATGTTACAATCATTCAAGAAATGGGAAATAGATTTTGTGGGACCCATTCAGCCTCAAGGGAAGAAGACGGGTGTGTGATACATTATCACCACGGCGGAGTATTTGACTCGATGGGCAGAGGCACAACCTATGAAGGACTGCACAAGCACGACAACTACGAAGTTCCTCTTCAAGTACATACTGACGTGATTTGGGTGTCCGAAGATTTTGATGAGCGATCGCGGTATGCACTTTTTGAATGAAACTATCAGCGCGCTAACATAGGAATTTCAGGTATATCACCAAAAAGTACGCCTTATCACCCACAGGCTAATGGGACAGTGGAAGTGTTGAATAAGGTACTAGAGAATGTGCTGACCAAGTTCTACAACACTCGGAGAAATGATTGGGATTTGCACATACCCACAGTGCTATGGGCCTATCGGACGACATACAAGAAGTTGATTAAACAGACACCCTTTAGGCTCGTTTATGGTGTTGAAGCAGTGATTCCCATGGAATACATTGTGCCTAACTTGCGCATAGCGGAAATGGCGAGAATCACAGATTGCGGAGCCATGGAAGAGAGGCTCACGTAGCTGGACGAGCTCGAGGAAGAAATATTGCTCGGTGGATTCCACCAACAAGTGTAAAAGCAACGTGAAAAAGCATGGCATGATCGGCACATTAAACTTTGCACCTTCAAGGTAAATTATCTAGTTCTGTTATATGACAGCAAGATTCATAAATTTCCAAGGAAATTTAGGATGCACTGGCTGGGGCCCTATGTCATCAAAGAAATTACCGATGGTGGAGTAGTTCAATTGGTTAATTTGAATGGAGATCCCTTCCCAGGAAAGGTGAATGGTAGCCGATTGAAGCCATACACTGGTGGTCTGGCCATGTGACTATATGAGGGTAGCAAAGTCTTAGTGCTCTAGGTAGCTGAAAGGAGGTGCGGGACTACAAACTACACTAAGCGGGTTGGGGAGCTGTGTGAGTGGAGGATTGTGCGAAGCAAGGATGTGTCACAGTGTTCGCGACAACACGAAGGGAGCTGCGCTACCCAAGGCAAAATCGCGCAGGTTTACCGGAAAGTGACCATTAAAGTCACGGTTCATGAGTTGAAGGTAGGAATGCAGCCAAATGGAGTGGGCGACAGGCATTTAAGATGACATTTATGGGTTAGATCCTTGGAAATTTGCTGCTAATTTGGCATTAATGGAACGAATGTGGGGGGAACGCTCGGATTTGAATTCAAAATGCCCTATAAATTATAGGTGGCTACCCAGTGAAAAAGAACTTGGTATTTTAAGAAGTGAGTTGTCGAGCTCTTAGGCGCACACGAACGTGAATTCTTTAAATATCTGAAAGCAGGTCTGGTGTTTGAACAATTATCACCGGAGACACAAGAACTGGTGAATAGCATCATGTCGACCTCCATAGAAGCAATGGACACTGAAGAAGTGGCAGCTGAGGAGGCTGTGCAAGAAGTTGATATGGAGGCCGAGGAAGATGCTTGAGGTTGCCGAAGTATTAGCGGAAGTGCCCAAATCACCATGGACATCGAGACTGAAGCAGACCTCGACAAAAGAGAGTGCGAAGGATAAAAAAGGCAAGCAGCCTGCCGCACTGATGCACACATCGCCCAGAAAGAACCCACAGAAGAATGTGCCCACTACACAAGAGAAGGGAAAAGCCATTGACCTAGAGCTGGAGGAGGAAGAAATTGAAGACATCCTGATGGAGGACGAAGAATTGGGGATAGATGTGGAGGAAGTTGAAGTTCGGGGTGTTGACCCTATCACTTGGTTTCCTCAGTATGTCCCTCTATGCAAGGGAAATACCAAGGTGCCAAAGGACATTGATGAGAGCAAGGTCCCCTTACAAACCCCTCTGCTATTGGATGAGCTTTTCTTTGAAGGGTTGCGCTTGGGGCAAGTTCTTGTGTGAAAACTGGAAGACTGGGACTTGGCTGACCATGAAAAGTTCCTGCACCTAGCGACCGAGTAGATGATGCGCCAAATTATTGACACAACCTCTGGGATGACCACATTGGAACCACGGAAGTGGCTCAGGGGAGTAGACAAGGCAAGTCTGCTCAACCTGCTATGGGTGTCGTACTACAACTGCACCCCGATTACAGTATTTGTCATCAAGCAGCTGCTATGCTTGGTGCATGATGGGTGTATGTGGCTGGAGGAGCCTATACCCATCACCAATAGCTTGATCCATAGGATCACATGGATACCCTACTCAAGAGAAAATCTGGCCATGATATTTGGTGGTAAAGGTGGCGAGCAGGTCGTCGCGGAGGATATGACGACAAAATTTAAGCTTGTGAAGAAGTCGGGGGGCTATGTCATCTCAAGCATCAGCGAACCAACAGTTAAGGTGGCCACACAGATTTTGGTCGGAAAGGTGATGAGAAAGTGTCACGTAGATTAGGTGCCCGCACCCGTCGTTGCGCTAGCAGCCCAATGCATCGAAGGGGTCCAGTTCAACTAGGCACACTATCTCTGCGGTGAGTTCCTTGCAAACTGCCACGAGGCACAGGAGCTCAGAAAGATGTTCCACTACGTATGGCTCTTGCTGTCTATTGTGCTGGTAGCATGGGAGCTGCCAGAAGATAGTCAATTCCCCTCGGTCACGCCGGACCTACCAGAGGCAGTGAAGTACGGTTCGCTATGGGTGACCAAGGATGTGCAACGTATCAAGGACATCAAGATAGTTTGGATATTGATGGAAATGGAAATCCGCATGGCCCTCAATCGCAAACCACGGTTGTCACCTACTGTGTATGCTGACCTGCAGGAGTACGTGGAGTTCAAGGAAGATTTCCACCATATGTCAATTAGGGCACAAAAGGACCCTGCATCCACATGGTATGACTTGCCCTACTTAGCCACAAATGATGCAATTGATGTAGTGCTTGAGTGATGGTCAACCAAGTGGCACACTACACCAGGCTTGGTAGTGGGGGCGAGCAAGTGCACCACACAGCACAAGAAGAAGGAGGTCACTGCCAAGGCCTAGGCGAAGAGCGATGTCGCTGAGCAAGTGAAGTAGGAAATAGGTGGAATAGGGTGGGGCTCTGACAAAGGCACGAGGTCACCTTCGCCTAAGACAGAGGAAGAAACAGAAGAAAAAACAAAGATGCATGGTGTGGACCCACAGGCGACATTCGCCAGCATCAAGTGCCCAAGCGAACCAGAGAAAGGAGGGTCGAGGAAGAAGTCTAGAGCTACTAAGACATCACTGGACCCCATCACCCTCACAGAAGGCGATTTGTATGACATTGGAGACATGGTGTGCAATGTCACTGCAGAGGCCCTACAATAGTTTGATCATTAACAACAACTAGTACTAGGGGCCATCCAGACAGGTCCGCGGGAGCTGCAGACCTGCGCAGCACAAGCTAGCACAACGTCCACCGACCTTGCTATCGGCACTTCAGAGGCTGTCGAGATGTTGCGTGTGAAGGTCTCCAGCGTGATAGTGCTGCCTGATGGAGCACTGACAAAGGAGAATGAGGTTGAAAGGCCCACTGTCAGTGCCCTCAAGGGAGTAGGGTTGAACTTGGTAGCGCTCCCTAGCGAGGCACTCCACCTGCTATAGGATGGAGTGATCATGGAGTTGATGGCCCATGAGCACCACACGCTACAGGTGATCAGTGAGCATAGGATTAATAATGAACAGATGGCCCTACAATGAGACTTTGCCATCGCCGGAACGACGAAGGTAAGCGACCAGAACAAACGTATGATTCAGGTCATGGAGGAGGCATGCCGAATGGTCCCGAAGTTAGCCATTCCCGAGGAGGAACCAGTCGAGGTGCACATCTGCAAGCTGGTTACAAGGGTGCGTGACCCTCAGACATAAATGGCTAGGGTTCAGCTAGAGTTGAACCTACAGATTGCCGAATTACAGTTGAAGGCCCAACCTTCAACTCCGCTAGAAATAAAGGAGTAGCACGCAACCACTTTCACAAAAGAAATAGCAGTGCTTGACAGTGCAGTAGAAGATAGCACTCAACTTTTTGAACAATCGTTCGAGGTCCTGACGAGCCTACAGGAGGACCCTAATGTACAACGTTTGGAAACAGAAGCTTGAGAACTGCAGAAGTGCTATGATGAGGTAAAAGGCGCAATGCTAACCATCGCGCTCAGGTAGAGACTGGAAAAGCTGCAAGAGGCCAAGTAGTTGAAGGAATAGGTAGATGCAACACAACAAAAGGAGGTCGTACTGAAGGCACGATTGAAGTCCTGGTTGGATGAGGCCTACCCGGTCATTACCTATTGAAGGGAAGCTTGTGACCCTGTAAGAAACTCAGCAGAAGCTTCAGGCCGACAGTTCAGGAGTAGTGATCGAGCATATAGTTGAAGAAGTGAAGTAGGCGGCCGCACAATGCACTACCGAGGTTGTGGTCATACAGGTTGAGCTGGGAGGTCTTTGCGCTAAGATCTCCACGCTCGCAGAGTGACTCGAGGGTGAGTCACCATGTTTGTGTTGGGGGCCTGTTGGGAACAAGATCCACCAAGGACAGTTTTGGGGCTAAAAGCCCATATTTTGGGTTAATTTTGTAATAAAGTAGTAAAGTCTCCGCATTTTGTGGTCACGGTGTGTGAAGGTGTCATGAGTCATAAAGGGTTGTCCGCCCTTATTTTGTAAAGTGTAAGGTCGATTGTAAAGATCTAGCCATGGTCCATGGACCATGGAATTGTATAAAAAGAGCTAAGTAAGTAAGCTCTAAGGAGTTGAAGTTGAAGAAGAAGATGTCTAAGAAAAGAAAGGATTGAAGAGTCACAGAGAGAAGCTCTAGGTGTTTTCAGGTCTTAGCATAGGTAGAGGTTCTACAACTGAGTGCATAGAGGCCTAGGGTGGAAGTTCGTAGATGAGTGCGTAGACCCCTGTGGTTGTGTGCACAGGGCGAATAGAGTCTGCAATAGTCTAGCGATATCAATAAAGAGAAGTATTCTACAAATTCAGCATCTTTATTTCCTGTTAATGCATCTGATTATATTGTGTTTTTGGTTTAATTTACCATGTTGATGAAATGCGCCAATATATGAGATTATATGGGTTAACTGAACACAAGTAATAATATCAGTTTACGTAGAGCTAACTATTATTGTTTAGTAAGATAAGTAAAACACTTAAGGTAACTTGGGGACCTGTACGATACACTGTCGTCGCAGCATGAAAGTACTTGAGCCACAGGGCAGGGCTGCACGAAGGTCGATCATATCCATTCACGGAGGTACTGAAGGGCGAAATAGAGGGCTAGACTAATAGAGCCCTAGAACTTAGTGGCCTGCGCAAAAGGAGGGGAAAAGGGTAAAAGCTGACATCACGACCATCTCAGGGTGTGGAAACTTGGTTCTAGTATCCCCCCATACTACTTCGGGTGAGACTTCAGTCCGCACTCTACGGGCTAATGCCGAAAGGGCCAGTAGTGTAGGGATTTTTTTGGCTAACTAATGCTGAACCTGGGTTAGCCCCACGCAACCAACAATTCTTCCTGTAGGCATTCATCAACGTGGTTGAAAATTTTTGGCCTAATGAATCTCATTTCATAGATTATTATAAATCAGATATGCTGACATTCTTCTTGGAATGTTTCAACATAGTTACCGATCAAACGAGAACTATTACCTCAAAATGAGAACTATAGCCCAAAAGACCAAAAAAAATGAAAAAACAACCCAAAAACGAAAATTGTGTATGCCAGAACAATGTTTTTTTTAGGGTAACTTTTCAACATTTTTTTAAAATGGAAGTGATTTTTTTTTTTGGCAAAATGGATGAAAAAAAAACACCCTCAAAACAATAAGTGTTGATGTTGGAACAAAAAAGAAATCGGTTACAATTTTGACACCTTTTATCAATGGAATTAAAGATAAAATATCATGACTTTGAAAAACCGCAATATTCCAACAATTCTCAGACATGATGTTAAAGATAAAATATCATGCCTCAAAGCCTGATAATTCCAACAATTTCCATCCATATTTTTAAAGATAAAAATATGTTGACTATAAAAAACACTAAAATTGTAATTGTTTTCAACAATAACATTAAAGATAAAATATCATAACTCAGAAAAACCTTAAGATGTTGATAGATTTTCAACCATGGAATTAAAAACCTTTAGTTTTAACATATTTCAACCATGAAATTATGGATAAATTATATGACTATAATAATTTTTAAAAATGATCAAGTAAATGAAATATTCATTATTCCAAGGGTAATTTAATTCTAAAGGCTAAAACTATAACTCTTTTCCAATCTTAGCCTAAGACAACTTATCCTATTGCAACAAAAACCTAAAAATCAACCATCAAAACGAAGTGTCCCTTTTAATGAGGCATTAAATTTCAACATTTTTAAAACTATCTTATACCGAATGATTACAATAAATAATATCATGGAAATATCACTGTATAATTTAAAAAATCAACATTAATTTCTATTATTTCTTTACTTTTAATCAAAATGTCAACTTTGGTAGATTGAATATAACATACATTATTTTTATAATTCATTATTGCATTCACTGGGGATTCACTCAGTGAACCTCTGACATATCACATGCGTTTGTGGAATATTAAACAATACCCTTAATTTGACTACATACTGGAAAATCCCTCTAAAAATCACATTATTTACCCCCCTACCAATATGAACCCAATACACCTTCCCAATTTAAAAAACCCATACTTTCACTAGATATTGTAGGTATTCTTTTTTCATTAACATTTTTTTATACATGTTTATATTTTCTCATTAACTTTAAGCTCCATTTTTTTATATTTTCTCATATATTATGTAATTTTTTCCCCAATATATATCCCCCAATATGAACCCACATGGTATGATATTTCTCCCACGTGGTATGAACCAAAATTATTGTCACAAACAAAGCCATTTTCCAATATGTAATTTTCATAAAAAAAACTCAATACTCATAAGAACAACTCACAAGATGGATCACAAAAAAAAACAAAAAACCAAAAGTCTTCAGACACAGACCATTTATATTATAAAAATTCTTGGAAATTTACAATTGATTTGTGAAGAGACTCTTCTCCCTTTATATAGAGAAGTTACAAAAAACTTTGGATTCCATCTGTCATTATCAGATCTTAAAAGCTAGATCTGATATCTAAATTTTGCACTAGGAATATTTTGCATAGTTGATGTTTTCACGGGAAACTGACATGTTCTTGTCCTTAAAGTAAAAGAATATTCATGAAAGTAAAGTAAAAGTAAATACAGAGTGGAGATCCCACCCAGAGGAACCCACGAAATCATGCATGATTGTACTTAAAGTTTTGTATAAAGAGGATATTCATTCATGGAGAACCCTCGAAAGATGGAAAAGGTTTTGAATTATTGTCGTGATGATTTAATCAATAAGATCCTTTAGTACTCTTGTCAGAATCATAATTAGAATCATTAAAAATTTCATCATGATATGAGATGTGCCAGTCCAAATTGATGCCAGGTATGATTTGATTTAACCATGGAGGTTCATGACCAAAACTAGCAAGAAAGGTGAAAATGACATGTGAGGGTCCAGCTTATCTAGAGGGATTCCAACTTCTCCAAAATATTCAATACTAACTGTAAAGTTATGGCCAAATGGAGAAATGTTATCATGTTTGATTTCTACTATTGTGCATCTATACAAAAGATCGAATTCAAAGACTTCATATCTGGGGGCTCCTTCCTAAATTTCTTTCTATAAGACAAATAATGTTCTATATGAACTTCTGCAATCAAAATCTTATTTTCCTAGGATGTATGAAACCATTAAAACATCCATCTATTTGCTTCAGTGCCAAAATGAAGACATAATATCTTCTCTTTTTGCTAAAGCAAGAGTCGGACCTTCTATTAACTTGTGACTGAAAATATGTTACATAAGTTACAATAGGAGTTAAGAGGAAGCAATTCCTCCAACAAAGGGAAGAATTAAATCAGCACTTAGTACCCGTACAAAAAATGATGCCTCGACAAAGCATTTGGCGGACTGAAAGATGGGAATAGAGATTGTCTCCAAGAGATTTCGGGTCCGCTAAGGTTAACTTGGACCCACTGACATGCTTGTTGAACCTTAACCGTAGATCTGTCGCTTCCTAATCCAATGGCTGAGAACTTGTTTTAACTGCCTCTAGTGTTGAACCATTAGGCAGACTTAAGAGGGAAATAGATACATTATCAAAAAGATTTCGGTTCCGCTGACTTTCTCCCAGACCCACTAACCTGCTCGACAGTCTATAGCTGTCGATCTGCTCCCTCATGATCAAACGGCCCATGGCCATATCGAACAAAGCAAAAGCTTGAGGAATACCCGCTCGATGAGGGCGGTATTCTCTCTCCACCCCAAGCCACGTGTTGACAGTTGAGTGGCATCGCGTGCAATTCATAGATACCACTTTTGGTTTAGAGGGCACCCGAAAAGGGTGGTAAACCGAAAGTTGTTTTGACTCCCGCTGACTATCTCCCGGACCCACCAACCTACTTGTTGGCCTGTAGCATTTAATATCCCGCTTCATGATCCCATGGCCGAGGCCAGTATCGGGTGGAGAAGTAACTAGTGGGATATATGCCCGATAAGGGTGGTAATCCCTCCTCTCACAGAGCCACGTGGTGGACTGTGAGTGGCACCGTTTGCTTTTCTTGAAGACCCTTTTAGGTTTTGAGGGTGCTCGGGGACCTAGAAACCGCTTTGACCCACGATGGCACCAAGCCACAGAGACTCTGTGTCTGCTGCCCTCCATACCTCTCAGCCATCTGTTGGGACTGATTGTAACTGTGTTCTTAGCTAACCAATCTTTGGCCAAGCTTCCAATAGCACCAATGCAAAGGCACACTCTGGCGATCTCCTTTAAGACCCACAAGTTCCCAAACTCTGTGTATCTTCCTAACATACTCCTATTCTTCATTGATGAAAGGTGAAAGTTGGTTGCCCTGTCTGTTCTGGTATTGCTCCATGTATGTGAGGGCCCGAGATGAATAGCCTTCACGCATTTGTCTGTCTGGAACCTCCTCCCACTTGCAGCACTTGTTACCTCGTGTGCATCTTACCCCTTCATTGGCTAGCTAGTCTACTACTCTATTGGCTTCCCTACGTACATGCACAAAACTTAGAGTTCTTAGAATTCTTAGGTGTGATTGAATTCTGTGATAGACCTATAGAAGCCTCCAGTGGCTTGAGATTTTATCTGGTGTTGTTCCTGTGCCTATCTGCTTGACCGAATTGATGACTAATTCCGAGTCAGCCTCGATGATAACATTATGTGTATTGTGCTCTATTAGAATCTCCACGTATTGCTCCATAGACATGAGTTCAGCCATATAGTTAGTGGCTTTTCCTAGATGACTGTGAAAGATGACTTTTATGTTGCTGTCCTCATCTCTTATGACTCCTCCATAACTAGCATCTCCATGGTTACCTTTTGAGGCTCAATCTATGTTGAATTTAAAAAAACCCTATGAAGGGGGTTTCTAGCAAGCCTTTCCCTTTGAAGTATGCTTTGTGGTATGATTTAGACTCTAAGGGATATGTGTCTGAAGTTCCAACCTTTCCAAAATGCGTGCCTCTCTGTGGCCGGTGTGCTTTCCTGTAGAAAATCCCCCAAGGGTGTTGACCGTCTCCTTGAGATTTTTTAGGATTAGCGCTATGATGCTTCTAATTGGGCCATTTTTGTCTTTGAAGATCCTGTTGTTGTGCTCTTTCCAAACATTCCAGATCAAGAACCCTGGAATCAGAGCCCAAGCTGTGTTAACTGTCTCATTGTCCGAGAAATCTCTTCTCCAATTTTTCAACGTAACAGTGATATTATTTTCATTCCTGTCAGTTTGCTTGAAGACATCTGCTACCCAGTTCCATAGGGTTGAGGTGAAGGAGCAGAGGTTGAGAAGACGATTTGTGGTTTCTTCTCACTGGCTGCATAGGTGACATCTTGAGGGGCCAACAAAACCTCTCTTTCTAAGATTCTCCCAAGTTAGAATCTTGTCTTGTTGAACCAACCACCTGAACAGTTTGATCTTCATCCAATGTGGGTTATTCCATAGGTCTTTCCATGTCTTGTCAGTGTTTGGAAAGTTAAGACCTGTGGCTATTCTTTTGGCTTCTTTGAGGTTGAAAACACCCTCATTATTTCTGCCCCATCTTAGCAGGTCATCTGAAGTTGAGGTCAAAATTTGTCTCTTTTCCAGAATAGCTTCCAAAGCTTTAGCTTGAGTTTTCAGCGGGGTCAGCTCACTGTAGTCTGGTAGCTTCCAAATTCTCCATTTTCCATTATCCCTTGATTGATCCCAATAGTCACTTACTTTCTTTAATCCTTTGTTAATGGTATCAGTTTGAATGCTTGCTAATTCCTCTCTGCTAAGGTTACCTTCCTGCTGCCAATTGTCCTCCCAGAACCAAGCAAGATTTCCATTTCTAATCTCCCAGAAGCTATGTTTTTGTACTAACGCTCTGTTCTCCTAGGCCTTGTTCCAAATATAGGAACCTTTTATGTGTCCTGTCATTCTTATGAGGTCCGTTTCTTGCGAGTTCATTGCATATTTTTGTTTCTAGAGTTTTGCTCAGGGTTGTCGTATTTCCTTTAGCCATCTCCACCACAGTTTTGCTCCTAGAACTTTGTTTAGAATATCTAGGTCATGTAGACCCAAACCACCATGGGATTTGGGTTTGTAGATCTTGTCCCAAGCTACCAAAGCCCATTTCTTCTTCTCTTCCCCTTTTGCCTAGATAAATTCTCTTTGAAGATTTTTGATTTGCTGAAGGACTCCTATTGGTGCCGAAAGGGCTAATAGCATGTGGATTAGGATAGTTTGGAGTATCACCTTGGTGAGGACCAACCTCCCTGCTAGGTTCAAGGCTATGCTTGTCCACTCGCTTACCTTTTCTTTCAATTTATTTGTTACAGAATCCCAGATGTCCTTGTTCAGCTATTTGTCGGTGAGGGGAACTCCCAGATACTTTGAGGGTAGTGAATCTCTTTGAAAGCCTAGAATTATGGAGAGATTTCTTTGAATATAAACATCAGTATTGAAAAAGAAGATCTTTAATTTTGTGAGGCTTACCTCAGTACCAGCTGCCATTGCAAACTCATACAAAATTTTCTTGAATGCTTTGGCTTCCTTGACTGTTGGTATGCCCTGTAGCATACTATTGTCCACAAATTGTTGATGAGTCACAGTGTCTCCGTTCTGTGTGAGTCTCAGTCCCTGTATTCTTCCTTCCTCATTGGTAGTAATGATCACTCTTCCCAACCCTTCCATCATGAGAACGAAGAGGAATGGGGAGAGAGGATCTCCTTGTCTAAGACTTCTCGAAGGCGTGAAGGTCCTGGATGGAGAGTTGTTGAGAAGAATTGAACAAATGGTAGTGGTGACAAGAGCCATGACCCACCTTATCCAATTGTGGTCAAAGCCATATGCTTTGAGAACATCCCTTATGTAAGCCCAACTTAGTTTATCATAAGATTTCGCTATGTCCAACTATATTATCATTCCCGCTTTCTTATTGGTGTTTAGGGAATGTAGCACTTCATGAGCTTGAATGATGTTATTGAGAATTTGCCTCCCTTCCACATAGCCCGTTTGCTCCTCTGGCACCAGAGTTAGGAGGAGGGGTTTGAGTCTGTTGGAAATGACTTTGGAAATGATTTTGTACACCATGTTTCATAATGCTATGGGTCTGAATTTGTCAGGAGAGGTGGCTTTTTCATGTTTGGGGATTAAGGCAATGAAGGATTCATTAAGTGCCCTCAAAACTAATTTAGAAGTTTCTCGAGTCCTCCCCTACCTCCAGAATGTCTTGTTTGAGAATATTCCAACATATTTTGAAGAAGTCCACATTGAAACCATTTGGGCCTAGATCTTTTCCATTATTCATTTCTTTGATAACTTCATTGACCTCTTCCTCCATTACTGGCCTGTTGAGATTATAATTGTCTTCCCTGGAAACCAGCTTAGGAATGTGCTGAGTAAATCTTTTCATGAATTGGGATCTGTTTGCTATGGTTTCCTCAGCAATGCTTTGAAAATGTTGGACCAGTACATCTTCCATTTCCTCATGAGTATTTTTCTCTGTTCCTTAAGGATCTATCAATTTCGAAATCCTATTGTTATTACTGTGTACTATGGTGGATTTGTGAAAGAATTTGGTGTTTCACTCCCCTTCCTTAATCCATTGTACTATGGATTTCTGTCTCCAAAAAATTTCTTCTTGGATGCCAGATTTCCAAGATGTATATTTAACTCTCCTTTCGGCTTCCAGGTGTTTTTTATCCAAGTGTATAGTGCTTTCTCCATCGTCTAGATGCCCATAAACTTGCATATGATCGCATATGTTGTCATATGATCTCTGTGCTCTTGCAGAGTTGGATCATTTAGGATTACTCGTGGTTTAATGCTAGACCTCGGTTTGTAGGGCCCCATCTTGGCTCTTTTCTCAGATCCCTGACCACTGTCTTCTACTTTCTCCTCCTATCGGACCTCTTCATGGGTCCCTTCCTTTTCATGGGGTTCATTGCCTTCCGCCTTCTGGGTGTCAGAAATTTTTGTCTTGTTCTCCAAGGAGATTTGAGGCTTGTTTCCATTCACTGCTCTGCCTCTGTTTGAAACGACTTACTGTAGGAGGGAGTAGAGCTCCCTCCTCCTTGCCCCTCCATGGTTACTAGCTTGTTTCTGTCACCTCCTGTGTCGAACCCTAGTTTTTCCACTACTTCGAAATCACCTATGAAGAACTAGTGCAAGGAAGACATAATATCTTCACAATACATAATGAAAAATATTTTTCCAGATGCTTTGGCATAATAGTGAATATCATAATACTCAATGCAAATGATATTTGGATAAAAAATATAAACGATCTTGGAATATGGATTTCTTGCTTGACCAAAGTGGACATGATCATTCTGTATAAGATTCCATTTAATATTGTAATTGTGTCTGCTTCTAATGAATTACACCATTTTTCCAATATGAGTCTCTGAATTTCAACTAGTAGAGACTTAATTTTTTCTGAAAAAAATCCCAACAAAAATTGTAATGTCACGATGAACATAATTGTATTGGGATGTATTTTTATAGCTTTCCCCCTTTTCAAATTTCTTAACTGAAATAATCTTTGTATCTTTAGCCCTTCTCTGGTTAACATATCAACAGGATAATTTTCTTTGCCTACTTTCTAGATGATATAAAATTCAAACCCTTCTAACAAGAGTGCCCATCTAAGAACTCAAGAGTTTCCTTACTCTAACAATATTTTGTTCTACAGCATGCCTTTCATATGCTTGAGATCTGTTTTAACTGTAATGTGCACACTTTTTAGATACAAACGAAATCTTTTGATGCCATTTTTTACAATGAAAATCTCCTTATGAGATGAAGGATATTTGAGCTATGTCTCTGTAAAAGTTCCTGAAGCATAAGCACATATTTCTTCCTTATTCTGATGCTTTTGTAATATAATAGCAACTCAATAGGAATTAAAAGCATCATTTTCTAAGATAAAAGAAGGTTTTGATCTGGGAGAGATAAGGGTGGCAAACCTTGTATTTTATGCTTGATTCTCTATACAGCCTCTGTCATTTGTAATGTCCATTCTAATCCTTTCTTCAATCTCTGTTGGATAATCCTTATGTCCTTATCTTGTCTTGAATAGAATTTTCTAACATAGTTTAGACATCCCAAAAATCTTTGAACAAATTTTATATCAGGAACCTAATCATAAAATCTCAATAGTGACAGTAAAAAATGAGGTTGAAATTCTATCTTTCCTAGAGATATGAATAAACCAAGATACTCAATCTTGGTTTTGGAAATAATGAATTTGTATGGTGAAGAAGACAGTACGAAACCATGTTTGAAAATGAATTGATAAAATAATTCTAAATATTTTTGTGTTCCTGTACATCTCTACTGAAAACCAACAAGTCATCAATATATACAATAACAAAATCAAGGCTGTGAAAAATGCCTTCCATGCACTTCGAAAACTCATAGGGTGCATTCTTCAAACCAAAGGGCATAACAAACCATCGATACTGACCACCTGGGACAACAAAAGTTGTTTTGTATATGTCTTCTGGATTTATACCTATCTTCCATAATCCACTCTTTAAAATCAAATTTACTAAACACGTTAGCACCAAAAGATTTTTCCAAGAGCATATATTTGTTAGGAATTGGATACATGATAGGTTCTAAAGCTTCATTTAGCACTTTGTAATTAATCACCAACCTCTTTTTTCCTCGTTTCTGCTCTGAATGTTTGTTGACATAGAAGGTTGGGAAATACCATGAACTTTTACAAGATTTTATCAATTTTTTGGCCAGAAGCTACTTAATCTCTTCTTTACATAACTTTTGCTCTATTGGGTTCATATGATTGGTAGAGTCATTTTGAGCTCTATGGTTATACCCTTCCGGGACAAGTTATTTTTCTCTAAACCCAAAGGCCTCATGGTGCTTGGCTGTACAATCCATCATGAAATTATTTAAAATGTCTTTCAAAAAAAAAATTCCATGAAGTTCTGCATGCCTGATGATATTCTTTATCTTAGTTATGTCTTCAAATTATTCATCAACGGTGTCCACTTTATGAGGTTGAATCCTGATAGGATATGTATTTTTAGTAGGAATTGCTACATTTTAATTTTGAACATTGAATGTTATTAGATCCTTATCAATAACCATAGGCCTATGCTTCTTAACAAAATATTGTCCAAGAAGTATGTCAGATCTAGTATCATAGTTATACAAAGTAACATAAACCAAAGTTGAATCTAGCAATAATGGGAAATCAGGAGCAACATAAGAAATTTGTATAAGTTGCTTATTAACAGCTTTAAAATGTATCTTTGTTGGTTGCCAAAAATAAGTTGGAATGGATTTATACTTATAGAAGTTGCTCATCACTCTTGTATCTATTTGGGAATCCAAATGATACCTTTTATAGCCTGGAACTTTAATGGAAATTGGAATTACCATTCTGTCTCCAATTCCACTGATTTCTTTTACTGGCTCTTCTGATTTTTTTGTACATAAATCAAGTGGTGTTTGTGTCTTGTCAAACATGGATGAGACAAGATGGGAATTCAGCTCATCTAGCTTCTGAAGTTTCTGTTGGATCTGTTCAGCTAGTTTATCCATTTGTTGTCTATATTTTTCGCAATCTTCATTCTATTATTTTGATTTCTTGTAGTATAACTTCTTTGCTAGAATTTTTATTTTTATTTATTTATTTATTTTTTTCTGGTCTTTTGAAGATGGATGTTGTATTAGGTTCGAACCATTCATGTAAATCATTTTTTGCATCAGAATGAGATTCTTCAGTTATTGCTTCTTTAAGTTTGTCGATATTTTCTTGAATTCTTCTTCTGGGAATAATCAAACTTGAATCAAGAGAATTTTTCTGCTTCTGGAGATTTTCTATTTGATGTTTCACATTTTGAAAAGAAAAAATTAAGCAATCTAATATATATGTACATGAATCTTCATTATCACTATTATATGAAATAGTAAATTTCTGGAAATCATTTTCAAATTCTGTATTAGACACAATATTTACAGAGAAGTATTCACATTCTAAATCTAGCTTAGAAACAAGATCCCATTCAGTTAGATTATATGCAGATTTAAATAATTCCATTATATTTTTCTGGATTCCTTTCTTAGTTTTCTCTGGACATTTTTTTGCTTAGTAGTCTTTTTTCCCACATGTTAGTGTCAGTATCTGCATACTTCCATCAGGGATCAAAATTCACTCTTTCCATTTTCATTTTAGGATTTCCATACTAAAAATTTTGCATCATTCCATTAGGTCACGATATACTGATCCACTGATGGTTGTTTTCTCTTTAGCAAATCTAAATTTCTCCCTCATAGAGTATACTTGCTGATACTTCTTAGATTGTCTTCGGTTATGGTTTCATAATCAATCTACAGTCATGATTTCATTAGGTCATAGGGTATGATTTCATTAGGTCTTAGGGTTTCACCACCAAGGTCAAAAGTTTGATGTTAAAAGGTAAATAAAGGTTAGCAAGGGTATGAGGATGACTGATAAAACAAGCATAATGATTTGTAGGTCATAAGCTACAGATTTGTTTTTTAGCCTAATGTAATTTTCACCTCAAAAACATGTTTGTGAGGTGAAAATAGAGTATTTTAAGTTTATTTGTATTTCATATGTAATTTTAAGTTCCTATATGTAATAATGGATCTCAGCTGCACTAGAGCATTTATCCTTGCTACAAGACAAACAAACATTGCAAAATTCAAGTCAAATTGAGCATTCATCCACCTGTCAAAAAGGAAAGGGTCAGAAAATCAAGAGCAATTAAAGTGAAAGTGACAAAAAAGGTGAAAAGGTGAAAGTGACAAAAACATTAGCAAAGGGGGTTTGAGGAGCTAAAGATTAAATTCAAGGATGTATAAATGTCTTCTTGCCTTCATATCTTCTTTATTTCCCTTTTACCCCACATTGAGCAAACCCCAACAATTTTTTTTGCGATTTAAAGGTCGAATCAACAGAAACAGTGGAGGCGTTGCACGTTTCCTCTTGGCGTTGCGCACTCCCTTTAGGCACTGTGCGTTTCCTCTTGGCATTGCGCACTCCCTTCAGGCACTGCACATTTCCTCTTGGAGCTGTGCACTTCCTTTGGGCGTTGCGCGTTTGGCCAGTTTTGCCCATATTCATTCTTCGACATTCCTAATACCTTCTCAGCCTTAAACAAGTAAGTATCCTCTTCAAAACATCATTTTCCCTCTCCTCAAAGTTATTTCCTCAATGTTTGAAGAGTGAAATCAAGATTGGTGTTAGTCTCACATGCAAAACCCTAGTTTTTCTCCTAGCCCTGATTTTTGCAAGAAAGCTTCCGATTTCCCATAAGATACCTGACCAACACCCTATACCCCCTTTTAGAGACCTATATCACTACACCCATCAGACTCCCATCTACCTTTCCCTTTTCTTTTTTCTTCCCAAACACCTGCATTCCCCTACCATTTACTTAGGGTTTCATAACAAAGACATCATGGCTGATGAAGAATATAGGCCACACAGTGAAGAAGAGAGATCAGACAGAGAGGGAAACATAGAGCAGAGAAGGCCCCATAAAGGAGGGAAAATTCACAGGTTTGAGCCCATAGATCTTAAAGAGCTCCTACCTTCTCCTATGACAGTGACATCCTTCAAATGGTTAGGGTGTTTTGAGTTTTGTGAGTAGGTCCAAGCAGTCCAATACCACCCTGAGTTGACTAGGCTTTTCATAACTAAAATTAAAGAAAACCAAGTCACTCTGGTAGGTATAACCTTCACATTATCTTCTGCCATCATATCAGCTACCACTGGGATTCCAGAAGTTGGGGAAAAATGGTTCAAGCAGGGTGAAATAGAAGCACATTTTTATGAACCATACATCAAACCTAGGTACAGAAGTGAAAGAAAAGGCTATTTTCCTTTCTCATACCTCCTTGACAGATATGCACCTATGATGAAGATTATAATGAAGTATTTTTCATTTGAGGTAAGGTTCTCTAGGGTCTATTCTTACCACATCCACTTACTTATGCATTTCACTAGGGTTAAAATGCTCAATATACCCTACTATCTTTTCAGGGGTGTGGAGAAGATGGCTTACATTGCTCAAAGAAGAGAATACAAAGATCAAATGAAAAGAATATTTCACTATTCCCTCATAAAGATCATATTTCTTTATCACCTTAAAGAACTTAACATTGCATGGAGTACATTTATAGCTAATCCTATTTTCACTCAAGTTTCCACTCAAGACATTCCATCGTCATCTCATCCACTATCCTCCATCCCTCCATCTCAGCCCATGCACTATTCATCCTCCTCTGATGAGTCAGTCATACCATCAGCCCCATTATGACCATTCCATGGACCTGTTCTTTCATCTGACAAGAAAGAGGACAATGACAAAGAAAAAAGTGATCAGGGTCAAAGTGGCAAGCTAGGAAGGGCTAATTTAGGTACTTTGGTGCACACTTATCAGAAAGGAAATAGGCAAGTGTTTGCCCCACAGATTGTGGGAGGGGATTTGCTCTCTTCATCAGCAAACTAGGTACAGAAAGGAAAGGAAAAAATGGTTGAAACAGAAATGCAACAACAGGAAATATACCCCCGTGAAACTGAGCAAGATTTTGACTTAGTGGACTTAGATGAGGAAGATGAAGAGGGAAACACCAAAATGATCCTCAAAGAGCAAGAAGCATTGATAGGTGGGTTGCAGGTGAATCTACAAAGAGAAAAATACATCATATCTTATTATGAACAGGAAAATAGGCAAATGGAGACCAAGCACGAGCTTATGGAAGTTCAGTTCATCAAAGCTAAAAGGGAAGCTGAAAATATTAATGTCCAACTTGAGGAAGCCTGTGGTGACTATGGTGAGCCCATGGAGGAAAACATGACCAGGAGGAGGCCTAGGACTAGAGGCCTAAAGCGAGCTTTGAAGCTTGAAAGAGAAAAAGAAGCTCAACTTGCCAACCAACTCACCTTAAATGAACAATTTGGCATAATGATAAATGAGAACCGGGAATATTGGCTTGAGAGGGCTAACAATCATCTTGAGGACCTGTTAGCTAAAGCTAATAGAGATACAGAGGTTCAAATAAGAATGGCCAAATATTATGCCATGAGAAACAAAACTGCTATAGCCAAGCTCAAAAGGGCTCATGCAAAAATTGAGGCCTTAAATTATCAAAAGGAGAAGGACAAGCTTGACCTATTGGTGGAGGCTTCTCTCCATGCTTAGTAATCTTCAACATCAACTATTTCAACCATTTTTAAAGACCCTGAACTCTACTTTTGATTTTGGCATTTCTTGTTTTTTCCAGGTAATTTTTGTATTAGTCTTTTAGTCAAATGCGCAACGCCCACTTTTCGGGGGAATTTTTTGGAGGAATGGCCACCACCATTGGATTCAGAATATCATTTACACTCAAGAAAAGCATGTTTCCGGATTTGAAAGTCAAAATTACTAGGTGGCAAAGGCAAAAAAACCACCTAAAAATCATGCTTCTACCTGTTTTTTGAGCTAGGCACTGCACGTTTGAGCAGTCTTAGGAGATTGTAGTTTTGGAGGGGAAAATTGGGCTCAAACTGGGAACTAGGGGCATTTTTGGAAACTGGATAGGATAAGATTTCCAATGAGCTATCCTGAGCTAGATTTGGACACTAGGAAGGTAGTCAAAATTCACCTTGAAGATGGCGCTATGCACTTCCTTCAGGCGCTGCACGTTTGACACTGGCGCTGCGCACTTGACAGGCAAGGAAATTTTTCATTGTTTCTTTCAGAAAATACTTTTCACCTGTGGGATTTTTATTTTTCATTGATGTAATTCATGATGATTATGTAATTAAAGTGTATTTTTTTTACCTAGGGTAGATACATCAGATGAATGGCCTAAGTGTCATGTAATGAATCAGTTTGATTCATATTAGGAATGGTTCAGTTTGACCACCCTAGCCTTTAGCTGTCAGTTCAGTCTTTTGTGCAACTACTCCTCCTCTGATGAATTCAACCCCTGAGGCTAGGATTAGTTGTTTTGAGGCCTACATCATGTAGTTTCTTAGTAATTTTACTGGTTAGACTCAGTGTGGATACCCTAGAGTTTGATTGTACATCATTGTAAGTAGTTTGGCAAGGAGATTAATAAGAATTGCATCTATTTTTATGGGATCCATGTGGTATGGAGTTTTAGTACAATTTATTCTTCTATGATTATATGTTTATTGTGTTTTATATATGTCATCAATCATTTCATTGCTTCTAGTTGAATGTTTTCAAGTTTGATAGGTAGAATCCATTGTATCAGTGCTCTACCTTGGGAAATCATTTAACATTTCATGTTTTCTGCAGTCTAGGAAGGACCCATGATTGTCACATGCCCTTCTTAGCTTATCACCAGTCTAAACATCTCACCCCATCAAGCCTAAAAGTGATAAAGCCTATGCCTACCTTGCCCCATAGAACATCCTGCATTTCTGACCTAATTTCTTAGACCTAAACTTCCCAGCTCCTCCTGATCCGGAAAAACCTATACAAAATCCAATCAAAACTTTCGAGCTACTATACCTAGCCTAAAATCCTTTACCTGATCCAGTCACCTTGACTGAGATCCATAAGGAGAGAGCCTTCTCCTAGCCTAGTAGGGCTAGCTACTTGGCTAAGCATGGTTTGTGGTTACCCTGGCATTGCCTTCCTTCAACCTGAGGTTCAATCAAGGTGATAACATAGTGGCGACCATACTAGGGAACGAAAGATTAATCACCCTGGTAGTATCTTTCATTTAAATTCTTTAACTTTGGATGATGAGTTTTAGAATTTACTAGGTTGATATAGAAAGTTGTAAAGAAATATAGAAAACTTTGAAATTTGAGCACACTGGCTTTGAGAAAGTACACTAGGGCCAATCTAGATCCAAATCCCACCCCAGTAGTGGATAATCCTAACTTGATTTCAAGAAGACTCAAAAGACAAGAAAGTACAGTCAGCTTAACACCTTTGATAAAAGTAGATTCCTGCCCGAATGAGTGGTTGTTCTTAGAAGATCTCTCTTTTGATTTGTCATTTGACCTTTCTTTATTTAGAACCAAATCTGAAAGTGCACTTGATGATATAGTTCTAGACCCAGAGTTTATTGCAGATCTCGAAATTCAAAAGGCAAACCGGTCAATTGATGAGTATATCCTAAATTCTCCTCAATCATCCCTCACTACTGCTAAGATCCCTGAGTTTTCTGAACTATCATCCACTACCTTCAGCTCATCATTATTCTCATAAATCTCTGAAGTTCATTCCCAACCTCCGTTTATACCTACACTTCCTCTTCAACCTATCATATCCCATCAAACATCTATTACCCCTACTACTCCATCAACCCCTAGCAGTCCAATCATTGTTTCAAATCCACCTCAAGTCATGGCTACTCGGTATGCACCCCTTGTTTTACCTCAGAATCTTGGTGCTATGCCCGCTGATTACCAAAGTAAAATACATCTTTTTGATGCCACTCAAAACATTATAGCTCAACAACATGTTGATAGGATGAATGACTTCTTTGACCTTCATGAGGTAGAGATAGAAGATGTGACTATGAGATTGTTTGTCCAAAGCTTTGGAGGTGAAGTTCGAAAATGGTTCAGAGCTTTACCTGCAACCTCTATCACCACTTTGCCAGTCCTGCATAGGAAATTCCTGGATCGGTGGGAGGTAAAGAAGAATCCACTCCAAATTTTGTCTATGTATGAAAATATAAAAAGGAATGCCGGTGAAAGTGTGCAAGATTATTGTGCGAGGTTTAATGCAGTATATAATGCTATTCCGGCCAACATTAAACCACCATCGAGGTTAGCTTTACTCAAATTTCCACATGGTTTCGATGCTAATATGGAATATCGTTACGGAACGTGATCCCACCACACTTGAAGACATGCAGAAGAATTTTGTAAGTGTAGAAGCAAATCTGCTGGCCAAAAGAGCAAGAATGAGATCTGAAAATAGGGTGACCATAAAAGAGGAAGCATCTACCTCAGATGTCAAGATGGATACTTTGATCTGAACAGTGGAGAGGATGGTTGACCGGCTGACCATTACAAATAGACCTGAAACACCAATCAGGAATCCAAATTTTAAAGGACAGTAGCAACCCCAATTCTGGATCAAGCAGAGGGAACAAAAGGCACTAGACCAACCAGCACAACAACTACAGGTCGGAACTCCTTTGCAACATAATTATATTCAAGGAATGGAAGGAGAAGATGATGATGATGATCCAGTAATTGAATAAAACCATTTTTTCACTGCTGATGGTGTGCCCATTTTTCTGACGGAAGATGAAGAATATGTAGAGGTTGCAAACATTCAAAGGGATGAAGATTACATATTAGCAAACGATGCAGTTTTGGAGGCTGAGTCTGATGATTATCAGCGAGGTTATATGAATGCTTTGACAGCACAATAGAGGCAGTATTCTTTGAGGAGCAGAGATGTACCAATCAATCCCATTCAGAAAAGAAAAGATCTACAATCAAAGAATGACTCCTCAAACATTCAGAAGAAAGGGAAAGAGCCTACTAATCCGAGTTCCAACAAAGTACCATTGGCAAATAGCATTGCAAACGCGAAGAATAATCAACAAAATGCAATGAAAGAGCAAGTAGAAAATAAGGACCTTACTGTCAAAGAGGTAGAAAAAGTTTCATCCTTTAATTTAGAAAGTGAAATTGCTAAATTAAAAGTGTCCATTCCTTTGACTAAGATGGTAAAGAATAGAAATTATAAACACCATGTATCTAGAATTTTGCAAATAGACCCTTTTTCAGACATGGTAAATGTCGAAGATGATCATCCTAAACTCATTTTTGGTCCAACCATAGAAGGTCAGTCTGAAGATAGTGAAGTTCCTCCCTTTTATCTGAGTCTTAGATTACATAAGTACATTCTCCATAATGCCATGTTTGATTCCGAAGCTTCTCATAATTTAATGCCTAAATCCATTATGGAGAAGTTGGGCCTGGATATTACCCGAAAATACCATGATTTTTACTCCTTTGACTCCGGTAGAGTTCGTTGCATTGGTCTTATCAAAGATTTGGTAGTGTCTTTAGATCAAATCCCAACCAAAAATGTTTTTATGGATGTGGTTGTTGCTGATATTCCACCGTGATTCAGTATGCTCTTGTCCATATTGTGGGGTGCTAAACTCAAGGGAACTTTACAACTTGACTTCTCTTATGCTACCATTCTCGTTTTCGGTCAATTGAGAAAGTTATACTGGGAGAAGAAAATGAAATACATGATCACCAGCAAAGAGAAGCCACTGAATCATCCAATAAATGTTGTACATACTGATTTAGAATCATTTGTTTTTTACTCTGATAGCGGATTAAATGATGTAAATATTCAGATTGTAGAAGTAGATGATGTACCCAAAATTTTAGAGAATTTTAGGGTAGTCCTTAATCAAGAAAAAGAGAAAGTAGCAAGTTCTTCTGAGCAGCAAAAGGTCAGTGAAGAGAATAAAAATGAAGTAATCAATCAAGGTAAGGAAGGGAAGGAAACATAATTTCATCATCTAGAAGATGAAGTCGGCCTTTGGAGCATGGAATTTGATGGTGCTGTGGGTAAGGACGGTGCTGGTATAGGAATTTGGATTCGCAGCCCTGCTTTCCAGCCTACCAAAGTCCCAAGTAATGTTAGAGTATGTTCTTACAAGTTGGAATTTGATTGCTTTAACAATGAAGCAGAGTATGAGGCTTTGATTACAAGTCTTAAAATTTTGAAGAAACTAAATGCAAAAAGGATTTCTATCTATGGTGATTCAGAGCTGGTGATCAAACAGGTGAAGGGAGAGTATCAAGAAAATCATCCATGGACGAGAGCCTACAGAAATGCAGTCCTAGATATTTTGAGAATGTTTCCTGAATGGACCTTAATGGTAGTACCCCGGAATCAAAACATTATTGCAGATTCACTTGCCACTGCTGCAAGCAATTTTAAGATCCCAATGAACTCCAACAACAAGTTTGAAATTCATGTCAAACACTGGCCTGCTGTTCCGAATAATTTAAGATATTGGCAAGTGTTTTGCGATGATAATGAAATCAATGCCTTTTTGCAGAATGAAGGAAAATTCAAGAATGCTTCCATTGATGATGATTGTGATACTAATGAACAAGAGATTGAGGTGAATTAGATGGAGGTATTACAGCTAAAGGATAACATTATTCCTATAGGTCTCATACCTTTGGAGGAGCCTTTTGATCAAGATGATGTGGCTAGAAAACCAAGCTTGGTTCCTACCGACAAAGGAGTTGAAGATATCAATCTTGGAACAGCTAACAAGCCCAAGCTTGTAAAGTTATCAAAAGCATTGTCTCTTGAGGTAAAGGCCCAGTATGTTAAATTACTTTCTGAATTTTCTGATGTGTTTGTGTGGGATTATTCAGATTTGAAGGTGTATGACAAAGATATAATTCAGCATACTATTCCTATCAAGCTGGATCAAAAGCCTTTCAGATAGAAGTTGAGAAGAATCAATCCAAAGCTACTGCCATCCATTGAGAAAGAGGTAAATAGATTGTTCAAAGTTGGCATCATTGTTCCAATCAGATTTTCGGATTGGATTTGAAATTTGGTCCCAATACGAAAGAAGACTGGAGAAATAAGGTTGTGCATAGATTTCTGGAACCTCAACAAAGTATCCTTAAAGGATAACTATCCACTTCCAAAGATGGACCATATTCTGCAAAGAGTAGTTGGAGCATCATGGATGTCACTACTCGATGGTTACTCAGGCTATAATCAGATTGTGGTGCATGAAAAATACCAAGACAAAATTGCCTTCACAACACCCTGGGGAACTTTTCAGTATGCCAAAATGCCATTTGGATTGAATAATGTCGGAGCCACTTTTCAGCGAACAATGGACATCGCTTTTGCTAATGAGAAGGATGTTTTCTTAGTTGTTTATTTAGATGATTTGACATTATTTTCTATTTCTGATGATGAACACTTGCACCACTTAAGGATTGTCTTTTAGAGATGTAGAAAGTTCAGGATTTCTTTCAACCCCAAGAAGAGTCTTTTTTCCATGGAAGAGGGTAAACTCCTTGGTCATATCATTTCTAAATATGGTATCCACATTGATCCTTCAAGGGTGGAGACAATTTAGCATATAGACTTTCTGTGCAACAAAAGGGAGATTCAGGCTTTCAATGGTAAAATGAATTTATTACGCAGATTTATACCCAATTTGGCGGAACATTTACGTGAAATGACTAATATTTTGAGAAAAGATAGCACCGTGAAATGGATTGAGGATGCCATGAAGTCATTCAATTTGGTAAAATTTGCTTTGACCACAGCCCCAGTCTTGATTAGTCCTGATTACACTCAAGATTTCATTATATTTTCATTTGCATCCGAGCATACCATGGCTGCAGTATTGATGCAAAAGAGAGATCAGATTGAACAACCCATTTCTTTTTTCAGTAGGACTATTCAAGATGCTACCTTGCGGTATAATATCATTGAAAACAAGCGTTGGCTCTCATAAAAGCATTGAAGGATTTCAGAGTGTACATTCTGCATTCACATACCATAGCATATGTTCCTAATGTAGCAGTAAAGGATGTTCTGATGCAAACAGATCCGGAGGGAAGAAGAGGTAAGTGGATAGTAGCAATGTTGGAATATGATCTAGACATTAAACCCACAAAACTGATCAAGGGACAAGGCTTGGCAAAATTGATGGCGGAATAAAATCTACATGCTCTAGACATAAATCTCATTGCAGCAATGTTGGAGGATGAGGATGATGGCTCGCACATTCAAGTCTCAGAAATTTTTCTCCAATCACCGTGGTATTCTGATATAGTTTATGTTCTTCAACATCTTTCACCACCTCCTGGAATGTCAAGAAGTAAAGGTAGATCACTAAAAATCAAATCAGCTAAATTCTGCATTTCAAACAGTGCTCTTTACTGGAAAAATCCGAGAGGGGTTCTTCTTAATTGTTTGGTTGAAGACGAAGCTTAGCGGGTGATGCACGATTTTCATAAAGGTGATTGTGGCAGTCATTTGTTTTGGAAAATAATAGCTAACAAAGTGTTGAGAGCGGGATATTATTGGTCGACATTATTTTTAGATTTGTATAAAACAGTCATGAGATGCCATGAATGCCAAGTTTTTCAAGGAAAAAGGAAGTTGCTTCCTCTTCCTTTGAAACCAGTTGAAGTAAATGCCCCTTTCCAATAGTGGGGAATTGATTTCATAGGGGAACTCCATCCTATATCATTAGCGCAACACTGATTGATCTTGACAGCTACCAATTACTTCACCAAGTGGATTGAGGTGATCTAAAAATGGGGCACTTAGGATTCTTGTCTAACTTACAAGAACCTCTCCCACTTGCAAAGCTTAAATATTCCTAAGTCTTATTGATTAACCCAATGCAGAATTAATAATATGCTTGACAATAAGGGTGTATGCATATGTTTGTTTTTAACTGTCTATGTGGTTTAACATCTGTTGTTTATGCTGATCGGAAAATACATATAACAGTAAGCAATGTAGCAAAAAGCAAACACATAAGACAACAATTTAATATGGAGTTCACCCAAAACTCCTGGGCTACATCTCCTTGAGCTCTAGTCAACTCAACTAGGCTCTTTGGGATTATGGTATAGTTCTTTTACAAGCTCCACACTCAACTCCACTATTTTACACAGAAAAAATGGGTTCAAAACACCATCTTATCCCCTGGCTCTCAAGCTCTCGGCTTTCTAGCTCTGGCTCTCACTCTATGCTCTGGATCTAGCTCTCTGCTCTGGCTCTAGCTCTCGGCTCTGGCTCTGGCTCTTCAGCTCTGGCTTCTTTGCAACTTTCAGCTCTCTGGCTTTTCACTTGAAGTCCGATTGAAAATCCTGACAAAATCCTTTCCATCAGACTTCAAAATTTATCGCATCCGCCCTATAATCATGTCAGGTCTACCTTTAGGCGCTGTTACAAGCCCACCATCAATCTATGAGATCTCTGATCCAACGGTCCATATGCATTTTCGAGCGGCTTAATGGTACGAAGTTTACCTGCCCGAAAAGGTGGTTTTCCTCTCTCCTTTGCCAGCCACGCGTCGTTCATTGTATGGGATCGGGCGGAGCTAGCCCAATACCATTTGTCACCTAAGGCCTGCCCAAAATCTTGCTTACGGAACTCAAAATATATATGGCCGTATCTAAAATTCCCTTCAGGTCCGTCTTTATCACTTTGGCCCTTTTACCTTTGTATTTCGGTTTTTACACCGAAAAGCGCTAATACACAGAAAATCCCTTTATGGCAGAACTTAAATATTATGAAGTCAGGTTTATAAAACCCATCGGGTCTAGCATGTTATCACCCCTTTATATAGCTGTGACATGACGCTGCGATGCGATATATCGCAATCACAAGTCGCGTTGGCCTGGCGGTCCGCCCCTTGTCTCATGCCATCGCCGATGTTGATCCGCCGATATCAGCGATTGCAATATCACATTAGCCTGAGGTCCTTACGTTTTGTCATGTGCATACGCCTGCCTCCGACCCGATATGTTGGGAATCGAAAATCAGGGGTCTCTTCCCTTTCCGCTTAAGTCTGCCTCTTGGAACATCTCCGATGCGATTTCCCTTTAGAAGGGTTTTTTTCCATTTTTAGGGGATTTTGCCTCTTTTTCCAAAGAACAAAGGGCATCTTCTTTCTACAATAACTTCTGCATCCTGAGTCCATTTCTGCCCATTCAAGTTATATTAGATTCAGAATGAAAAGATCTCTGCAATGGGTCCATTTCCAGGAACTTCCTTGGACTTTCATTTTCTTCTGTGAGGAACACTTAATCCTAGGAGTCTATCCAAATTCCATTTTGGATCACGCCTTCCCACTAAAAGAACTTTTGGTCTCCAAAAGACTGATATATTGATTTGAACAGTAAATGAGAATAACAACACCCTCTTCTTTCAACCTCCATATACTTGCCTTTCATAGTGCCTCTGAACCAAAGCCTTTGACCACTTTCCTTCGTGGATATGCTGGTCCTCCTGGGAAGAACTGCCTTCCTCCTTGCCTTCCTGTAACACTCCTGCTGAAATAGTCACAGAAGGTAGTTTGAACTTCTCTTCCTTGATCATTGATCCAAGGTGGCTCAAACAAATGTGAAGTACACTTGCTCCACAAATTTCTCATTTGTACCTATTTGAAAAGCTGTCAACAACAGCTGTTAACAACAACAGAAATACAAACAACAACTGGATGGACTAAACTCCTGCTTTAACAAAAGAAATAGATTTCAAATCTTGTGAATACCTCCATGTATTACATTTTCATACAAATGATGGACTAGATAACAAGCCCCCAAAACATGCCTTTACAACAGGTGACCCTTCAAGTCAAGCATGTAGAAAAATACCATTAGGACTCTTTTTCAAAAGATAAAACACTTCATCATTATCTCCATCTTGGAGGCCAAGTTAATTTTTCCCAAGTCAACATTACATGCATGTTCAAAACAAAGAAATCAACCCTTCAAGTTAATTACACATACATGTTCTAATACAAGGAAAACATCAACATACCTGTGTTCATGCATGTCATGCTCATGCATGCATTTCATCCTCCAACTTTCGCTTAAGCACACTATACTTTCGAAGATGAAATGACTATAGTGTTGCAGCATCAAAGTGAGTCTCCTACTCAACTTTTCTATTCACCTTCTTGGTAAAACCCTGCAACTTGGATTCCATTAACAAAGAAATGAAAATAGATGCATCAATAGACATGCAACCTTAATCGGAGAAGAACCCTAACCATTTCTTGCCAATCCATTTCAAAGGTCTTTCCTTTGTCTGCACATCAGCATCAACATGTGAATCATCCTGAGACACATCATTCATGGAATCTTCCTTTCCATTTCTGCCATCTTCTCTTTCCACCTTCTTCAGCTTTTGTGGAATCATTGTTGGATTCAGAGTCCAACACCTTTCATCAAGATTACCTTGCTTATGGCAGTAAGTGCAACACATGTGCATCCTTTTAACAGCATGATTTGCCTTGTCTAATGGACCTTTGTCTTCTTGCTTCCTTTCCTTCAAAAGTTTCCTGTATGTGGTCATTCTCTTCCAACATCTAGAAACATTATGGTTATCCAAACCACAAAAGGAACATGCAATTGTTTTCCCATGCTTATGTGGAAATTTACCATGCTTTGAAAAATCAAAAGGAATACGTTTAGAACCATATTTATACCTTTCTCTTTCACCTTTATGGCCTTCATGAGGAGGTGAAGCAAGTGAAGAAGTGGCTCCATTTGAAACGCCATCACTCTCTTCAAGGCTGTGAGAGTTTCCACAACTCTTTGGTTCAAGTGTGTGCTTCTAAACACCTGCATCCTGCAAATGATGTTTCAAGCCATTGCATTCCTTATTCACACCTTGCAATGCAACTCCTTCTTGGAGCTATTTCAATGGCCTTCATGGCAGCTTTGGAACTTCCTCCATAAGACTATCCATAGCCAAGACCCAAATACTTAGGCCTTTCCTCAACAATTATTGGTTCAACAATACCTTGTGCATGCTTACCAAAGCCCTTTGCTTCATAGCCCATCTTGGACATTAGCTTGGAACCTATTCCTCTAGTATGTTTTTCAAAAGAACCAATATGAGCATTCTTAGGAGAATTTGAAGAAAAACTGGAATGGTTTACCTCTTCTTCAAGCTGATACTTGACCAAGGCTTCTTTGGCAACAAAGAGTTGTGACTCCAACTCATGCATCCTTTTCAGGTTCATATTTGCAATATGAAGTTGCCTCTCCATTTCCTTCAATTTATCAGAAATCAACTTCTTCTCTTCCTTCAAGGAATTCAACTGCACTCTAAGTATGTTGCTCTTCCTTCCATCCTCACACATTTCTCTCACCTTGTCCATCATAATGAATAATTCTTGCTTATGTATCCATCAAAGATTCTTGTGATGCAGGAGGAATTTGAGGACTCACTTGTAGAAGTTGTCATTATACCAATGAAAAAGAAAACTTCAAACATGATTACCAAAGAGCTTATGCAAGAAACCTTTTGCAACAAACTTCTTGTGCTTCAAGGATTGCCTTGAGGTCCTTTGGGATAGAAGAATGCCTTCAACCCTTCTTCCTTCTTGTCCTTCCTGAACTGTGCTACCAATAGCTTTCCCTTCACCTCTGCAAACTCAAAAAATAATCAGTTTGCAAACAAGCATACAATTAATCAGACAACCAATCCGTGACTGTCCAAACACCTTTCATACAAACAATCTTTGCCTTGTAAATCAAGCATTCTAAGCTTATACCACTTGCTCTGGTATACCCAGCTTTAATATCACCTTCTTGAAGGTGAGGTTAATCAAACTTAGGCTCTGATACCACCTGATCTAAAAATGGGGCACTTAGGCTTCTTGTCTAACTTACAAGAACCTCTCCCACTTCCAAAGCTTAAATATTCCCAAGTCTTATTGATTAACCAATGCGAAATTAATAATATGCTTGACAATAAGGGTGTATGCTTATGTTTATTTTTAACTGTCTATGTGGTTTAACATTTGTTGTTTTTGCTGATCGAAAAATACATATAACAGTAAGCAATGCAGTAATAAGCAAAGACATAAGACAACAATTTAATATGGATTTCACCCAAAAATCTTGAGCTACATCTCCTTGAGATCTAGTCAACTCAACTAGGCTCTCTGGGATTATGGTATAGTTATTTTACAAGCTCCACACTCAACTCCACTGTTTTGCACAGAAACAATGGGTTCAAAACACCATCTTATCCCCTGGCTCTCAAGCTCTCGGCTTTTTGGCTCGGGCTCTGGCTTTGGCTCTCTACTCTGTCTCTGGTTCTCAGCTCTGGCTTTGGCTCTTCGGCTCTGGATTCTTTGCAAATTTCAGCTCTCTGGCTTTGGCTTTCTAAAACTTTAAGCTCTCTGGCTTTTCACTTGATCTCCAAGTGACTCCAAAGACTCCCTCAGCTGGTCTGCTCATTCGCTTTTGCTTTCTCTGCCTGCTTTTTTTTAGCTACCTCGTCAGTTGAACTCTCTAGCTCATTTGAGGTACTTTTCTGACTTTTCGGCTTCCTCATCCGTTTCTCTGCATATCATCACCTCTCTGCGCCTCCGCGGCTTCCTTGCTCCTTGTAAGTTCGACTAGTCATCTAGCTCTGTGGCTATGTGGCTTCAAAATGCATCATTTCCTGTAAAAACACCTTCTTATAGCATGGTATGATGGTTTGGAGTGATTACAGATGATTCAGGGCCTTCTCTTAGGAAAAAACCCAAAAATGGAGAAAATTTCATTACACAGAAAATGCCCCAAAAATACACTATCGGGTGTGATTTTCGGACTTGAAATTCCATTCAATCACCCCTAAAATCCCTATCGGGTCCACCATTAGGCATTATATCGCATCGCATAGGCATATTGGCTAAATCCCAAATACACGGGAAATACATTGAAAAACCCAACAAAATCCTTTCCATCGGACTTCAAAATTTATCGCATCTGCCCTATAATCGTATTGGATCTGCCTTTAGGTGCTGTCACAAGCCCACCATCGATCTACAGGATCTTTGATCCAACGGTCCATATGCATTTTCAGGTGGCTTAATGGTACGGAGGTTACCTGCCCGAAAAGGAGGTTTTCCTCTCTCCTCTGCCAGCCACGCGTCGTTCATTGTATGGGATTGGGTGGAGCCAGCCCAACACCATTTGCCGCGTAAGGCCACCCGAAATCCTGCTTAGGGAACTCAAAATATATATGGCCACATCTAAAATTCCCTTCGGGTCCGACTTTATCGCTTTGGGCCTTTTTCCTTTGTATTTCGGTTTTTACACCGAAAAGTGCTAATACATAGGAAATCCCTTTATGGCAGAACTCAAATATTATGAAGCCGGGTTTATAAAACCCATCGGGTCCGGCATGTTATCACCCCTTTATATCATTGCAATGCAATGTTGTGATGAAATATATCGCAATCGCAAGTCGCATTGGCCCAAGGGTCCATCCCTTGTCTCATGCCATCGCCAATGAAGATCTGTTGATATCGGCGATTGCAATATCGCATTGGCCCGAGGTTCTTATCTTATGTCATGTGCATACGCATGCCTCTGACCCGATATGTCGAGAATCTGCAATTGGGGGTCTCTTCCCTTTCCACTTAAGTCCGCCTCTTGGACCATCTCCAATGCGATTTCCCTTTAGAAGGGTTTTTTTCCATTTTTAGGGGATTTTGCCTCTCTTTCCAAAGAACAAAGGGCATATTCTTTCTGCAATAACTTCTGCATCCTAAGTCCATTTTTTCCCATTCAAGTTGTAGTAGATTCAGAATGAAAAGATCTTTGCAATGGGGCTATTTCCAGGAACTTCCTTGGACTTTCATTTTACTCTGTGAGGAACACTTAGACTTAGGAGTTTATCTGAAATCCATTTTGGATCATGAGGCCATTCTAACAAGGTAGGCCATTTTGGCTAATGCAGCAGAATTTAAGTCCAAAAAGTTGGTGGAGTTTTGCAACAAGTACAATATTACATTGGGTCATTCCACAGCATACTACCCGCAGGGCAATGGATTAGCCGAGTCATCAAATAAATCCTATATAATCAAGAAAATGTTAGAGGCAAATAAGAAGAATTGGCATCGAAAGCTTGTTAATGCCTTGTGTGCCGATAGAGTGAGTATCAAGAAATGCATAGGTATGTCAACTTTTGAGTTGGTTTATGGTACTGATACAATATTTCCTACATCACTTGCAGTCTGGTCATGAGATTACTACAGGAAGCTGGCAGCGAGGAGGATGATATTCAACGCAGGATTAACGAAATGATCCACCTTCAGTAAACAAGGGAAGAGGCTTCCCAAAACACTTTCCAGTTGCAAGAGAAGATAAAGAAGATATATGACCACAAAACCAAAGCAGAAACGTTTCAGCAAGAGGATGTAGTGCTGCGGTGGGATGCTCAAAATGAGGAAAAAAGAAAGCATGGTAAGTTTGAAAATCTATGGAAAGTACCATACAAAATCTCAGCCTATTGAGAACAGAATGCCTTTTTGTTGAAGGAAATTGATGGTTAGGATTGTTCAAGAGGGCCAGTGAATGGTAGGCTCTTGAAGTATTACTACTTTTGAGGTGGTTTCCTGAAGTTACTATATACCAATTTGATTTTCCTTGAAAGTTTTCAAGTACACTGTCATTTGAGCTTGGGGTGCGAAGTGAAGGTTATAAAGTTTAAATGATTAGTGTCAAGTTTGGTTGAGTTGGTTTATAGTCAAGTTTTGAGCCAGTTTGGTTAAGAGTTAGTGTTTACTTGTATTGAGTCATTTTTCATTTTTTTTGGGTTTTGACCGTATTGCCCAATGGATGTGGCAATTGGTATACGGTGTTCTTGACACCTCAAAGGAGTTGCGATCCCCAATAAGGCCAATGTTAGTGTTAGTATCTGCATACTTCCATCAGGGATCAAAATTCACTTTTTCCATTTTCATTTTAGGAGTCCCATACTGAAAATTTTGCATCATTCCATTAGGTCATGATATATTGATCCACTGATGGTTGTTTTCTCTTCAGCAAATCTAAATTTTTCCCTCATAGAGTATACTTGCTGATCCTTCTCAGATTCTGTTTTCATAATCAATCTGTAGTCATGATTTCAATAGGTCATAGGGTATGATTTCATTGGGTCTTAGGGTTTCACCACCAAGGTCAAAAGTTTGATGTTAAAAGGTAAATAAAGGCTAGCAAGGGTATGAGGACGACTAATAAAACAAGCATAATGATTTGTAGGTCATAAGCTACAGAGTTTTTTTATAGCCTAATGTAATTTTCAGAGTATTTTAAGTTTATATGTATTTCATATGTAAATTTAAGTTCCTATATGTAATAATGGATCTCAGCTACACTAGAGCATTTATCCTTGCTGCAAGACAAACAAACATTGCAAAATTCCAATCAAATTGAGCATTCATCCACTTGTGAAAAAGGAAAGGGTTAGAAAATCAAGAGCAGTCAAAGTGAAAGTGACAAAAAAGGTGAAAAGGTAAAAGTGACAAAAACATTAGCAAAGGGGGTTTGAGGAGCTAAATATTAAATTCAAGGATGTATAAATGTCTTCTTGCCTTCACATCTTCTTTATTTCCCTTTTACGCCGCATTGAGAAAACCCTAGCAATGTTTTTTGCAATTTAAAGGTCGAGTCAGCAGAAACAATGGACAAGGTGCGTGTTTCCTCTTGGCACTACACACTCCATTCAGGGGCTGGGTGTTTCCTCTTGGCGCTGCGCACTCCCTTCAGGTGCTATGCGTTTCCTCTTGGCGATGTGCACTCCCTTCAGGCATTGTGCACTTCCTTCAGGCGTTGCGCACTTCCTTTGGGCACTGCGCGTTTTGCCAATTTTGCCCATATTCATTCTTCGGCATTCCTAATACCTTCTCAGCCTTAAAAAAGTAAGTATCCTCTTAAAAGCATCATTTTTCCTCTCCTCAAAGTTATTTCCTCAATGTTTGAAGAGTGAAATCAAGATTGGTGTTAGTTTCACATGCAAAACCCTAGTTCTTCTCCTAGCCCTGATTTTTGCAAGCAAGCTTCCCATTTCCTATAAGATACCTGATCAATACCCTATACCCCCTTTGAGAGACCTCTATCCCTACACCCATCAGACTCCCATCTACCTTTCCCTTTTCCTTTTTCCTTCCCAAACACCTGCATTCCCCTACCATTTACCTAGGGTTTCATAACAAAGACACCATGGATGATGAAGAATATAGGCCACATAGTGAAGAAGAGAGATCAGCCAGAGAGGGAAACATAGAGCAGAGAAGGCCTCATAAAGGAGGGAAAATTCACAGCTTTGAGACCACAGATCTTAAAGAGCTCCTAGCTTCTCCTATGACAGTGACATCCTTCAATTGGTTAGCGTGTTTTGAGTTTTGTGAGCAGGTCCAAGCAGTGCAGTACCACCCTGAGTTCACTAGGCTTTTCATAACTAAAATTCAAGATAACCAAGTCACTCTTGTAGGCATAACCTTCACATTGTTTGCTGCCATCATGTCAGCTGCCACTGGGATTCCAGAAGTTGGGGAAAAATGGTTCAACCAGGGTGAAATACAAGCACATTTTTATGAACCATACATCAAACATAGGTACAGAAGTGAAGAAAAGGCTATTTCCCTTTCTCATACCTCCTTGACAGATATGCACCTATGATAAAGATTATAATGAAGTATTTTTCATGTGAGGGTAGGTTCTCTAGGGTCTATTCTTACCACATCCGATTACTTATGCATTTCACTAGGGTTAAAATGCTCAATATACACTTCTATCTTTTCAGGAGTGTGGAGAAGATGGCTTACATTGCTCAAAGAAGAGAATGCGAAGATCAAATGAAAAGCTTATTTCTCCCTCATAAAGATCATAGTTCTTTATCACCTTAAAGAACTTAACATTGCATGGAGTACATTTATAGCTAATCCTATTTTCACTCAAGTTTCCACTCAAGACATTCCATCATCATCTCATCCACCATCCTCCATCCCTCCATCTCAGCTCATTCACTATTCATCCTCCTCTGATGAGTCAGTCATACCATCACCCCGATTATCACCATTCCATGGACCTATTCTTTCATCTGACAGGGAAGAGGAAAATGACAAAGAACAAAGTGATTAGGCTCAAAGCAGCAGCTAGGAAGGGCTAATATAGGTACTTTGGTGCACACTTATCAGAAAGGAAATAGGCAAGTGTTTGCCCCACAGATTTTGGGAGGGGCCTTGCTCTCTTCATCGGTAAAGCAGGTACAAAAAGGAAAGGAAAAAATGGTTGAAATATAAATGTAACAATAGGAAAAATACCCCCATTAAACTGAGCAAGGTTTTGACTTAGTGGACTTAGATGAGGAAGATGAATAGGGAAACACCAAAATTATCCTCAAAGAGCAAGAAGCATTGATATGTGGGTTGCAGGTGAATCTACAAAGAGAAAAATACATCATATCTTATTATGAACAGGAAAATAGGCAAATGGAGACCAAGCATGAGCTTATGGAAGTTCAGCTCATCAAAGCTAAAAGGGAAGATGAAAAGATTAACGTCCAACTTGAGGAAGCCTATGGTGACTATGGTGAGCCCATGGAGGAAAACATGCCCAGGAAGAGGCCTAGGACTAGAGGCCTAAAGCAAGCTTTGAAGCTTGAAAGAGAAAAAGAAGCTCAACTTGCCAACCAACTCACCTTAAATTAACAATTTGGCATAATGATGAATGAGAACTGGGAATATTGGCTTGAGAGGGCTAACAATCATCTTGAGGCCCTGTTAGCTAAATCTAATAGAGATACAGAGGTTCAAAGAAGAATGGCCAAATATTATTCCATGAGAAACAAAATTTCTAGAGCCATGCTCAAGAGGGCTCATGCAAAAATTGAGGCCTTAACTCATCAAAAGGAGAAGGACAAGCTTGACCTATTGGTGGAGGCTTCTCTCCATGCTTAGTCATCTTCAACATCAGCTATTTCAACCATTTTTGAAGACCCTGAACTCAGTTTTTGCTTTTGGCATTTCTTGTTTTTTCCAGGCAATTTTTGTATCAGTCTTTTGGTCAAATACGCAGCGCCTAGGGCGTTGCACACTTTTTGGGGGCAATTTTTGGGGGAATTCCCACCACCATTGGATTCAGAAGATCATTTAAACTCAAGAAAAGCATGTTTCTAGATTTGAAAGTCAAAATTACTAGGTGGAAAAGGCAAAAAACCACCTAAAAATCATGCTTCTAACTGTTTTCTGAGCTAGGCACTGCACGTTTGAGTAGTCTTGGGAGATTGTAGTTTTGGAGGGTAAAATGAGGCTCAAGTTGGGAACTAGGAGAATTTTTGGAAACTAGATAGGATAAGCTTCCAATGAGCTGTCCTGAGCTAGAATTGGACACTAGGAAGGCAGTCAAAACTCACCTTGAAGATGGCATTGTGCACTTCCTTCAGGCACTGTGCGTTTGACACTGGCGCTGCGCACTTGACAAGCAACCAAATTTTTCACTGTTTCTTTCAGAAAATACTTTTCACCTGTGGGATTTTGATTTTTCACTGATGTAATTCATGATGATGATGTAATTAAAGTGTATTTTTGTTACCTAGGGTAGATACATCAGATGAATGGCCTAAGTGGCATGTAATGAATCAATTTGCTTCATATTAGGAATGGTTCAGTTTGACCACCCTAGTCTTTAGCTGTTAGTTCAGTCTTTTGTGCTATAATCCTCCTCTCATGGACTAGACCCCTGAGGCTAGGATTAGTTGTTTTGAGGCCTATATCATGTAGTTTCTTAGTCATTTTATGGGTTGGACTCAGTGTGGATGCTCTAGAGATTGATTGTACATCATTGTAAGTAGTTTGGCAAGGAGATTAATAAGAATTGCAGCTATTTTTATGGGATCCTTGTGGTATGGAGTTTTAGTACAGTTTCTTCTTTTGTGATTATATTTTTATTATATATGTCATCAATCATTTCATTACGTCTAGTTGAATGTTTTCAAGTTTGATAGGTAGAGTCCATTGTATCAGTGCTCTGCCTTGGGAAATCATTCAACATTTCATGTTTTCTGCAGTCCAGGAAGGACCCATGATTGTCACATGCCCTTCTTAGCTTCTCACCAATCTAAACATCTCATCCCATCAACCTAAAAGTGCTAAATCCTATGCCTACCTTACCCCATAGAACACCTTGCATTTCTGACCTAATTTCCTAGACCTAAACTACCCAGCTCTTCCTGATCCGGCAAAACCTCTACAAAATCCAATCAAAACTTTTGAGCTACTATACCTAGCCTAAAATTCTTTACCTGATCTAGTCACATTGACTGAGATCCATAAGGAGAGAGCCCTCTCCCGGCCTAGTGGGGCTAGCTACTTGGCTAAGCTGGTTTGTGGTTACCCTGGCATTGCCTTCCTTCAGCCTACGGTTCAATCCAAGTGATAACACCACATATGAAGCATTTAGATTCATTGGTAGGTCTTGACCTTTTCTTGAATACATATATTTTTATAGGAGATTTATTTTTCTGGTAGTCTGGTTGTTATATTTCTTATTGAATCGGTACTTTCTCCTAGAACGTCCTCTTTGTATAAAAATTTAAAGCACAATAATGCATGTTTTCTGGGTTCCTATAATTGGAATCTTCACTGTGTATTTACTTTTACTTTACTTTCATGAATAGTCCTTTACGTTAAGGATGAGAATATGTCGGTTTCGTGGGTTTCCCGTGAAAACATCCCCTATGCAAAATATTCATGGTAAAAATTTTTAGATATCGGATCTAGCTTTTAAGATTTGATAATGACAGGTAATATATAAAGTTTTTGTAACTTATCTATATAAGAGGAGAAGAGCCTCTTCACAAATCACTTGTAATTTTCTGATAGTTTCTATAATAGAAAATTAGTCTTGTGTGTTGTTATGATCTATCAGGGATCTCTCTGGTGCAATATTGCTTGTGAGTTGTGAGTTTTGTTATATTTTCTATTTGCATACTCTGAGTATTGGTACCAGAGCCAAGTTTCATTCTCTCTGAGATAGAAAGGGAAGCACATCTGTTGTAGGTGAAATTTTAAGGTTGAATCCATGATAAGTCTGATTTGTGCCAACGAAAGGCGTGTTTGGGCATTGGTCGTGACCAAGGATTGCATCTCTGCAATTTTTCAAGTGCATATAATACTTTTATCTTGTCAGAATGGAATCTAAGCGAAGTTATGAATTTCCTGAGAATCACAAAATAGCTCATGAGAAACGATGGTATTTTCTTACTAAGTTCCTTAATAAAGACCACAAGGATCCTATTTACAATACTCATGTTATTTCACAAGAATATGAACCTTAGCCAAACTGGTCATTACCAGACATAGAAGTAGAAAAAATATATAATCTGCCTATGTTTAAGTTTTGTGCTGCAAGTCTTTTCCAGTTTACCTCTGTAAATGTTCCAATTTCTCTGTCTCAATCAGTCTATCAAGTTCCTCTTATTCAAAAGGAAGATATAGAATGGGGTATTGAAAATGGCTACAAATACATTCACCTTAGATTGATCCAATTTGGGATAAATCCTTTAGTCTGGCCAGGACTGAATACTTCGTGTCTCACATGTGTCCTAGATACCATACATAATGACTTCCAAGATGCATTATTAGGAGGTTTCCAAATTCCACTTAACAATGGTCTAGTCTGGTCATCCATTATCCCGAGATACCAAGTTTCATTAACAGACCCTTATATTAATGAGTTCTTGCAAGCCTTCCTTCAATTTAGTGGGTTTAACGTTGCTCCACATTCTCACATTCCTCATCTTCATACCATTGTTTACATTAGATTTTTAACAAGCATTATGCCACCCATTAATCCGAATTTGTATAAAAGAGCTCTTAAAGAAGGTGTAATAGTGGGTCCTGGAAACAATACTCCACTACAATCAGGTTTTAGTCATGTTATATTACCAGATGAGTGGAATCTATGTTGAAAAGTGTGCAACAAGAAATGCTAAATTTAGGAAGTGCTAAAAATAGCACTTCTAAAAGTATCAGTTTGGCCAATGAGAATTTTGGCCACCTTGGGTGAGAGGTGAAACTACTAAAAATAGCATTTCTAGGTCCCTTCCTATTTATATCAGTCCCTAGTCTATCTATAGGAAGTAAATTCGAATTTGGTCTTACCAGCAGTTTGGAATATTAATTAATTAATTCTGCATGAGTTAATTAGTTAAGGAAAAGAAAACTTGAAGTCTTTGTAAGAACATGCAATTATTTCTCCACTAATTGGTTAATGTGTCCTTGATTTGCTCCACTGATTGAGGAATTAAGGTAGAGTTCTATATTGAGAGGATCAGTTGACTTAGTTTAACTTAGTTAAGTTCAGTTAAATTAATTTAACAAGTTGTTAAAATTAATGAGTTATAGTTTGTTGATGCTTGCATGCATGTGACAACTATTATTTTCAGATAACTGTGTATTCACTCATGGATAACTGATGCATGTCAGTTCTGTCAGAGACCCAGTTGAGATCAGATGTGGGACAATGTACTATCAGATGCTAGGATATTTCTAGTAAGTATTCCTTGCATGGGAAAGGAAGCTTCTTCCTTCTATGACTACATAGTTGGACCTGAGGTGACAACAGGTATGATTAGGCCAATTTACATGTGTTTTGTAATTGGACCCCAATCAAAACTGCACAAGGAAATAGGAGCTTGGACCTAAGGTGCAACCTTTATATACAGGGCTAGGTAGTCCATGAGCTTTATCATCAGAGTACAGAGAGAGTAGGATAGATTTTGACCTGATTCTTTTTGTTTGTTGTCGAGGATTTCCACTTGATTGATAATACAGTGTTGGGGTTTTATGCTGGTGCTTTCCCCAGTGATATATTCTGTGTTATGTGTGATTGATTCCTTCTTATCAGTTATATGTGTTCATGCTTGATGTTGCTCATGGTTAATTAAGCTTCCGCAAATTTTATGGTAGATGTAGATCTAGTATTATGCTTTAGTACATTGCATATATCAGTTTGATCTTCAGGTGAAATTTCTACATGATATCAGTGAACTAGCTGATTTGTAGAGAAAATTCCACATGGTATCGGAGCACAGGTGATCAAGGAAGAATAATATACAAGAAGGAATTTGAAGTTTATTATTCGGGATATAGATCTCAAGTTCTTATCACATCTATTTCACCGTTGGCGTTCTATGGTTTGAGGCTTGAGTATGCCCTTGATGGCAGCTCAAACTATATAGCTTTGAAGGATCGCGTGGAGGCAGTATTGGAAGATAACGACCTTAAGGACTTCATTGATCAAGAAGTCTCTAAGCCTACTGATGCTATTCAACTGACAAAATGGAAGAAGTGTGTGGCTAGAGCTAGGAGAATTCTCTTGGAGGGAGTGCGAGATCACATTGTCTCGAGCCTCAATGGGAAGGAGACTCTATTTGCAATGTGGAAAACATTGAAAGATTTATATCAGAATAGCAGTGATCAGAGGAAGTTGGCACTGAAGGACAATCTTCGAAAGATCAAGTGTGAAAAGGATGAGATGATCTCTATGTATCTGACCAAGCTCATCACATGCAGGGATGAGCTTGCAAGTGTAGTGGTTGTGACAGCTGATGATGAAATGGTGAGTCTAGCACTCCTTGGCCTTCTTAAGAGCTGGCATAGCTACCAGGACTCGGTCAATGGAAGGGAGAAACTTCCAGATTGGGAACGACTATGGTTGGATTTGATGCATGAGGAGATCAGATGGAGCACCAGAGTCTGTTCTTAATCCATGGAGGATGAGGAGAAATGTGCCTTAGCGAGTAAGGCAAAGAAGGGGAAGGAGAAGGTTTCTCTTTCTGATTCCAGTTCTTCCAATGGTGGGAAGAAGGTTGAGAAATCGAAAATGTGATGCTTTCGTTTTCATGAGGTGGGCCATTATGTTGCAAATTGTCCACAGATGAAATCCAAGAAGGGATCTGGGGAAGGATCTGAAGTTGAGGCACTTGCTTCACAGTTTGAGTTGGATTTCATACTCTTCGCATGCATGGTTTCATCCATAGCGGGAAGTGGTTGGTTTCTTGACAATGGAGCTTCTTTCCACATGACCATCGACAAGAGTTTGTTCAGTACTTTGGAGGAGAAAGATCTCCAGATACTCATAGCGATGGGTAATGATGAGAAGTATAATGTCTCAAGTGTAGGCACGGTTATTTTTTAGAGGGAGCATGGAGCTCGCCTTACCTTGACTGATTTCAAGTATGTACCAGGACTGAAGAAAAACTTGGTGTCAATCGCGATGCTGGAAGACAAAGGCTATGATGTAGTCTTAAGTAAGGGAAAGGTTTTCCTTAGACACATCATCATTAGACAGGTGAAGTAGATTGGTTCACGGGTCAAGAACCTGTATGCTCTTGAGGTTCAAGATGCATGCAAAGCCTTGAGCAGTAAAGCAACTGATGGAGACTTGGTGGTTGAGAGGGAGGGTATGTTACCTCTCAACATGCAACGCCAAAAGAAGTCTCAGACGATTGTGAAGGAGCCATGATTGGTGCAGCAGCTTCATGAGGTTGTGGAGTAGCCACAACATGGGAAGCTGAGTGGAGATCAAGTAGAGACATCTACTCATGCAGAGACCTATAGTAGGGGGAAACTTCGAGCTAGGTGGGCAAAGGGATCACATGCAGCCATACATCTAGGTAGGAGGTGGGGAAATATAGGGTGATCATCTCAAGGAGGAAGGGAAAGATCCTTGAGGTACCCAACCTCTTAGATGAGACCTTGCTACGGGAGCCCCAATGTGGAGTAGCAATAACTAACTGATTGGGTAGAGACAGATGCAGATGAAGCAGTAGAGAGAGCTACAATGTAGGGAATCCCATGACAACGCAGAGCATGTAGGCTACAACAATGCGAGAGGCATAAGTGTGTTGCACAGTGCAGGGTAACACAGAGAAGGGTGCAATGGTGCGAGATGCATGGAGATGTTGCAGTAGTGCAGAGGTCAGAGAGGAAGCACTTGTTAGCAGCAGGTAGAGCTTCAGCATTAGAGTATGTTTCTAACCCAACAGAGAGGTCGGTTGGAAGTTTTTTCGTTCTGAGTGTCACTGGTGCAACTACACTTGGTAGATGTGTTGCATGCAGAACAATCCAGAGTTACAGGATCGGGTTCGAGAGGAAGCATTTCTTGTTGAGAGGGAGTGTTGAAAAGTGTGCAACAAGAAATGCTAAATTTAGGAAGTGCTAAAAATAGAACTACTAAAAATAGCACTTCTAAAAATAGTAGTTTGGCCAAAGAGCATTTTGGCCACCTTGGGTGAGAGGTGAAACTACTAAAAATAGCATCTTCTAAAAATAGCATTTCTAGGTCCCTTCCTATTTATAACAGTCCCTGGTCTATCTATAGGAAGTAAATTCGAATTTGGTCTTACCAGCAATTTGGAATGTTAATTAATTAATTCTCCATGAGTTAATTAGTTAAGGAAAAGCAAACTTGAAGTCTTTGTGAGAACATGCAATTATTCTCCACTAATTGGGGAATGTGTCCATGATTTGCTCCACTGATTGAGGAATTAAGGATGGGTTCTATATTGAGAGGATCAGTTGACTTAGTTTAACTTAGTCAAGTTCAGTTAGATTAATTTAACAAGTTGTTAAATTAATGAGTTATAGTTTGTTGATGCTTGCATGCATGTGACAACTATTATTTTCAGATAACTGTGTATTCACTCATGGATAACTGATGCATGTCAGCTCTGTCAGAGACCCAGTTGATATCAGATGTGGGACAATGTGCTATTATATGCTAGGATATTTCTAGTAAGTATTCCTTGCATGGGGAAGGAAGCTTCTTCCTTCTATGACTACGTAGTTGGACCTGAGGTGACAACAGGTATGATCAGGCCAATTTACATGTGTTTTGTAATTGGACCCCAATCAAAACTGCACAAGGAAATATGAGCTTGGACTTGATGTGCAGCCTTTATATATAGGGCTAGGTAGTCCATGAGCTTTATCATCAGAGTACGGAGAGAGCAGGATAGCTTTTGAGCTGATTCTTTTTGTATCTTTTTGAGGATTTCCACTTGATTGATAATATAGTGTTGGGGTTTTATGCTGGTGCTTTCCCTAGTGATATATTCTATGTTATGTGTGATTGATTCCTTCTTATCAGTTATATGTGTTCATGCTTGATGTTTCTCATGGTTAATTAAGTTTCCGCAAAGTTTATGGTAGATGTAGATCTAGCATTGTGCTTTAGTACATTGCATATATCAGTTTGGTTTGCAGGTGAAATTTCTACATGATATCAGTGAGCTGGCTGATTTGTAGAGTTGACTATCAACCATTATCTCAAAAGTATCCCTAGTTAGGAAATACATCTCACCTGTTACAAGTTTTTACTCGACCTGGTGGAACATCAAGATTGAAGTTTAAAGGTGTAAATGTATTAGATAGAAGTCAGTCACTTAGTGTCCCTTCATCTGTATATATTCCTCTAAGAATGTCTGTCACCAGTATTCCTTCTGCAGAATACCCGAATTATTGTCATAAACAAAGGCATCATGGTCATCCCTCTACTTCTTGTATATACTGTCAAAATCCAAAGAAAAAATACCAATCTATTGAGTCAGGACAATCGTCCACTTCTGCATCTATCTCTACATCTCATCAAGGACAACACCCAAACTACCCTGAGTGTGTTATGATTCCTGTTTCAGAAATAAAAATGTACAACTTGCCTAGAGAGAAACCAGGAAACAATGTTATACTTCCTGCAATTAGTTTAGATCTGACAAATGGTACTCCAAAATTCAGGAATGGATTAGCACAAAGTGATCTACAATTCTTACATTATAGATAAAATGCAGAGCCATAACTAGATGACCATGCCAAACTTCACAATTATAGAAATTACTAGTTACAATGAACCACACTTCTTGGTTCGAAATGCGTCGTTCAAAAATTTCTCTTTTGTGATTTCTACCGAAAGACTTTTCTTAATTACCAGTTTGTCTGCCTAGCGCAAAATATAAATGATTTAGCAAAATATATCCTAGAAGTTAAGGAGCATGTAAAGACTATACATTAGACATATGACACTATGTATGCCCAAGAAAATTCCCTGGAATATCAGCTAAAAGAGATTGTTGCACAATTAGGAGTTATCAGCAAAGTTGTGACTATCTTTAAATATTCTTTACCTAGACCAAGGTCTCCTCCCCATTATGAAGAGGTTGAGAATGAAGGACCAAAATTTACATATCTCAAATATTCTCAATCTTCATATATTTTATCACTAAAATATATTTCTAAATAAAATGTTGATCCTAAGAAGTTTACCAAGATAGTTAATGGAGCCAATCTAGCCAAAGAAAAGCTAGAAATAATAAAAGCCAAACTAGAAAGATTAAAAGTTCATGAAATAAAAATGTTAGGACAAGAAGATACTGGAGAATATTTTACCAAACATAAAAGAAATGAATCTGTTAGCTTCTCCCATAAATCTCCAATAACCACATGTTCTAATATAGGATCACAATCCCATAAAAGTCAATTTTCTCAATGGACTAGGAAAATGTCAACAACATAAGCTAGAGATGAGCCTCTTCCTGACATGGCCAACCATGGTAATGCCTTCTTCATCAATTTTGATTGTTTAGACAAATACCAAACATTAATTTTAGTATAGAAGATAAATACATAGGCTACATAGAGTAAAGTTAAGTTAACAACTACACGGAAATATTTCATCATTCAAATAACTTGGGCACTTACAGGAAATGCAAGACTATGGTGGGAGAAAATAAACAAGACTGAACAAGTTGAGATTTTAGAAAATGAAGATCCCCTCCAGGTAATGCTAATGGCATTATCTCATGAATTTCTAGGCATTATACCATTTGAATCTAATCATTATGCTCAAATGTTTATGAGTAAAAAATTATGTAGCCTAGATTTGTTGAATGATTACTATTGTACCATGAAAAGTTTGTATTATAAAATCCTAGATCATCACAATGTTGCATATTTTAGGCATTATATAGAATCAATGCAAGGACAAATTCCATAGTTAATACACCAGTCACTGACCAAACAAGGAATATATATTGAAACTATTTCTTTAGCTACTTTACAACAACATATTCTAAAACTTTTGAGAAATGAATGCACAACCTACAAAACTCGCATGAATTTCAAAAAGCAGTTGAGTTTCAGTCATAATTTATGTAATTCCTTTCTAGAAACTTACCACTTTGGTTTCTTTCATAGCTCGTCCAAGAAGGGTTCTCATAAATCCCAAAGTTAGAAGTGTGAGTGTTCTAGGAGAAAGTATCGATTCAATAAGAAATATAGATATTCAGATTACTAGACAAACAAATCTCCTATTAAAAGATATGTATTTAAGAAAAGGTCAAAACCTACCAGAGAATCCAAATGCTTCATATGTGGCAAAAAAAACCATTGGGAAGGAAAATGTACAGAAAATAATAAGAAAGGAATTCAAACCAAGATTATGGAATTATTTAAATCTTCATATGATCCAGTTGAAAGGGATCTTATTTATGAGCTAGATTCAGAATGTGAATACTTCTCTGTAAATATTGAGTCTGATACAAAATTTGAAAATGATTTCCAGAAGTTTACTATTTTAGATAGCAGTGATAATGAAGATGCTTGTACATATATATCAGATTTCTTAATGTTTTTCTTTCAAAATGGGAGACATCAAATAGAAAATCTCCAGAAGCAGAAAAATTCTCTTGATTCAAGTTTGATTATTCCCAGAAGAAGAATTTAAGAAAATATAGACAGACTTAAAGAAGCAATAACTGACAAATCTCATTCTAATGAGGAGATTGATTTAGATTAATGGTTCAAGCATGATACAACATCCATATTCAAAAGTCTAGCATAAAATATTTCTAGCAAAGAAGATACACTATAAGAAATCAGAGGAATAGAAGAAAGACTGAGAGAAGCTAGACAACAAATGGCTAAACTATCATAATAGATCCAATAGAAAACAAAAGCTATATGAATTGAATTCCCAGTTTGTGTCATCCATGTTTGGCAAGACACAAACACCACTTGATTTATGCACAGAAAAATAAGAAGACGTAATAAAAAAATCAATGGAATTGGAGGCAGAAGGGTAATTCCAATTGCCATTAAATTTCCAAGCTATAAAAATTATCATGTGGATGTCCGGATAGATACAAGAGCCATGAGCAACTACTGTAATTATAAATCCATTTTTTCTTATTACTGGCAACCAACAAAGATACATTTTAAAATTGTTAATAAGAAACTTATACAAATTTCTTATGTTGCTCCAGATTTCCCATGATTACTAGATTCAACTTTGGTTTATGTTACTTTGTATAACAATGATATTGGACCTGACATACTTCTTAGACAATATTTTGTTAAGAATCATATACCTATGCTCGTTGATAAGGATCTGATAACATCTAGTGTTCAAAATCAAACGGTAGCAGTTCCTACTAAAAATACATATACTATTAGGATTCAACTTGATAAAGTGGATACTGTTAATGAATCAATTGAATACCTCTCTAAGATCAAGAAGATTATTAGACACGCAAAGCTTCATGGACAAGAAGTTTTGAAAGACGTTGTAAATAAGCTCAAGACATATTGTACATCTCAGGAACCTAATGCCTTTTGGTTTAGAGAAAAATACTTTGTCTCACTTCCTTTTAAGGACGGTATGACCACAGAGCTCAAAAATATTTTTCTAATCATATGAGCCCAACAAAGTAGAAGTTATGTAAAGAAGAGATTAAGCAGCTCATGGACAGAACATTTATAGAACCCTGTAAAATTTCATGGGCTTGCCCAACCTTCTATGTCAACAAACATTCATAGGAGAAATGAGGAAAAAAGAGGTTGGTGATTAATTACAAAGCGTTGAATGAAGCTTTGGAACATATCATGTATCCACTTCCTAACAAATATATGCTCTTGGAAAAAAAATCCAGTGCTAATGTGTTTAGTAAATTTGATTTAAAGAGTGAATTCTACCAGATAGGTATAAATCCAAAAGACGCTACAAAAAACTTTTGTTGTTCCAGGTGGCCAGTATCAAAGGAATGTTATGCCCTTTAGTTTGAAGAATTCGCCCTATGAGTTTCAGAAGTGCATGGAATACATTTTTCATAGTCTTGATTCTGTTATTGTATTTATTGATGATTTGTTGATTTTCAGTAGATATGTAGAGGAACACAAACAACATTTAGAATTATTTTATCAAATTGTTTTCAAGCATGGCATGGTATTATCTTCTTCACCAAACAAATTTATCACTACCCAAACCAGGATTGAGTATCTTGGTTTGATCATATCCCAAGGGAAGATATGATTTCAACCTCATGTTTTACATTCAATATTGAGACTTCATGATCAACTTCCTGATATAAAATCTATTCAAATATTTTTAGGATGTCTAAACTATGTTAGAAAATTCCATTTAGAAAAATTTAAAGACACAAGGATTATTCAGCAAAGATTAAAAAAGGTTTAGAATGGACATCACAAATGAGATAAGTTGTACAAAGAATCAAGAGGAAAATACAAGGTTTTCGATCCCTATCTCTCCTAGATTTGAACCTACCTTTCATCTTAGAAACTGATGCTTTTTATTCCTATTGTTGTTATTCTATTACAAAAGCATCATAAGAAGAAATAAATATGTGCTTATGATTCAGGATCTTTTATAGATACAGGGCTTAAACATCCTTCATCTCACAAGGAGATTTTAGCTATAAAAAATGGGATTAAAATATTTCATTTGTATCTTAAAAGTGTTCAATTTACAATCATAATAGATCTCAAGCATATGAAAGGCATTTTGTAGAACAAAAGATTGTTGGAACAAGGAAAATCCCGAGTTCCTAGACAGACACTCTGGTTAGAAGTGTTTGAATTTGATATCATCTATAAAGAAGGCAAAGGAAATTACCTTTGCTGATATATTAACCAGGGAAGAGGCCAAAGAAACAAAATCATTTCAATTATGAAATTTGAAAAGGGAGAAAGCTCTAAAAGGAAATCCCAAGTAGAATTATGTTCATCATGCCATTACACTTTTGGTTGGGATGGTTTTTCAGAAAAAAAAAAGAAAAAAAAAAGAAAAAAAAAGAAAAAAAAAGAAAAAAAAAGGTCTCTACTAATTGAAATTCAGAGACTCATATTAGAAAAATGGTTTAATTAATTAGAAAGAAGACACAATTATAATATTAATTTGAGTCTTATACAAAATTATCATGTTTACTTTGGTCAGGCAAGAGCTCCTTATTCCAGGATAATTTATATATTCGACCCAAATCTCAATTTTATTGAGTATTATGGTATTCATCAGTGTGTCAGACAATTTATAAGAATCTATGTCATTATGTATTGAGAGGATATTATTTCTTCATTACGACACTGGAGAAAATGGAGGAATGTACTAATGGTTTCATATGTCCCAAGAAAATAACATTTTGATAGAAGAAATCCATACAAAAAAAATTTGGTCTTATAGAAAGAAATTGAGGAAGGAGCCCTCATATATGATGTTTTTGAATTTGATCTTTTGTAAAGAGGCACAATAATAGATACCAATCATGATAATAGCTCTCCATTTTTCCATAACTTCACAATTAGCATTTAGTATTTTGGAGAAGTTGGAATTCCTCCAGATAAGTTGGACCCTCACATGTCATTTTCACTGTTATTTTCTTGTTTTGGTCATGAACCTCCATGGTTAAATCAAATCGTACCTGGCATCAATTTGGACTGGAACAGCTCAGTTCATGATGAAGGTATTAATGATTCTTATTATGATACTAACAAGAGTCTTAAAGGATCTTATTGATTAAATCGTTAGGGAAATAATCAATGATTATTGTCCTTGGGATTTAATCAATAAGATCCTTTAGGACTCCTATTAGTATCATAATTAGAATCATTAATATTTTCATCATGTTCTCAGGTGTACCAATCCAAATTGATTCCAATTATGATTTGATTTAACCATGTAGGTTCTTGACCAAAGCAAGAAAATAACGGTGAAAATGACATGTGAGGGTTCAACTTATCTAAAGGAATTCCATCTTCTCCAAAATACTCAATAATAATTATGACGTTATGGAAAAATGGAGGACTGTTATAATGATTGATATATATTGTTGTGCCTCTATACAGAAGAACAAATTCAAAAACATCATATCTGAGTGCTCCTTCCTCCATTTCTTTCTATAAGACTGATAATGTTCTGTATGGATTTTTGCTATCAAAATCTTATTTTCTTGGGAAATATAAAACCATTAGTCCATCCATTTTCTCCAGTGTTAGAATGAAGATGTAATATCCTCAACATACATAATGACAAATATTCTTCTAAATGCTCTGGCATACTGATGAATACCATAATACTCAATTCAACTAAGATTTGGGTCAAATATATAAATTATCCTGGAGTATGGAGCTCTATCCTGACCAAAGAAAACTTGATCATTTTGTTTAAGACTCCAATTAATATTATAACTATGTCTACATTTTAATGAATTAAACCATTTTTCCAATATGACTCTCCGAATTTCAACTCGTAGAGACTTTTTTTTCTTTTTTTCTTAAAAACAATCCCAACAGACATTGTAATGGAATGATGAATATAATGCTACTTGGGATTTCATTTTAGAGCTTTTTCCTTTTTCAAATTTCATAATTGAAATGATTTTTGCTTCTTTGGCGCATTCTCTCATTAACATATTAGCAAGGTAATTTTCTTTGCTTGCTTTATAGATGATATCAAACTCAAACCCTTCTAACCAGAGTTCCCATATAAGAACTCAGGATTTTCCTTGTTCTAATAGTCTTTTGTTCTGCAAAATTCCTTTTATATGCTTGAGATCTATTTTGACTGTAAAGTGCACACTTTTAAGATAGAGACGAAATATTTTAGTCCCATTTTTTATAGCTAAAATATCCTTGTGAGATGAAGGATATTTAAGTTTTGTATCTGTAAAATATCCTGAAGCATAAGAACATATTTCTTCCTTATTATGATTCTTTTTTAATACAACAACATCCCAATAGGAATTAGAAGCATCAGTTTCTAAGATGAAAGGCAGGTTTGGATGTGGGAGAGGTAGGGATGGAAGGTCTTGTATTTTCTGCTTGATTCTATGTACAATTTCTGTCATTTGTGATTACAATTCTGAACCTTTTGTCAATCTTTGTTGAATAATCCTTGTGTCTTTAGCTTGTCTATAATAGAAGTGTCTAACATAGTTTAGACATCCTAAAAACATGTGAACAAATTTAATATTAGTAAATTGATCAGGAAATCTCAATAATGATTGTAAAACATGAGGTTGCAATTCTATCTTCCCTTGGGATATGATCAAACCAAGATAATCAATCTTGGTTTGGGAAGTAATGAATTTGTCTGATGAAGAAGATAATACCATACCATGCTTGAAAACAACTTGATAAAATAATTCTAATTTTTTTTTGTGTTCCTATACATCTCTACTTAAAATCAACAAATCATCAATATATTCAATAAAAAATTCAATACTTTGAAAAATGTCTTACATGCACTTCTGAAACTCAGAGGGTTCATTCTTCAAACCAAAGGGCATAACAGTCCATTATGATTGGCCACTTGGAAGAACAAAAGTTGTTTTGTATATGTCTTCTGGAATTATACCTATATGCCAGAATCCACTCTTTAAATCAAATTTACTAAACACATTAGCACCAGAAATTTTTGCCGAGAGCATATCTTTGTTAGGTAGTGGATACTTGATAGGTTCCAAATATTCATTCAAGCCTTTTAATTAATCGCCAACCTATTTTTTCCTCTTTTCTTCTTTGAATGTTTGACACATAAGGTTGGGAAAGCACATGAACTTTTATAGGGTTCTATCAATTTTCCATCTAGGAGCTGCTTAATATCTTCTTTACATAACTTCTGCTTTGTTGGGCTCATATGAATGACAAAATATTTTTGAGCTATGTGGTTATACCTGTTGTTAAAAGGAAGTGAGACAAAGTATTTTTCTCAGAACCAAAAGGCATTAGGGTGTTGTTGTTGTAGGTTTTAACCCCGTACAGAAATTACCTGCATACGGATTCTAAAACACAGAAAATAAAGAATGCGAGAGAATAACACATAAAACACATATACACAAATATTTTCCCCTGGAGCCAAAAACTGGGACTACCAGCTTGATTTTCCATTATATTCCTTTCAATGTTACAATACATATTTATGCATGCCGAAGCATCCAATACCATGGACCGAAAACCATCGCGCCCAAAACCATGCACTGAAAACCATCGTGTCGAAAACCATGGACTGAAAACCATCGCGTCCAAAACCATGTGCAAAAATCATGCACAAAAACATAGGTATGTTTGCCCAACCTAACATAGGGTCCAAAACCAAAATTTTCTAGGGCGCTGCCCTGGACCCCATAGAGTGGGGTTACCTGCACCCCTCAAACCCCCTGTGACTCCCCTCGCTACGCAATCGACACAATGAAGGGGGGGCTCTGCCGCCCTCCTAACTCCTCGCTTAACTATGTGGGCTAGTCGTGGAAAGAATATAACACAACCCAACATTCTCCCACTTATTTTTTTCTTTCCACAGTGGGCCACAAGAGAGCTTAGACATTTATCCAGCCCCGCAACGCCCATTGTTTCTCTACACCAAGAGAACTTCTCAGAGCTCACAGATTTTGTCAATGCATTTGCAGTATTCTTCAAAGTGTCCAACTTTACCAGCAACACCTTTTTGTCTTCTATCATATCCCTCACAAAGTGATACTGAACATCAATTTTCTTACTCTTTGAATGATATGCAGGGTTCTTTGCCAAGAAAATTGCACTTTGGTTGTCACAGTCTATCCTTATAACTCCCTGTACTAACCCCATACTTGAACACAATCTTTGCAACCAAACTGCTTCCTTGCTTGCATGAGTGGCTGCCATGTATTCTGCCTCTGTAATTGATAGTGCCACTACAGATTGTTTCTTACTCATCCAATTGACTGCACCTCCAAATAGGTTAAACACATACCCACTTGTAGATCTTCTTTGATCCAGATCTCCAGCCCAGTCCGCATTAATAATGCCATGAATATCTAAAACTCTGTCCAATCCTAGTCTTCTTTGGTAGCACAAACCATAATCACTAGTGCTATGCAAATATCTGAAAACCCGCTTCACTACTGTCCAATGCTGCTTCCCTGGTTTTGACATAAACCTGCTCAAAACTCCCACTACATGTGCAATGTCTAGTCTAGTACAGACCATCGCATACATCAGGCTACCAACTGCACTTGCATATGGAACACGAATCATATATTTAGTAGATAACTTTACACCTACAGGAATAGGAACCTTCACCAATTTAATGTCCTTCATATTAAACCTCTACAATATTGTCTCAACATACTTCCTCTGGTTTAACCAGAGCTTCTTCTTTTTCTGATCTCTTTTAATTTCCATGCCCAAATTATAGTTTGCAGCACCAAGATCTTTGATGTCGAATTTGGAGGACAAATGGGTCTTCAAATCCTGGATAATTTCTTTGTCATTTCCAACCAGGAACATATCATCCACATACAAGACCAGATAAATAACACAGTCACCAGTTAATTTAAAATACACACAGTGATCTACTTTGCTTTTGGTGAAGCCCAGTCCCTGTATAAATGTATCAAATTTTTGATACCACATCCTTGGTGACTGTTTTAACCCATACAGAGACGTCTTTAACTTGCATACCAGTTCTTTCTTACCCTTCATCATAAATCCTTCTGGTTGCTTCATGTAGATCTCCTCTTCCAGATCCTCGTGAAGAAATGTTGTCTTCACATCCATCTGTTCTACCTTGAAATCAAAAGCAGCATCAACAAATAAAATTAATCCAATAGAAGCTACCTTGGCAACAGGAGAAAAAACATCACGAAAATCAATTCCCGGCACCTGGGAATAACCTTTTGCTAACAACCAAGTTTTTTATTTCTCCACCTTTCCTTCTACATTTGTCTTCTTCTTGAACACTCATTTTCTGCCAATGGGTTTCCTTCCAGCCAGCAACTCCACCAGATCCCAAGCCTCATTTTTGTGCAAGATGCCATTTCATCAACCATGACGTCTTTCCAGAGTTTTCCATCCTCTGAATCTACTGCTTCTTTCACAGTTCTGGGATCATCATCAGTAATAGATAAAGAAAAATTTGAACAGAAAGAAAATGGACTATACCTTTCTGGCTGCCTTCTTTCTCGAACTGATCTTCTCACGCCCGGAGTTTGTGGCTCGTCATCTTCTAATTCCTCCTCTATTGTAGAGTCTGATTCTTCCTCCTTTAGCTCAAACTCTATCTTCTCAGGTTCCTTTGGTTGGACTTCATGTTTAATAACATCTTTCACCTCTCTGAACACCACATCTTGGTTGTACACTATTGGGCCGCCAAATTAACATCAATTTTCACTCCATTTTCACCTTTATCCTCATCTCGTCACCTCATTTCATCATATTATCATTACATAACCCTATATTTCCATGACCATATGAGTTTATATTTTCATTTTCCAAAGTTATTAATTTCATGTATTTAGAGTGAATTTATGATTAAAAGTTAGAGAAATAACATGTATTTTCTTATACCTAAAAGTGGCTTGAGTTTGATGACATGTGTAGATCATTTGGAAGTTTCCAAGGCACCCTTATGTGGCCTCCCAAGATCAAATTCGAATTTCAACTCAAGAGGTGGACCATATTCCAAGGCGAAAGATCATGGAGATTTTGATGTGTCATGGGATTTGTATCTAGTATTTAGGGATAAGTTGAGACAAATATGGGTCTAGTAGATATTTAAGGGATCTACATTTATTGAGTAGATATCCCTAATTCATGTATAAATAAGAGGAGCATCCTCCAAAGGAAGGGAGGAGGGAGAGAAAACAATTATCAGTTATTCATTAGCATTAGATTTATGTTCATTCAACATGAATAATACCAATTTCTCCAAATCATGAGTTATGAGTGTTGTTTGATTCTTAAGATGTGATAGTTGTTCATGTGTGCTCATTGAGGAATGGAAGGATCGCCATACTGAGATAAGTGCACTTTGTTGTAAAGTAATGTTGTGAATATACTAATTTTAATTATGATGTTCATCTTATTTCTTTCTTGTAAATACTTGTAGATAATTTTAGTATGAATTCATGTTGTGGCCATGTTTTGTTGTGTGAAGGTTGATCTCCTTTCAGTAGCTAGTTTTGATGTGAGAAGGAAAACCAGGAACTCCTAAGTTAGGAATCTCTTCTCCATGAGGTAGATTAAATTGAAATAAGATTTACTTTCTCATATGCTTTCCTAGATCACATTTATGTGAATATTGATTCCCTTTCAGTATATAGTTTTTATGTGAGAAGGGCAATCAAGTCCTCCTAAGTTAGGGGACTCTTCTCCATGAGCTAAGAATTGAACTGAAAACAATATTTACTTGCTTTCATTTATATGCTTTTTTTCTTGCTTTCTTAGGTGTTTGGTAATGTTATTATAGGAAGATTGTAGAAGGACAATCAGGACTCTTGAACAAGAGACTCTTTTCTATCTTCTAAAGTAAAATAATTCCATTGATCAAACATTTTTTTTATGCTTTCATAAAATAGATCTGATAGTTTAGATTTGTAATATGCATTTCCATTCTAAACAAACTTCCTACACCTGTTTCATCTAAGGTCCCATATATTTTGGTTTGCTTCTAAGTTTACGATACCCCAGATTGATAAATTAAATGACAGGGATTTAGCAGACAACTAAATCACCCAACATTTTGGCGCCGTTGCCAGGGAAGCAAACTTAGATTTAAGCTAGTTAAGAAGATTGTTTAGGAAGAATTTGTATTTAGGATCATTTAGGGTTAGTTGCATTTAGGAATTTTTATTTAAGTTTATTCTCATATAGAGAACATAGAAATAGAAAACAAATAAAAAAACCCCCATTCACTAAAAAATAAAAAAACACAATAAAAGCAATGAGTATAAGTTTGGAACAACTCACTCAGATCCTAGCAAGTGTTAGGATCCCCTCTTCTTGCGAAGAAGAGATCTTGACAGCCGCCAAAATCTTAACTACTCCTCTAGAAGAAAACAACGAATTAACATTTGAAGAATCATCCTGTATATCTAATGATGAACAATTATTTGAACAGGAGAATGAGGAGGACGAAGAGAAGTTGCAGCATGATCTGAATCAGAGTGGAAATCACGCCTATGAAAGCCTTATCGACAAGTGGTTTCGATGGTTTCAAACAAGTACGAGGTTAGATCGATTTTGTTTTTATTTCATTAGATCATACTCATAAAAACTAGATTCGATCATCCTTGTATATTTTCATTTTAAAATTGGGAAATTGAAAATGAATATATTTTTACTACTATTGCGTGAATGGTTACACTAGAAATTTAATTACACATAATAGTTTCTAATTTTCAATTAGCATAGAGTAGGTAGGATCATATTTTATGTTTCGAATAAGTATGCTCTCCTCCTGCGTCTTTGTACGATCTCGAGGATCAGAAAGTAGAATGTTTATAAATATTTTCAGGGTTGCAATATGCTTGTCTCCATTTGCTAAAAAAAATCATCTTAAATCAATAAAAGATCCTAGGTTGTTTTAGGGTTAGAATAAAATTTAAATTCTTTTTAAAAGATTTCAATTTTAAAACAATATAAAAAATAAAATAAAATAAAAATTAGAATAAAAATTAGAAAAAAAATTAAAAAATTAGGAATGAAATTCAATTTGTAAAAATAAAATCATCATAAATAAATTTAATTTCTTAATTGGAATAGAAATTTAAATTTTAGTTTCAAAAAAACCAATACAAAATAAATTTCATTTTTTTTATTTTTAGTTCTTAATAACAATACAATATAAATAAATAAAACAATTAATTTCTTTTTCCTTTTTGTAGTTTTTTAACACAAAACAAAATAAAACAATTTTAGTTTCAAAAAAATAATTTTAATTTAGTTTAAAAAAAAATAAAAATTAATGTATCATAAAAATTAAAAAAAATTATTTTAGAATCAAATTTCATTTTTTTTAGTTTTTAACACAATAACATAAAAAAAAAATAATAAAAAAAATAAATAAAAAAAGAGGATGGGAAAGAACTTCTGAGGACCTGAAACAAGAGCAAGATGATGTTGCCAAATGTTTGAAAAGGGTGATCTTGTTGTATGAAAAAACCCATGAATACACATGAATGCAATTTGTCAGATGAAGTAAGCTGCAGGAAAAAGGACCCAAGAACATTTGACATTCTTCTAATGCACAGTAAATTGGATGAAATAAGGACGTGCATCTCAATGGTAAGATCGAAAGTAGGGATGCAATCGTTTAGCTGTTCGTTTCAACAACAAGGACAAGGAGCGTAGAATGCTTTTGATGAAGGAAACGAGGGCTTCAAAATCTCTGCGCTATTCAACCAAGCTCTGCTACTCCATCACTGCATGTTTGGAGGGCGTGTATGCTTATCGAGCTCTTGTGATTCCTGCAACTCTGCACATCGAGAATATGCAGCCCTTCTTGCTCAGACTATCTGTCGAACAGATCACCTGGTTCATGCAAACACGGGTTAGCAAACGGAGCAGCAGTGTTGCTGCAGCAACTCTTAGAGCTGGAGAGAAGAGGAGCAGAATGTTGGCGGAGGCGAAACTCAATTTTATGGAATGAAACGAGGTATTCGATGCTGCTTATCCACCGTCATCTCCAAGACAACTCAGCGCTCTTGGCCAAACGGATCTTGATTTCTTTACTAATTGTGGGAAAATTCGATTTAATTGCTGGCTATTATCATGAGATAGTGCGCTATTATCATGTTCCAAAAATAAAAATAAACACTTCCACCGACAGGGAAAGCCACTATTATCGTTATTGTTATAACCGATCGCACACGACTCTCTCCTTTGGTCATTTTTGGGGGCTTTTGGGTGTTTGTTCCGGACACCCAATGCTCAAAGATCTGGATCCAATACCCATTTCCTAGATCAGCATAAACAACGCGTTGGTTTGATATTCAGCGTGTATCCGTCCATTCAACGGGAGATTGGGTTTCTGCGATACATTCATTTTGTATCCATCCAACAGTTATTGGGCATCTGCAGTAGGTCGATATTCATTATCTATCCCTTGAACCAGCTATTTGGTTCACGCAATAAGCCGATATTCATCGTGTATCCATTGAAAGGCTATTATTTTTCTGCAATAGCTTGATATCCATTGTGTATCCATTCAACCAGATATTGGGTGTCTATAATAGGCCGATATTTATTATCTACCCATTGAACCGGCTATTGGGTTTCTGTTATAAGGTGAAATTAATTGCGCAGCTATTCATTCAGGTTTTGGATTCTTGAGCACACCCAAGAGTTCGTTTGGTGCTGTGTGGAGATGGCTTACAAAGTCGATGATGATTATGACTATTTGTTTAAGGTGGTCCTGATTGGGGATTCTGGTGTCGGTAAGTCCAATTTGCTCTCTAGATTTACTAGAAATGAATTCAGCCTGGAGTCCAAATCTATAATTGGTGTGGAGTTTGCAACACGGAGCATTAATGTTGATGGGAAAATGATCAAGGCCCAGATATGGAACACTGCTGGTCAGGAAAGGAAGCCGGATTGAGACGGTACAAAACCATACTCGGCATCAGAAGCGAACTGCTGTAAGGTAGAAGATGAGGTGCAATCGCTACCCCAGAATGGCCGAGGTTCTATAGACAAGTGTCATCAGAAATCTCATAGCAATATTATTCAGAGTTTCCCGACCAATATGCTTCTGGATGGTGATCAGTAATAGAAAGCAAAGATAAAATTGTGTGCAAATCCGTTGGAGATTTAATGTAGCCAGCATTTGATTTCACAAGATGCATTACTTCTTGAGTGATTTGTTCTACCCGGGCATCCAATTTTAAAATAAGTTGCGAAGATCTCAAAAGTTCAGTTGCAAGATTTTCCTTGCAAGGAAGCAAATGTTGACAGATGCGTAGGAGTCCAAAGACAACTTTTTCTACAAGAGAGTATGAAATAACTGTTAATTGCACTATACCAGCAATATGCTCATAAACACCCTGCCACAGGAGCATAATTCTATCCCGATTGTTTAGAGTAATTGCAATTAGTAATTCAAGGCAGAAAACAACAGTGTCTTCGTCTTCAGGCGAAATACTACCCTTTTGTGGTCTACCTGCTGCCCAAATGAGAGCCCTACGATGAAGAAAAGGGTTTTCACCTTGAGTAAATCTACGACAATTATTTCCAGCCCTTGAGGCAGACGAAAATGTTGAAGCCGAAAAGGATGCGGAGAACTTGGTTTTGCGGGAGCTGATGGTTCGGAGTACAGGTTGGTCTTTTCAGCCGTGAAGGAACAAACAAGAATTGATGATGGCCGCCGAGTTCTCTCCATTAAAGTGATTAAAGAGCACGGGTTGATTCTCAGGGTGCTCGTGTTTAATTAATAAAATTCCATGGATAGTGCTCACTGCACTTTGTTTTCAAACAAAACAAAAAAATTTAAGAGATTTGATTTTATTATGTTTTTTTTTTTTTTTTTTCTATTTCTAGTTTTTAATAACCATACAAAATAAATATTAGTTTTAAAGTTTTTAATTAAAAAAAAAATTAAAACAATTCAAAATAAAAAAAAAATCAAAACAATGCAAAATATTTTTTTAGATTTGATTTAATTATGTTTTATTTATTTCTAGTTTTTTAATAACCATACAAAATAAATATTAGTTTTAAAGTTTTTAATTCAAAAAAAAAAAATTAAAACAATTCAAATAAAAATAAAATAAAAAAATCAAAACAATGCAAAACATTTTTTATTTTATTTTTATTTTAATAACAATCCAAAACAAATTTTAATAAAACAATTAAAAAAAAATAAATCAAAACAATTAAAAAAAAAAATAATCAAAGCAATTAAAAAAATATTAAAACAATTCAAAAAATAAAAAATAAAAAAAACCAATTTAAAAAAAAAAAACAAATTGCAAATGGACATTTCATAACAGCTGAAAACATTTTACGCTGACTTGTCTTGTTGGAGTTAGGAACTAGCATGCAAGGCAACAGGTAAAAAAATTCATTTCATTTTATTTTGATTGCTAAGCATTCATACTCATTCTTGCATTTTATATCTTTCGAAGAGCTCTTAAAGTTTTCATGCAGGATTTGTACTAAGCTTTTACAGGCGCGCGAAGATCCAATTTCATGCAGATGTGATGTCGAGAAATCACATTCATCATTGAAAGCTTGAAGGAGTTAATTAAATATGTCGTGACATTTGTCGCTACACATAAATCTTTTGCATCATGATATGTTTAACCACACTTATCCTTCAAAGCATCATCAGCCATTCATGTTAAAGTCCATTGATTCATTGCCTTATCCATCATGACTTCATACATGTCTACTTTTCTGAGTCGCATACATTTTTGCCTACCTTCAATTCATCTTTTTGCCTCATGAATAAACCATCCATCTCTCTACATTGCCTTACTTTCCTTACCATAAAAACTGTTTGACCATAACATCTTGTATCTATAGTCCTACCAATCATTTTGTAAGAACTCGCGTTGACTGATGTGGGATTCCTTAAGGCCCACCTTTCAACAAGTCTTGACACCTCAACACCTTATATGGGACAAAGACTAGGGTCATTATTAGTACCTTGAGGCTTGCATGCCCTAATGACAAGTCTTCTCGCCAACATACAATGGGAATACATTAATGTCCCTTGTTTGTTGGATCTTGCAAGTGGCTCGACATCAGCTCATTTATTCGCGCTTCGCAAGATGTACTTGGGTACCTTGGCACTCATTGACATTAATGGTGAGTTTGTCTCGCATTGGTTAACGACATTCATCAATGGTTGGTAATCCAATGACTTCTTTCCATGTTCGACATCGACACGTTCATTCACATGGAAATAATTGTGCCACGATATGGGACGAGATGAAGACTATATGATTCAGGAGCAGATTATTTTATACTTTGGAACAGATTCAGTAGCAGTAATAAAGGATCCACATTCGCGACTTCATCCATCATATATGCAACCAAGACACAGATCACATTCTTGTATTCTTCATTCCATGATTCAACAACAGAAGCTACACTTTTCTACATATACACAGTTTGTCCACTCAGGTAAGTAAAGGTATGTTCTTTTCTAACTTTTTATCATACAATTCCTTTAATACTAAAATTATAATTTTTGGAAAATGTTTCACCATGTTCATATTCACATTCATACTCCATTATCACCTTCCATATGTCATATATGTCCTTTCTACACATATCATCCTAACCAACATACTTTTTCCAAACAACTACTATTGCATTATGATTCAAATGTTACATGTTTTGCAAATAATGATCAAAGAAAGAATGGTTGATTAAATGTTTTCAAAGTCTTTTGATGCAACACAAAAACAATGAAAGTATTGTTACACAAGAACCAATACTAATCAAATTTTGGTTGTTACACAAGAACCAATCAAAATAATATGTTGCAATCAAATGTTTTTAAGAGATAAGACTTTGCAAAAAGGAACAAAGTTGTCAAAAACAAAATTATGTGAAGTTAAAAAAATCGATATCATCCAAAGTTCATGTAAAAGAAAGACAATTCAAAAGATCAAATCATGATCAATGTAATAGATTGCATGAGGACATGCAATAACCTAAGTTGGGGGGTATGTTGGGCCGCCAAATTAACATCAATTTTCACTCCATTTTCACCTTTATCCTCATTTTGTCACCTCATTTCATCATATTATCATTACATAACCCTATATTTCCATTACCATATGAGTTTATATTTTCATTTTCCAAAGTTATTAATTTCATGTATTTAGAGTGAATTTATGATTAAAAGTTAGAGAAATAACATGTATTTGCTTATACCTAAAAGTGGCTTGAGTTTGATGACATGTGTAGATCATTTGGAAGTTTCCAAGGCACCCTTATGTGGCCTCCCAAGATCAAATTCGAATTTCAACTCAAGAGGTGGACCATATTCCAAGGAGAAAGATCATGGAGATTTTGATGTGTCATGGGATTTGTATCTAGTATTTAGGGATAAGTTGAGACAAATATGGGTCTAGTAGATATTTAAGGGATCTACATTTATTGAGTAGATATCCCTAATTCATGTATAAATAAGAGGAGCATCCTCCAAAGGAAGGGAGGAGGGAGAGAAAACAATTATCAATTATTCATTAGCATTAGATTTATGTTCATTCAACATGAATAATACCACTTTCTCCAAATCATGAGTTATGAGTGTTGTTTGATTCTTAAGATGTGATAGTTGTTCATGTGTGCTCATTGAGGAATGGAAGGATCCCCATACTGAGATAAGTGCACATTGTTGTAAAGTAATGTTGTGGATATACTAATTTTAATTATGATGTTCATCTTACTTCTTTCTTGTAAATACTTGTATATAATTTTAGTATGAATTCATGTTGTGGCCATGTTTTGTTATGTGAAGGTTGATCTCCTTTCAATAGCTAGTTTTGATGTGAGAAGGGAAACTAGGAACTCCTAAGTTAGGAATCTCTTCTCCATGAGCTAGATTAAATTGAAATAAGATTTACTTTCTCATATGCTTTCCTAGATTACATTTATGTGAATATTGATTCCCTTTCAGTATATAGTTTTTATGTGAGAAGGGCAATCAAGTCCTCCTAACTTAGGAGACTCTTCTCCATGAGCTAAGAATTGAACTGAAAACAATATTTACTTGCTTTCATTTATATGCTTTCTTTCTTGCTTTCTTAGGTGTTTGGTAATTGTTATTATAGGAGGATTGTAGAAGGACAATCAAGACTCTTGAACAAGAGACTCTTCTCTATCTTCTAAAGTAAAATAATTCCATTGATCAAACATTTTTTTTATGCTTACATAAAATATATCTGATAGTTTAGATTTGCAATATGCATTTACATTCTAAACAAACTTCCTACACCTGTTTCATCTAAGGTCCCATATATTTTGGTTTGCTTCTAATTTTACGATACCCCGGATTGATAAATTAAATGACAGGGATTTAGCAGACAACTAAATCACCCAACATACACAACCTTCCTTGTTACTGGGTTCCAAAGCTTATAACCCTTTAAACCATCCTTATACCCAATAAAGATGCATTTTTCAGATTTACTATCTAACTTGGTTCGTTTCTCCTTTGGAACATGTACATATTCATCACATCCAAATAACCTCAGATGTGAAAGAGATGGTTTCTTACCAGTCCATACCTCTTGTGGAGTCTTATCTTCCAATGTTGATAAAGGTGATCTATTGACAAGGTAACATGCTATCTCCACTGCCTCTGCCCGGAATTCCTATCCTAACCCGGCACCACTGAGCATGCATCTTGCCCTTTCCATCAACGTCTTGTTCATTCTTTCTGCAACTCCATTTTGCTGAGGTGTATATGGAGTAGTCTTCTGTCGTGCTACACCACACTTCTTACAGAATTCTTCAAATTCCTTATAGAAAAACTCTCCACCATTATTTGTCCTCAGCACCTTTATCTTCTTCTCTATCTGGTTTTCCACCAGAGCCTTAACTTCTTTAAACCTGTCAAAGACTTCATATTTCTTCTTAAGGAAATATATCCATGTATTCCTTGAGAAGTCATCTATAAATGATACACAGTACACAAACTTACCCAGTTATTGAACTTTCATAGGTACAAACACATCACTGTACACAAGCTATAATATTTGTTTCACCCTCTTATCACCAGAGGGGAAACTCACCCGATTTTGCTTCCCATATACACAATTTTCACAGAAATCAAAATCTAGAGAGATATTCAGGGAAAGTTTTAAGAACCACCCTAAATTTATATGTATAATAAATGGGAGAATCCCCATGATACATAGGAAAAATGGGAGGTGATTTTATCACTAATATAATATGTATATATATATATATTGGCGAAACTCTCACCAGATTATATTATCTTGTAAAGTCATGGCTTCACTGAATTATAAAATCTTGTAAGATCTTGGAAAATATTTCACTGAATAATAAAACGTTGTGAAGTATTGGCGAATGTTTTGTTAAAGTATGAAACCATATATGATAATAATAAAACATATTCATTAAACTGTAATATACTAACATACATTTTTGGAAAAAAGAAACATAATTTTCACTTCCTACAAACAATGTTGCAAGTTTTAGTGGCCATGTTTGTCATGGTAGGAGAGATTAAGGTTTTCTCTACCACTTTTGTCACACTACCACTTTTGCCAAGCTATCAAATTTCTTTATTATTCCATAGACTCCAACTGCAAGATAAAAAAAAACACATCAAGTTTGTTTACCCCAATACGCCAACAAGTAGCAAGCCCTAAATATATAATATAATGAAGTAGTAGGTATCCCAAAGGCCTAAAGGGGATCTAATGGAAAGAAGCGACTGTTGTCAGAAGCCTTCCAATCAATATATAAATATATAAATGTAGATTTATTATTATTTTAATTGGAAATCTTCAATTAAATAATAAAATTTAATTACTTCTCTCCCAATCTAAATTTCTTATTAGCATAATTCACTACCTTCATACCATTTTTAACAACGTTATAACATGTGGATTAATTTCCTTTTTGGTGCATAATATCCTCCTTTTAGGACAATATGGTGCAATGACCCAACCCCTACAGATCATTAGAGAAACTAAGAATAATAGAGAAGATGAAAGGTTGTACAAACTAGAATATTTTTCAAACAACTAATCCAAGATCAGTACCTTAACTTTTTCATGAAGATATCATATTGAGAATGTTTGAAAAATGGTGGGAAATCTGGGCAGCGACTATCTCTCTTCTCTGAGGGTGATGTGGAAAGAGTTAAGATTTCATTGTTTTGAATTTTTCTTTGTTAAATCAGAAAAACCAATATTAATGGAGATATCAGTATTTTTTACTAAATTTTGTGAAGTGACTAAATGTAGCTTTAACCATTCACCTTAAGATTTTTTTTACAATATAATTTCCTAAGTCTATTTAATATCTTCATTATCATAGAAACCAACCTATATCAATCTTAAATCCACATCTACCACTCTTAGAGGGATGAAATCTATTTATCCCTCCCAACACTTGGTAGACCCTGAATTAAGATGGATCTAAGCTGACAGAATTTCCCCTTTAAATAGTTTATTCTCACATGAATACCATGGTATTACCATGGGTCAATACCATGGGTTATCATAAACCTCGAGCTTAAAAACTAGTATTAGTAATTTATAAAAAATAATAAAATTAATAATTGATTTTTTATTTTTATTTTTATTTTTTCTACCCAAGTTAAAATGTTTAAGTGACATTAAATTACAAGATCCAATTTTACTCTGTTGGCATTATGATTCTTGTGTCGTACTTGATGGCAACTCACTGAAGTGGCTAAACTCCGTTCAGGCTCTCAAAATGATGAAAATTATGAGGCTCGCAGGTGAATGGTTCAAAAGGTGCGGACCCACAGGTTCGTCGTTCATGAAGTGCGGTCATACTCGCAAGTTACCCGTTCAGAAAGTGCGGTCCCCCAGTTCACTCACTTAAAGACAGAGAAGTGCACTCACGTGGGGTTTCTTATGTTTGGCCCGTGGTATTTAGCCCGTCGTTCATGATCCTATGGTTTCGGCCCGTGGTATAGGATCTAATTTAGCCCCGGTTTGGATCCCTTGTATTGGTTATTGATGGTTTTGTCCCATGGTGTGAATAAGGGCTTGACTATAAATAGGGAAGGAGATCACTTGGCTGATATATCTTTGAAAGTTGAATATCTTAAGATCTGAATTTTGGGTTATCAGTTTTAAAAGCTAGATCTAAATCAAGGTAAAATTTGAAGGCGAATCTATTGCCAAGTCGTGATCTCTCGGGCGCATGATCAGATCTGTGGATCTGACTGTCTGTAGTACATTGGAGGACTGTTAATTTGGCCCTAATCAGAGGTTCGCAGGGGATCTAAAGCGAGAGTGCGGGGGTACGCAGTACAGAAGAAGGCGCAGTGCGGGTATACGCAGCACAGCTAAAGGCACAGTGCGGGGTATGCAGTACAGAGGAAGTCACAGTGCGGGTATACGCAGAGCAGCTGAAGGCACAGTGCGGGGTACGCAGTACAGAAGAAGACAAAGTGCGGGTATACGCAGCACAGCTGAAGGTGAAGTGCGGGTATGCGCAGGTTTATATTGGTGAAGTTGCGGACCTGTTTTGAAATATTTTGGCTGCCTGTTTTCTATTTGTTGCTGTGTTCTGGGTTTAGGATACTGGTGTTGGTTTTCTGTTTACAGCATTCTGAGAAGTTTGGGTGGCTCATTGGTTTGATTGTATAAGGATATTGGTTGATTCACATGTACTTGATGTTTATTTGATGTTCTTAGATCCAGTCTGAAAATTAATGAATGTGGTCCTTGAAAGAAAAGAAGTAAGGGGGCTGTAGCTCCCTTCCAAGAGAGACTGGAAAACGAAAGAGAGTTGTAGCTCTCTGCAGGTTGCAGCCTGCGTACTGGTAAAGGACTGCACCAGTACAAAATCATTGTAAAATGAGTTTCTAATTGAAAGAAGATAGAGACATATTGCAGCAGGTGGTTTTCACTCACATTGGGTTTCCACCTTATATTTGGTGTTCTTTGGTGTGACTATCTGTTTTTCTTGTTCATGCTCATTATTTTATGGTACTGACATACAATATCTGAAGAATAATTTCAAAGTATAAATATATTGAAAAGAATTTGTTAATACTGATTCACCCCCCCCTCTCAGTATTATTTCCAACAATTGGTATCAGAGCAGGTCCTTCTGAAGGAGCTTGATCGCTTGAAGGAAGATCTATCATCATGAGCAACTACGAGAGGGAAGCATCAATCAGGCCACTGATTTTTGATGGGACAAACTTCGTATATTGGAAGGTAAGAGTTACTGCCTATCTTCAATATTTGGGTAGAGAAGTCTGGGACATCATAGAAACAGGGTATACTTTTCCATCAGCTACTCCTACAGATCCAGTTGAGAAGAAGAAATATGAAACAAATGCAAAGGCGGTCAATACTCTTCTAGGATGTCTATCTCAATCAGAATTTGTGAAAGTTATGCAGTATAAATCCGCAAAAGAAATATGGGACAAGATTGTTCTAAGCTATGAAGGAGATGATCAAGTAAAACGTGCAAAACTTCAAACCCTCAGGATTCAGTATGAAAATCTCAAGATGTATAATGATGAAAGTGTGGCTAACTATTTTCTTCATGTGGATGAGATTGTTAATTCTATGAAAAATTTGGGTGAAGAAATAAAAGAGGTTGTTGTGGCTGAAAAAGTTCTAAGATCTTTGTCACCTAAGTTTGAATCTAAAGTTTCTGCTATAGAAAAAAAGGAGAATCTACAACATCTTAAAATGTCACAACTGCATGGAATTCTAACTGCTTATGAAATGAGGAAAGGAGGTCCATCTGACAGGAGAGAAGTTGTCTTCAAGGCTTCAGGCAAAGGAGAGTAATATGAATCAAGACATGGGTCAGAAGAAGAAGAAGAATCAAATTTTGTCAGAAATCTTCAACGGGGTGCTGGACGGTTCAGAGGTAAGTTTCCCTTCAAATGCTTTGCTTGTGGAAGAGTAGGTCACTATGCTGCCAAATGTCCTCATAAGGATAAGATTGACAAGGGAAAGGAACCTATTAGATGGAACAAGAAACAGAATGCAAATAAGAAAAGCTACTACACTCATGAAGACAGTGATGGTCTATCAAATAGTGATGAAGATGAATGAGGTAATGACTATAAACTTTTAATGGCCTTTGAAGATGATGATTACATGGATGCTATAGATGTGGATAGCTTTTATGAAGAAATTTCTAGACTCAAGACATGTATAGAAGAAAAGAATGTGATCATTGATACTCTACAATTTCAAATTGATGAAAAAGAAAAATTTCTTGAAAAGTTAGAATGTGAAATTGTTTTCCTTAGAAAAGAAATTGAGAAAACAAAGGCTATTAATCTTAAGTTTGTCAAAGGATCTGAAACTCTGGATGAGATCATCAATGTACAACGTTCTCCGCTAAACAAGACAGGTCTGGGGTATAATGGAGAAACATCTCAAGCATCCACCTCAAAGAGTTATCTTGATGCAGGAAGAAGGAATGAACAAAAGAACAATGGAGATCACCAGGTAAAGCAGGGACGAATTACATCAAGAACAAACAAAGACTATTAGGTAAACCAGGGGCAATCCATTTTAAGGGTGAACAAAAGCTACAACCAGCCACAGGTAAAATCTTCTCAATTTGCTTCAAGAATGGATGACAATAGAAATTACAATCATTCGGCCGGTAGATTTGATAATCGCAGAAGTTTCTTCAATGGACAATGTTTCTCTTGCCATAACTTTGGTCACAAAGTAGCTCAATGTGTTGCATATAAAACAATCATGACTAGAGAAGCTCAAAAATAAAGAAGTATGACTGGGATTACAAAAAGGACCTATAACAACTTTTCGGCTCTTGAAAATGAAATTGAATGTTCTATTTGCAATAATTTCGGTCATGAAGATTCTGAATGCAGGAGCAGGTTTCAGTAGAAAAAGGAACAAGCCTCAAGCACCAGAACATGGAGAATAAAGGAACCACAAACAGAAAGATGTGGGATAGCGTTTTATGCAGAGGGACAAGAAAATCTATGGTACATCGACAGTGGATGTTCGAAGCATATGACAGGTGATAAAGAAAAACTTGAATCATATTCTACTTTAGAAAAGGGAAAGAAAGTTTCGTTTGGAAATGATACTCCTGCAGCTATAAAAGGAAAAGGTACTGCTCAGTTGAAAGAAAAGGTCAAAGCTGGAAATGTTTTGTATGTTGATGGATTGAAGCATAATCTTCTGAGTGTCAGCCAGATGTGTGATCAAGGAACCGAGGTAATATTTATATCAAATGGATGTCGTGTTCGTGATCTTGATACAGGTGAAACAGTGATCAAAGGTAGAACTCCAAATAATCTATACATATTTGAAGAAGGACAACAACAATGTTATTTCAGCAAGGATGATGAACATTGGTTATGGCACCGGAGGTTGGGGCATCTAAGCTTCTCACAAATAAGGAAGGCATGCAAATATCAGGCAGTTCGTGGTCTTCCAGATATCAAAATTCCAGACAACACCATATGCAAATCATGTCAGTTTGGTAAGCAAACCAGAACCAACTTCCCTGAGAAGGAAGGATCAGCCAGCAGGCCTCTTGAACTAGTCCATACAGATGTATGTGGTCCCTTCAGGACAAGGTCACCTCGAGGAGAAGAATACTTGATATTATTTATTGACGATTTCTCCAGGTTTTTTTGGTTAGGACTTTTGAAGCACAAAGACGAAGCATTCGAAAAATTCATATCCTTCAAAGCCTTGGTTGAAAATGAATCAGGTTACAAAATTAAGTGCCTCAGGTCCGACAGAGGTGGGGAGTTTACCTCAAATTAATTTTTCGATTTCTGTGAAGAACATGAGATAAGAAGGGAATTATCTACAACTAGAACTCCTTAGCAAAATGGGGTGGTGGAAAGGATGAACAGAACAGTCCAACAAATGGCTCGTGCTATGCTTGATGAGTCCGGAACTCCCGCAATGTTCTGGGGTGAAGCTGCATATGCTGTGGTTGTTATTCTCAACAAAACAAATGTCCGAGTGAACAACACTCAAACTCCTCATGAGCTCTGGTATGGTGAGACTCCTTCGGTAAAGCATTTCAAAATTTTTGGGAGCAAATGCTATATTAAGAATACTGATGAGCAACTTGGCAAACTTGAACCTAGAGCAGATGAAGGCATTCTTCTTGGTTATTCTCCACACAACAAAGCATATAAGTGCTACAATAAAAGACTTGGAAGAATTGTTGACAACATTGATGTAGTGGTTGATGAAAAAGGATACATTCCTAGGCAAGTAAATCATGAAAATATCGAAGAAGATGAAGACTACCCTCAAAGACAGAATGATGAAGAAGAACCTCAAGAAGCACGAGAGGAACAGATAAAGATAGAAGAGAAGACTCCATCTAGGTACGTTCAGAAGAATCATCCAGAATCTCAGATTTTGGGGCAGAAAGAAGCAGGTGTACAAACAAGAAGAACAATTGCAGAAGCTTCAAGCTATTTGGCATTACTCTCCTCCACTGAACCACAAAATGTAAAAGAGGCATGCAAAGATGAATGTTGGGTCAAAGCAATGGATGAAGAACATGAGCAGATTAAAAAGAACAACACTTGGGAGTTGGTTCCTAGACCAAAGGATAAGAATGTTATAGGGACAAAATGGGTCTTTAAAAATAAGTTGAATGAAAATGGGGAAGTAATTAGAAACAAGGCCAGACTTGTTTGTAAAGGGTATGCGCAGCAAGAAGGAATAGATTTTGAAGAAACTTTTGCTCCTGTTGCAAGACTTGAGGCCATCCGAATGTTCCTTGCTCTCTCAAGCTTTCAAAAGTTCAAAGTATTTCAAATGGACGTGAAATCAGCCTTTCTGAATGGAGACTTAGAAGAAGACGTATACATTGAGCAGCCAGATGGTTTCATTCTTGGAAATGATCCAAATCTTGTATGCAGACTGAAAAAGGCTCTCTATGGTCTTAAACAAGCTCCAAGGGCTTGGTACTATCATTTGGACAAATATCTTCATCAACAAGGTTTTTCAAAAGGATCAGCAGATAGCAATCTTTATATAAAAATTGAAAATGACAAATTGCTAATACTTGTTGTGTATGTAGATGTCTTTGGTTGCAATGAAGAAGCTATGAGTCAAAGCTTTGCCTTGGTGATGCAGAAAGAATTCGAAATGTCGTTGCTTGGAGAACTGACATATTTTCTTGGTTTGCAAATCCAACAAAATGAAGGAGGGATCTTCTTGTCTCAAACCAAGTATCTCAAGCAGATTTTAAAGAAATATGGCATGGAAGATGCAAAACCAGTATGTACACCCATGGTCACAGGATGTAGCCTCAGTGCAAATGATGAATCTGCAGCAGTGCATCAACCAACCTATAGATCTATGATTGGAAGTCTACTTTATTTGACAGGTACCCAACCAGACATCATGAATGCAGTGGGAATAGTTGGAAGATTTCAGGCAAATCCAAAGGAAACTCATCTTCAGGCAGTAAAGAGAATTTTCAAATATCTTCAAGGGACTCAAAATTATGGCTTATGGTATCCTAGAAACACAGATCTCACACTTCATGCTTATACAGATGCAGATTGGGCCGGAAGCGTGGATGACAGGAAGAGCACAAGTGGTGGTGCATTCTTTATGGGTTCCAGATTAGTATCTTGGTTCAGTAAGAAACAGAGTTCGATTGCCTTGTCTACATCTGAAGCGGAATATGTTGCTGCTGCATCTTGTTGCACTCAACTCCTTTGGATGATGCAGACCTTGTAGGATTTTCAAATCACTTGTAAACCACTTATCTCCATCTTATGTGATAATACAAGTGCAATCAGCATTTCAAAGAACCCAGTCATGCATTCAAAGACCAAGCACATACCAATCAAGTATCACTTTCTTCGGGAACAAGTACTTGAACAAAAGGTCAAGTTGGAGTATGTTCCTTCTAAGGAACAAGTTGCTGATATACTCACCAAACCATTGCCCAGGGAGACCTTTGAATACCTCTGGCAAAAGCTGGGGGTTGTTGATGCATCATCTTGTTGTTGACTCTCTTCTGATTGTTGGTTGTACGCAAGGTTCATCTGGGGTATATGCGTACATTTGCTGAGTTGCGAATTGGTCGAAGATCGAATGACACAGGTTCAGGGGGAGCATATAATGCATTGTTGGCATTATGGAGGAAGTACAGAAGAAATATTGCTGCAATATGTCTCTATCTCTTTCATGGTCATTTATGGTGTTTGGTGGATTATGGTTCTTCTTGAAGAAATTTCTTTCTGGTTTATAGTCAGGGGGAGCATGTTCTTAGGGGGAGCATAACCCTTTGCCGTTGATGTCAAAGGGGGAGAATGACGTTGAGGATTTTGAGGTTGCCATCAAGTCCAAAAGGGGAGATTGTTGGCATTATGATTCTGGTGTCGTACTTGATGGCAACTCACTCAAGTGGCTAAACTCTGTTCAGGCTCTCAAAATGATGAAAATTACGAGGTTCACAGGTGAATGGTTCAAAAGGTGCGAACCCGCAGGTTCGTCGTTCATGAAGTGCGGTCATACTCGCAGGTTACCCGTTCAGAAAATGCGGTCCCCCAGTTCACTCACTTCAAGGCAGAGAAGTGCGCTCACGTGGGGTTTCTTATGTTTGGCCCATGGTATTTAGCCCGTCGTTCATGATCCTATGGTTTCGGCCCCTGGTACAGGATCTAATTTAGCCCCGGTTTGGATCCCTTGTATTGGTTATTGATGGTTTTGTCCCATGGTGTGAATAAGTGCTTGACTATAAATAGGGAAGGAGATCACTTGGCTGATATATCTTTGAAAGTTGAATATCTTAAGATCTGAATTTTGGGTTATCAGTTTTAAAAGCTAGATCTAAATCAAGGTAAAATTTGAAGGTGAATCTATTGCCAAGTCGTGATATCTCGGGCGCATGATCAGATCTGTGGATCTGACTGTCTGTAGTACATTGGAGGACTGTTAATTTGGCCCTAATCAGAGGTTCGCAGGCGATCTAAAGCGAGAGTGCGGGGGTACGCAGTACAGAAGAAGGCGCAGTGCGGGTATACGCAGCGCAGCTAAAGGCGCAGTGTGGGGTACGCAGTACAGAGGAAGTCACAGTGCGGGTATATGCAGAGCAGCTGAAGGCACAGTGCGGGGTACGCAGTACAGAAGAAGACGAAGTGTGGGTATACGTAGCACAGCTGAAGGTGAAGTGCGGGTATCCGCAGGTTTATATTGGTGAAGTTGCGGACCTGTTTTGAAATATTTGTTGGCTGCCTGTTTTCTATTTGTTGCTGTGTTCTGGGTTTAGGATACTGGTGTTGGTTTTCTGTTTACAGCATTCTGAGAAGTTCGAGTGGCACATTTGTTTGATTGTATAAGGAGGTTGGTTGATTCACATGTACTTGATGTTTATTTGATGTTCTTGGATCCAGTCTGAAAATTAATGAAATGTGGTCCTTGAAAGAAAAGAAGTAAGGGGGTTGTAGCTCCCTTCCAAGAGAGATTGGAAAACGAAAGAGAGTTGTAGCTCTCTGCAGGTTGCAGCCTGCGTACTGGTAAAGGACTGCACCAGTACAAAATCATTGTAAAAGGAGTTTCTAATTGAAAGAAGATAGAGACATATTGCAGCAGGTGGTTTTCACCCACATTGGGTTTCCACCTTATATCTAGTGTTCTTTGGTGTGACTATCGGTTTTTCTTGTTCATGCTCATTATTTTATCGTACTGACATACAATATCTAAAGAATAATTTCAAAGTATAAATATATTGAAAAGAATTTGTTAATACTGATTCACCCCCCCTCCCCCGCCCCCTCTCAGTATTATTTCCAACATACTCTTGATCTACCAAGCCTCGAGAGGGATCAAATATTTTTTCACTCTATGTTAGTTTGCATATCACGATATTTGATCCAGAGTAAAGATGGATCTATGCTAGTTTAATTCCCCCCTTTAAATAGGCTGCATTCCATGTGAATACCATGGGTCAATACCATGTGCCATATTTATTTTTATTAATACTAATAATGTTTTTTTCATGGTATTAATAATAATTTGGCCCATGGTATTTGGCCCATAGGCTTCACCTAAATATAACACATTTTTTGAGTGTTCGTAAATATAAGGTGGCTTATGGAGTAAATATAAAAAATGTTTTATTTATTTACCATACCTCTTGTTTATTTATATTTTTATTAATTTACCATACCTCTTTTATAAATATGGTATTTGGCCCATAGGATTCAATTAAATAAAACCTCTTTTTTGAGCCTTCTTAAATAGAAAGAGGGTTATGGACTAAATATAGAAAGATGTTTTATTTATTTACCATACCTATAGTTTATTTATATTTTTATTTATTTACCATACCTTTGAAGTATAAAAAGAAGTTTTATTTATTTACCTTACCTCCACTTTATTTATTTACACGCATGCGTGTTTATAAATATAAGGTGACATATGGAGTAAATATAAAAAAATGTTTTATTATTTACCATACCTCTGGTTTATTTATATTTTTATTAATTTACCATACCTCTTTTATAAATTAGGTATTTGGCCCATAGGATTCACTTAAATGAAACCTCGTTTTTGAGCCTTCTTAAATAGAAAGAGGGTTATGGACTAAATATAAAAAGAGGTTTTATTTATTTACCATACCTCTAGTTTATTTGTATTTTTATTTATTTACCATACCTTTGGAGTAAGTATAAAAAGAGCTTTTATTTATTTACCATACCTCCACTGTATTTATAATTTTATTTATAACTATCATAAATACATTTTCTTGAAAATAAGGGCGAATGGAATATTGTAGCTCCTAATTTCAAGGGCTAAATTTACTTTTCTTACTCTCTCCCTTAAAAGTAAGGTGGGCTAACCTCCATACCTAATTTTTTTATAAAATAAATTTGAGGCGATTTGTAACAATGTACTATGACACAAAATATTCGCCCAATAAAAATATAAAACCTCTTAATTTAGCCCAAGGGCAAAAATTTGCCCCTAAATTCTCCATGGAGCTATGACTCATACCTTCTACCATACCTTTACCATGAAGTATTCGAAGGCCCTTCTCTCCATTATGTCCAAGCCTTTGATGCCACAACATGGTCTTCTCTCCAGAGACCACTAGATTTTCTGCTCCACTTTCAAGAACCATAGAACTGTTGCACCCATCAACAACCGTGCTACCTTGAAGCTTGTACGGAGTTCCAATTCAAACTCCCCACATCAATACCAGTGCCCCCCGAACCATCTTGCAGGTATCCTTCTCGAACACTATTTTTATATCTACATCATCTAGCTTGCTTACAGAAATCAGATTTCTGGCTAATGCAGGAATATGCAGAACACCTGGAAGTGTTCTAACCCTTCCACCTTGCAAATTCAACTTTACTTTTCTGCGACCAACGATTCTAGCCTTCCTGTCATCCCCCAAGAAGACATCACCACCATCATAATTTTCATACTCGTAGAACCACTCTCTATGGGGAGTGAAGTGAAAGGACGCACATGAGTCAATCAACCATGCCTCATGATCTACATGTGTACTTGAAGAAGCCAAGTACACATCCCCACCTTCATCTGAGGTGGCTTTCGCCTCTGCAGAAAGAGCATCATCAGATCCCTTTCCTTTATCAGGAGCTTTAGATTTACAGTCCCTTTTGTAGTGTCCTTCCTTTCCACATTTCCAGCACACCACCTTTACAGGATTTCCTAGAGATTTAGATCTCCCTATAGATTTAGATCTCCCACTCGAGGAATTGTTTTTGTTTTTTTTCTTGGACCGTCCTCATACAGACAAGGCATCACCATTCTGGCTCTCCATATTTTTCCTTCTCATTTCTTCTGTCAGCAAGGATGAGACTATTTCATCAAACTGCAAGGTAGTTTCATTGCTACCTATTGCAATAACCAGACTATCCCACGAATCTGGTAGAGAGCACAACAAACTGATGCACTTATCTTCATCTGAAATTTTAATATCAACATATGATAACTGACTTACCACAATATTAAATGTGTTCAGATGCTCTGTCACAAAATCTCCATCTTTCATCCTCATGTTATACAGATTTTTCCACAGGAACAATTTATTCACCAAAGACTTAGATTGGTACAAAGTCCCTAACTTGTCCCACAAAGCCTTCACCGTAGCTTCCCCTGATACATTCAACAGTACTGAATCTGAGACACACAATCGTATTGTGCTCTTTTCCTTCTGATCCAACTTCTTCCATTCTTCATCGAACACTCCCATTGGTTTAGTACCCGGATCTACCACGATCCACTGATCTTTATCCACCAACAGATCCTCCATGTTGAGTTTCCACAACTCAAAACTCTGACCATTAAATTTCTTGATCTCTATATTTCCACTGCTTGCCATCTTCTTTCACCACCAAAATCGATCTCATAGATCTCCCACTGAACGGGGTCTACCACAGGCCCGAGAAAAACCCCTCAGCAATAAAGGCGTCCCCTTGAAGCCAAAACAACTTTGATACCAAATGTAGGTTTTAACCCCGTATAAAAATTACCTGCATACGAATTCTAAAACATAGAAAATAAACAATGCGAGAGAATAACACATAAAACACATATACACAGAGATTTTCCCCTGGATCCCAAAACCGGGACTACCAGCTTAATTTTTCATTATATTCCTTTCAATGTTACAATACATATTTATACATGTCAAAGCATCCAATACCATGGACCGAAAACCATCGCTTCCAAAAGCATGTGCAAAAATCATGCACAAAACCATAGGTAGGTCCGCCCAACCTAACATAGGGTCCAAAACCAAAATTTTCCGTGGCGCTGCCTCGGGGCCCCATAGAGTGGGGTTACCTACACCCCTCAAACCCCTTATGACTCCCCCCGCTACGCAATCGGCGCAATGAAGGGGGGGCTGTGCCCCCCTCCTAACCCCCCGGTTAACTACGTGGGCTAGTCGTGGAAAGAATATAACACAACCCAACAGTTGTAGTACTCAACAATCCCCCATTTAGTTTTTTTTTAGCTATATAATAATCATGGGGACCCTTTTTAATTTTAATAAACTCTTTGGTTTTAATAAAGATGAGGAAATTTTTTATTTTTTGTAAATAAAATACCCTCTCACATGAAGGTTTCTATTATCGGAACTCACATATTGGAAATCCAAACTTACAAATGTCACGATTAATAAAAAAACTGATAGGCCTTTTGTTATTTAAATATGCATTATTGGAGGTTTTTTATTGGATCATTATAATATCGTAACTTTCCTTATAGGAAAGTTAAGATTAAATCGTTCTCCAATCAAGCATTCACTATATTTAAAATATAAAGTTAAGTGGGCGATTCCTTTTAAATTTAATATTTTAAAGAAATTTTGGCTCCACAAACTGCCACTTGCCATATTGAAACCCCTGACCATCGTAACTTTTTAACTACGCCATGTCAAAACTCTTGATATCCCAAACCTATGGTATTCAACACTCCCACTTTGCAAAAACTATTAATATCGCAATATCTCAATGCCTCCCACTTCTGATATCCGATATTTCCAATGTCGCTTCCCCCCCGATATTCCAAACCTCTAATATTACTGTCTTTACCCATATCGGGACTTTTCATATCAGATGTTCACTCTTTATATCCCTGATATTCCATTCACCAATATGAAACTTTTGATATGTATTCTCAGCTCTGATATGTCTCTGATATAGCCATTATATCTTTAAAAAACACATATCGAGAGCCTCAAATATCGTAATTTTTAGTGTGCGACCGTGTAATTTTTCCGATAAAATTCTTTCGATATGTTGATGTGTTAAGAACCCACATGAATTCACCTTTTTCATTTAATATCTGAAACTGGTGAATTTATGGTTTATGAAATTCTAAATAGTCTTATTCATAACATCTTGATTTTATCATGATTTTCGTTTAGGAAAAAAATCATTATGGAAAATAATTATTTGCGTGAAAGTATTTACGATGAAGGAATTATCATTTAGTTTTGTGTTTTTCCACTACAAGCCAGTCCCATTAAGTGCAATTCAGAAGAGATGTCCAAGGCAACTAAAGCAAAGAAGTAACTAGTCACTCAAAAATAGTCGACTACTCCAACAGCTAAAAATCTCGATATGCCAGGGTTGTTTTCTGACACGGCCTGTGCTTTAGATGCTAGGAGTACCTCCTAGGAATCAATCGATCGTCTTTACGAAGATGAAGGGCCAAGGGTTACTCAAATAACAATTACAACTGAGGATTCTACTCTAGTTTCTAATACTACCTATAGTTGTGTCGTAAATTCAATTTTACACAGAATTGTTGCTCGACAAAATATCCTCCCCTATACAGATATGATTCAGTGGGTCATGGAAAACTTGAACTTTGCAGATAGGAGATTCATGAAAGCGAATGATACAATCATCGAATCTTTCAGTGGCAGTGGTTTCAGCACAACGTACCATTTTCCACCACCTTTGTGTAAATATGACAAACAGTTCGTTGAGAAATTCATGAGAAATATTGATCATGCATCAGAACTCATCAAGGAATTGAGGAGGGACCCCAATAATAATACGCATGAGGAAAAGGGCATATATGCAGTGGACTCTATCGCAGGTCCTTACTGTCAAGTTGCTGTCATGGTATGTAGACTCTTTTCTTACCCTAATACTCAGAAATTCCCAGATCAATGGACTCCACTAATTAATGCTGCCTCAGAAGGATATATATTAGATTGGAGAAATATTTTATATGATAACTTAGCCACTCACATTCTAAATTTAAGAAGGACACATACAGTTTCAGAAATTGTGATTCCTCCTTTTTATACGAGTGCTTATGTAATGGATGCCCTATGCTTCAATATGGATTTCGTCTCCATGGGATGGAAATAGAGCTTACATAACCCAACTCCTATTCATATATACCATAATATTCTTTGGAACTCCAAGTACCATCCCCATTTCTATAAAATTTGCCAGCGTGTCATGCTGCCTATTCATCATATTATCTTTAATAAGAGATCTCCTACAATTTCCCCAAAAGAAGAGACAAACTTGCTTAGGGTTGGGAATTGATTTGGGGAGGAGTTATTTACGAACATCTGGGTTTCTGGTAGTCTTGCTAATCCACATGTTTTTCCCTCATATGTCCCAGACAAACTGTTGACTTGTGAGATAACATACAAAACCATAGGGAATGGCATTTTTAAAGTACTGAATTTCAAATGTGAAACTATTGAGATGAACTCTATTTTAGAGTTGAATTTCCTACTATCTCTAACAGATAGTATGATCCTCATGGAACTATCAAGAAGGTTACCGCACGAGAAAGCGCCACGTAATTCTTTCATGAGCTAGATCAGTTTGATGATTGCTTTGAAAAATTTATCTCCTATTCAATAGTTTCCAAATAGATTGCAGAGCATCTAGGTCCATAGAAAATCACTCAATTCGCCCAATACAGGGAAGAAAGGCTATCCCATTTACCTTTAGACTCATTAAAAATTCCATAGGAAATCAAAACTCAAGAAAAGGTTACAATTATTCCTTCTACACAGGTTACTAATATCCCTGAACCAAAAGAGATAGGGGCTTCTTCTTCCACTCAAACTGAAGGTAATTTTCAAAGTTCTAAACTTGAAGAGATATGGGAACAATGTAGCCAGGTTCTAAAAGGAAATAAACTTAAGGTTTTGAAGACTCCCTCACAGGAGAAGGTCTTAGACACTTCTGAAACTTTAGAGAAGACTCCAATTACAATAGGGACCTCCGTTAAGCCTTTAGAAATTGAAGGAATTGAAATTATACCATAATTCCTTACCTTTGTGACTACGGACAAAGCCACTAAGATACATCATATTTTGAAGGAAAATGAGGACAGGATTATGAAATGGGAACATAATCTTGGGAGTGAGAAGAACAACTTGTTGAGCTCAAGAATAGTTTCAACGCCCTTACAGTTCAACATGACTCTGATTTGAGGATCCAAGATGCCCAAATCTAGGAATCATAGCACATGATTGAACAACTAAGAGTTAGTCTTGAATTATAAGAGTTTAAATGTGAAGCAAGAGAATTAAATACTCTTCTTGCTCAATAGCAGGTCATATTCTACCAGAAATTAACCATCATTCATGATTTGTGTCATACAACTAGTTCATTAGTGGACTAATTATCCAACCTCAGAACATACTTTAATGATATTGAGGAAAATATTGCAAGCGACATAACATGGTAAGACAATGCTGAAGGGAGATTAGCTGATCTCCCCAGGATAGAGGAATCACATAATGAAATTGTCTTCAAGGAATGGAAATCCCCCTTAATCAAACAAAAAAAATAATATTCAATGCAAGGGATATCTCTAATGTCCTCATTTAAACCATCAACTATAATTTGTTTCAAGAAAATCTTATTTTAGACTGCTCTGAGGGAACTCTACTAGATATCAAACTGTTGACCAAAATGTGGCAGGAATTGTCCAAGAAAAAGGATGAAAAGATTGAGAAGCTATCTAAAATTGACTTAGAATGCCATTGGAATTTCTTAGTCAAGCCTCACAGCCAATGACTAATGCTCAGATGCCTATCCAGCACAACCACTCACATGATGCCAACATTGAGGGATGCCATATTTACGAGTTAAATGCGGATGCAACCAGAGTATCCACATAAATTGAAGCCCATGAAAAATACATTAGGGGAATTTTGACGTGGCCTCCTAAGAAAAATGTACAACCAAAATAAACTTTATGAGAGCCAATAGGATTCAAGAAGATTATGTCAACCATGGGGGGTGATTCACCTTTTTTGGAGTAAAAATGTAAAAAGATTAAAAAGAAATAATATAATAAAACTTCTTTTTCAACTCGTATTTTCAACTTATATCCCTAAGGTTTTACTCAAATTTCGAGCGGGAGTGCTGGTTCGATGCAAAATTTAATTCCTCTTCCAAGGAGTACCCATGTTGGATACTTTTGATGGACCCTGCTACACAAAAATGAGAAATACATGAAAACACGTGATTGCAATAACGTTTTTCATGTATTTCTCATTTTTCGTGTAGTAGGGTCCATCAAAAGTATGCAACATGGGTACTCCTTGGATGAGGAATCAAAATTTTCATCCAAGGAGTGTTTCCACTCAAAATTTGAGTAAACCCATAAGGAGAAAAGTTGAAAATACGAGTTGAAATTATAGTTTTATCTTTTTTCCCTTGAAAATTTGATGCTGTAATCTAATATTATTTTATTATTTCCACTATTATTTTGTAATTTTCTTAGGAGACCCATTTTAGACCTCAAAATTCCCCTAATGATTTACGAACTGCAACAACGTATAGGAGGGCAGTCCTCTTCGCAAACTTAGCCAAGTTGTTACAACAAATTCTAAAATTGTCTTCTTGTTTAATTTTAAGCATTGTTTGTTAAAACTGCTTCATACTTTTACTCTTCTTTGTTGTATTTGTATTTCAATTTGAAACTATAAATCCCCTTCATTTTTTATGAAAAGGGATTCTAAATGTTTTGAAAGAAAAGCTTTTGTTTGCACTATTGTGACTTAACTTATCTTATAGAATGTTGAACCACTACTATTTTCTCATGAGCAAAGTTACGATATATCGGATACTACTATCTCTCTATTTTTACTTTTCCAAAGGATTAAATGTTTATTCGATTATGTTTATGCATATTTATATTATAAGAAATTGTACATTTTTCACTATTGTTATGTATGACTTAAATCATATGTTATATGCATAAAACAATGAAACATTATATGTGTAATGAATTCATAAACTAATTTAATTAACTATTTAATTAAATTGGTTATCATTATTTTCTTTAACCTCGTAATAACTTGATAATGTATATTGTCATGTTTCTTATGAGATCCTTTCAAAATCACATATACACTGATAAGTTTTCCCGAGATAAATATCTCGTTTAAATATTCTTTGTTTTTATAGTTTTAATACTATCATAGATTCACACCTATATACTTCATCCATTTTTATAATTTATATCCAGGGAAACTGGTCCCATAATTTCCAGTCGTACCACCAATCAAAATAGAAAAGGATCTACTTTAAGGTCTCGACTGGGTGGTTTTCCCCGATTGTTGAGGTAGACATTTTTAGCCTTCAACATGTTTGGTGCTAGAAGGAGGGCCATAAAACTCTGAACGGAAACAAGGTCTAATCCAAAATATAAATGTCATTCTAAGAGTTAGTCTCCCTCAAGTTCACCACTAACTTCAATATCACCTTCCAAATCCCCCAATCCTAAATATGAAGTGGTTATATCAGCCACTAAATCTCCTAGTACACTTCCCCTGTCAGTCATTCAATAATATATAGAAAAACCTAAAAAATCCCCTAAAGTTCAAACTTTGATTCAAATATTAGAAGGGATTTCAATGTCTGTAGAGAAACCTAATCAATCTGATCTATCGGAAGGAAGTGTTACATCATCCTTACAGTCTTCTGGTGTGCTAACTTGTTATGAAACCAGCTCACAAAAATATAGAAAGGATAGATCAACGACTTCAAAATCAACCTCTTTGAGGGGGAAACCTCCTTTACATTACACAAATGAAAAATTCTTTGATGATACAAATGAAAAGATCTCCTTTCTATATATAGGAGTTTAAGGGGTCCCAATACAATCCAAGCCCTACATAACAATAATATTAGATATCATTTTTTTGGGATTCAACTGTGTTAAGTAAGTCATTCATCTATGGCCAATAACAATAAAAATAGTGGGCTTCTATGGGGCACAATAATAACAACATGGGGACTATATGGGCACAATAATACAATAAGGGGGTTTCACTAATAACAATAAGGGGTTACACTAGTAGTATAGGGACCTAACATTCCCCTCTGCTTCAAAAGGTGTTGTCCTCAATGCTTGAGTAGTTCTAGATGCTTTTGTATAAAATTCTCATCCTCCATTGTGGAATCTTTAGCGGCTAAGTTCTTTCACTTGATGAGATACTCTGGAATTGATCGACTTCATAGCCTTCAATTTCTTGTTTCTGTGACAACTTCAAGTTCCAATATGATTTTTCTTTCCTTGTCAAGTTCTGGAAATATTGTTTGAACTAGGATATTCTGCAACTTTTGAATGAGTTCCCACACTTCTTCATCATTCTCCCATTCATCTCTTGCTTCATTTCTCCAATCTAGTTGGATAATAGAAATGGCACAAAACAATGCTTCCACGTCCTCATCCTTTCTTGAGAGTGCATTTGCAACAACATTTTTCTTTCCTTTGTTTTAGATGATTTCAAAGTCATAACCCAATATCTTTGTGACCTATTTTTGTTGTTCTTCTAAAGATAATATTTTTTCTAAAAAATATTTAAGACTACCATGATCCGTTTTTACCTTGGAGTGTCTTCCCATTAGGTAAGGTCACCATTTTTGAAGTGCATGTATTATTGCCAACATTTCCTTCTCATTAATAGCTTTACTTAAATACTTTCCTTTGATTGGATGATTTTTGAAAGAAATGGGTCTTTCTTCTTGCATTAAAACAACACCAATTCCATTTCCTGAGGCATCACATTCCATAATAAAGGTTTTTGTGAAGTTTGGTGTAGCTAAGATCGGTGCTTGGAACATTGCCTCTTTAAGATGTTCAAAGGTCTTCGTTGCTTCTAGAGTCCAAGAAAATGTATATTTCTTTATTAATGTTGTTAGAGGCTCAACTATTCTCCCATAATTCTTAACAAAATCGCGATAATACCCTGTCAACCCTAGAAATCCTCGCAGATGCTTTATGGACGTGGGAATTTTCAATTCCTTAGTGGATTTAATTTTGCTAGGTGTTGTGGTCACCAATAACTCCCCTCTTTTTTTGGTATTAGAAATAATACCAAGCAAAGGGGGACACTTAACAAAAAATCCAAAAATAATTTTATCGAATTTTTTTGTATTTTAACTCCCTAAAGCTAGATCGCATTGCGAAGAGAGAGTGAAGCATTTCCTATGCGCATAAATAAGTTGCGAAAAAAGCGACGCGAAACTCATCGCGTCGCATATATTCAAAGCGCTCTTAAATGAAAAATCTTAAGGAATCGCCGACAGCTGATATGCAACGTCGCATATCACAACATCGCATAAGCAACACACAGTGATTGAATGAAAAACGCGATCTGCAATTTTGCGATCTGCGATCTGCGATCTGCGATGAATGAGACTATCAATTCCTGCGATGACACTTCTTGACATCGCAACCCTCGATGCTGCGATGTGAATCGCAGAAACCACTCATCGCAAGAGTTCCTCGACATAGTCTGTAAACCCAAAATTGAGCGCGCACCTTAAGGGAAATTAATGATTGTATGCCTGAGTATCCAAGAATGATTGTGTCGCATTTCTCAAAGAGTCAAGTCATTATGAGTGTCATAATTATGCATTCATTAGAACTTAAATCTTTCGTGTCAATCTTTTCTCCATTTCTCTTTTCCTTTGCGTGAACTGTAAGGCAGCAACTAATATAAATCAATGTGCAGGAAACATCTAAGGAAAAGGGTAAAGCGCCAATACTAAGATAACAGAGAGAAGATGCCTTCGCAAATGGATACCGCATGCAGCAGGACCGTGGATTCCAGAGTATCACTCAACAGACACTGATGAAAATAGACTATCCAAGACTCAGAGTCAAAGGCGCACAAAAGCAGCATGTTTACAAAAGATCCTGAAGCTCAGACTGGGTAAAGCAAAAAGAAAAACGCTAAAGAAGGAGGACGCTCCAGAAAAGCTTGGAACAAAGAACGGAAGCAATTTTCAATACAGAAGATTGTTCAGGCAACGAAATCCCTAACTCATTGAGTCATTCGCACGGCCGGAAACCGAAATAGCAACAGCACAATCAGTTTGAAAGAAATCTGGGTTACACTAAGTATACACACAGCAAATACACCCAGCCAGAGGAAGATTTTCGAAAATATCTTCTAGTTTGTCAGAAAGAGGTGCCAGCTCTTGTTATTTCTACTTTTATCACTCGAACGAAAGGAGAAGACAACCAGCCGACTCTTTCCAGGTGAACGTTGCATTGCTTACAGCACTAAGGAGCAGATACAGAAACGGTTAGAAATTAGATTCAAATTTTTAGAAATAAATTCGTTTTAGTAAAAGGGCGGTCATTTGAAGCCGTTTCCTAAATTTGTGTAATTAAGATTAATTAGTTAGTAGTATTTAACCCTTCTCATGGCATTTGGAGAAGGGTCCGGAAATCTGTCAAAAAACTTGTCCTCAGAACATGCACTTTTGCACCCTCGGAGGGGGTTTTTGATGAATGGATGGATCAAGATTTATTTATGTTTGCATTTTAATGTCTGCTACTGATGTTGCACTTCTGTACTCTTAGTAGATATTAGAACAAGTAGAGATAAATCGTTATTGCTTGAAGTCTATTAGTGAAATCAGTCATAAATGGTACTTTTATCTCTTGACCAATTTCTGCTTATATTCTTAAAGTGATATGCACCTGAGTTGTTTATATGTTAATGTATGAATGTGTGTATTACCATTTGGCACTTCTATACGGTGGAGTCATTTATTTGTTCTTGACATATGAATAACTTATTATGCGATATGCTGTTCACAACTGTTTTGCCTAACTTTTTATGCAGAATGGTTTATCTTAATTGATTTCTATTCTTATGATAGCTGAATGATCTTTATTACCAGTTATCATTCGAAATCTTTTTAGATCGCATAATAGAGGAAATCTACCCCGGGTTAGCGTAGATTAGATGTGTTGTTTTCATTAGATTACGATAGCTTACAGTCAGTTTAGAAGTTAGAATTGAATTAGCTTAAAATACTTCTAGATCAACATCATCAAACTCTACACACACACACACCCCTTACATTGGGAAACTGGTCCCATTACCCCCAGTCGGACCCGCTATACCAAACGGGCAAGGAGCTTCCAACCAAGTTCCGGACCGGGTGGGTATCCCCCTTGTTGTTGACCCGATTTCAGGGCCCTCAACATATTTGGCGCTAGAAGGAGGTCCCGAACTATGAATGGCACCTAAATCAAAATCTAAATACCATTCTGAGAGTAAATCACTCTCACCAACTCCCCCGACTTCTCCAGTACGATTAAACTCGGAGTTAGAAGTCGCTCGAGCATCCACTGGTACTACATACCCTAATATATCAGACCAACTTATCACTGAGCCCCCTGAAATTCAAACTTTGATTCGTAAACTCCAGGGATTCTCTATTTTTACTCAGAGGTCTGATAAATCTAAAAGCAGCGTGACTTCGTAGTACAGCCCTGCTCATCCCCTGACCAGATTTAAGAGTGAAAAGTTTGGCCTCCAGCCAACTGAACTTCCCCTCCCCACTAGGAAAAGAGCAAGGAAAACACCTCCAGAGTCTGACAGTGAGACTCTTTCATCTACTTCGTCCATTTCAACTCCCTCACCGCAAAGTCAACCACCCACATCTTCATCCCAAATCACTCATCTATCTTCCACAGCCCTTCCTCTTCAATCATCAAAGATCATAATATCTTCATCTTCTCAGCATCAAGGATCATCCTCTGCATTTTCATTAACTAGCAGCTCAACGATGGCCCAGTCTCCATGGAACAATCCTGGGGCGGTTTTAATGCCTCCACCCCTGAGCCCAATACTGGCCCATCCTGAGAAATGGCTACCCAAATTCAATCCAGAAACAGGCATGCTAGCTGAAGAGCATATCAATAATTTCATGCTTTCTGTTAATCTCAACGGAGTTACCAACGAAGATGCTATTGTCCGACTTTTTCGCTATACAATGCAAGGAACAGCCGGGTCATGGTACTTTTCGTTACCTTCCGGGTCTATCACAAGTTGGGACATTTTTCAAAGTCAATTCCTTACCAAGTTCGGTGATGACAGATCAACAGCGACATTGATCAATGACCTATCAAATCTTAAAGCTAAGGCTAGAGAACCCATTAAATATTTCAATTTACGGTTCAATAAGATCCTCAACAAAATTCCCGCTGCTTCTCAACCCAGCGAGGAAGTAAGATGTGAATGGTATATCACGGCCTTACCATCAAACTTGGCTATCTTCGTAGATAGGGCAAGCAAGACGACCTTAGTTGAAAACTTGACAGAGGCGTTAGCAGTAGAAAAGCGCGTAGTAGCCCTAGAAAAGAGATCTGCAATAGAGGAACGCAAATCTAAGAAAATCTCTTTCAAAGAAGACACCAAGAAGAAACAAACGAAAGATCCTTTCGATATGGAAGGATTACAAAAAGTGTTAAAGGCCATGTCCAATGAGATGATTGACATAAGAAAACAAGTAGCAGAAACTTCTTCAAAAAAGCCCTTCAAAGCTTTTAAAAGAAATCCTCCCATGGATGTGAAACCACCCAATGCTGTCTCAAATGTTGAATCTGAAGAAGAAGGAGAAGAAGAGAATACCATTGAAGGACAGATCGATGATGAAGAAGTTGTGGAACTACAAGGAATGTGGGATTTCATCCTCCCATAAGAAGAAGATCAAGAAGCATTTCCGGTTAGCACAAGAAGCAAAAATCAACTTGATCCTCCCCAAACTACCCCTAAACAGAAGGGCGCAAGCCCTGCAACAAAAGATAGGGTCGCAACAAAGAAAAAAACCGCTAGGGCGACCCAATTTAGCCCAGTCCAATCAGATCAAACACCTCCATCAAGAACACTGATAGTGTTGGATGAAATGGAGTATAACATTATCGATGACACAAAAAAGACTAGGGCTAATATCACTCTTTACGAGTTGAGCAAATTGAAACATCAACAGAAAATAATGATGAAAGAATTACATGCCGTGCCTACTACATCTTTACCTACAGCTGTAGCTTCCCACAACATGGGAAGACCTCCAACCAACACGATCAATAAGATTGATCCAAATGACATCGCCTTGATTGGAGGAAGATCAAGATCTCATACTCCTTTTCTTCTCACTTATGGATTTTTCAATAAAAACATGCACAATTGCTTGGTTGATTCTGGTGCTTCAACGAACATTTTACCTAGATCAATATGTGCTGAATTGAATGTTCAACCACAAAAATCAGCAGTGCGCATAGTTCAGCTTGATCGATCTCAAGTCGAAGTGATTGGTGAACTTAATCAAGTGACCATAAGATTGTCGTCTAACTCGAAGGTATGCCAGGTTATCGACATTCTAGTAGCTGATATCCCTGAATTCTATGGTTTGATTCTTAGCAGGGATTGGTCCGAGAAACTCCACGGATATTTCTCAACCGACTGGTCGCACATGTGGTTACCCTACAACGGTAAACCGAATCAAATAAAGGTTGAACGAGAGTTGCACCAAAAGTACATAGTGACGGAATTGGAAGGAGAGAATGAAGCAATAGCATACAACAGCAATATCATAGGAAACTACTCGGTAGATTCTTTCCTCGGCAATTTAAATGCTCATATTTCACCTTACTTGGAAAATTCAGTTTTGTCCCAAGTAGAAATTTTTTCCCAAACTAATAATTCAAAATGTGTTAATTTTTTAGATAACCCTGTAAATACATCTTTGTTTTGGAAATTATATTTTGATGGCTCTAAATCCAACGAGGGAGCAGGAGCAGGATGCGTTCTGATTAGCCCAGACGGAAATAAGACCATGCTTACGTGCAGACTTGAGTTCGAGTGCACAAACAATACAGCGGAATACGAGGCCTTGGTGCAAGGCCTATACAAAGCAATTGGGTTGAACGTTAAGTATCTTCAAGTCTTTGGAGATTCTGAGATTGTCGTCAAACAGGTACGTAACACCATACATTGCCTGTCAAGTCATTTGAAACACTATCAATCTTTAGTACAAGATCTGACTGCACATTTCATAGCATTCAATATTTCGTCAATCCCAAGATTCCAAAATGCGAGCGGAGACCTGTTAGCTAACATAGCCTCTAGACTTATTCCCTCCGAAGATTTTACTCCAGATAGATTCTCAATAGAATTAATCTTTAGACCATCCATCCCTGACAACATCACCAACTGGAGAGTATTCAACGACGATCCTGACATTGTAAGTTTCCTCACTTCTGAAGGATCCTACTCAAACCAAACAATTGACGAAGACTATCATGATCACCAAATACAACAAAATAGCACTGATAATGCTATACCTAAATCAGTGGTTAAGTTAGAAGACTTATATGATTTAAAAAGTCGGTTTAAAAGGTTTGCCAATGCTAAACTCTACAGTTCGACTCTGAACTATGAATTAGTGAACCTAGGAACCGATGAGAAGCCACAAAACGTTAATCTAGGCCACGACCTAGCCCCTGGAGAAAAATTAGCATATATCCGTCTTCTGAGACAATACAAAAACGTTTTTGCCTGGAATTACGATGAGCTGAAGACTTACGACACTTCTATCATTCAACACACTATCCCTATGATTGATAATGAAAAACCTGTCCAGCAGAAGCTCAGAAAAATCCACCCCAACTTAGAGAATCAGATAAAGACTGAGCTGAATAAGTTGTTGAGAGCCAGAATAATTTTCCCCGTCAGACATTCCAAATGGGTATCCAATATGGTGCCCGTTAGAAAGAAAAATGGAGATATTAGGATCTGTATTGACTTCCGGAATCTCAACAAAGCCTGTCAAAAAGACAATTTTCCCCTCCCACCTATGGAGCAAATATTACAGGCAGTAGCAGGCTCAAAATTAATGTCTTTTCTGGATGGATTTTCAGGATACAATCAAGTGCTGGTACATCCTGATGATCAGTTAAAAACCACATTCCGAACTAAATGGGGCACATACGCATATCGGAAGATGCCATTTGGTCTGATCAATGCCGGCGCCACCTTTCAGAGAGCCATGGACATCGCATTTAAAGGTTTAGTCAATAAATCGGTAGTGATTTACCTGGACGATATAACAATGTACTCCAAGAAGCGAAGCGACCATCTCAAAGACTTGAAACAAATCTTTCAAAGATGTTTAAGGTATGGGATTTCACTTAACCCAAAGAAATCTTTTTTCTCATTAAGTGAAGGGAAATTGCTAGGATTCATAGTGTCAAAATATGGTATTCACATTGAACCTGACAGAATCAAAGAAATTTCTGAAATATCCATGCCTCATAACAAAAAGGCCATGCAATCTTTCCTTGGTCAAATCAATTTTGTAAAAAGGTTTGTCCCGGATTTTTCACGTATTATTTCTCCTTTACAAAATATGATTAAAAAGGATTCAAATTTTAAATGGGGTCTAGATGAGCATGAAGCATTCAACTTGATCAAACAAGCTATCATCAACACTCCATCTTTAGCAACCCCAATTTTTTCAGAACCTTTTATCTTATACACATTTGCCTCAGAGAAATATTATGCCACGATTTTAACTCAAGCAAATCAAGAGAAGGCGGAAGCTCCAATTGCATTTTTTAGCTCGAACTTACAAGGTGCTGAACTCAATTATTCAGATGTGGAGAAATAGGCATATGCTGTTTTCAAAGCAATCAAATATTTCTGACCTTGTTACACTAAAAAATGTCACCTTGACTACTTACAGTTAGTATGGCTCCAATCAACAAGTCATGCTACCCTCTTAGGCAAGTCTCATGCCTCTGTTATCCATCTCAAACTCAAAGAAGAGAGAAAGTCTTGTAAAAATCATGTTTATCTCTGGGGTCGCAGGTTCTCTCTAGCCTTACCTGCGGGGACGCTGACCATGTTCACAAAATCCGCGTCCATAGACGCTCTGTATGTTAAGGGACAGGTGCGTCCCTCTGTAAAAGGCAAAATGCGCGAGTTTTATCTTGAAAAAGTTACTTGTGGTTACTTCTAGAACATTCTAGAGGTCGGTTTGATGAAATGGATGCGCCTCCAGTTGGTTCATGTATCTCTATTAAGGGGGAACTTATCCCATCAATAAGGGAGCTATCCCACCCAAAGAGGGGGATGATCCCATTGATAGTGGACCTGAATAACCTCTTTACAGCACTATAAATAAAGACATTGAGCCAGAGGGAGAAGAGGTTGGAGCTATACATTTTCTTTGGGTAAATGCTGCAGGATTTAGGTCTTCCATTAGAGCCTTTGTGAGGAGAGATTGTCTTCACTTGATTCTACTTGGGAGAGGGTGAGCTTTGTCAAAGTAGAGGAAAACCCTTGATGGACCCTGGGAGGAACTTGCACAACACCAAGGCCAGGTTGTAAGAGTTTCTTTGTTTCGTTATTAATACAAACTGGTTTATTTTTCTCAATAGCTTGTGTTAATGAGTTATTTCATGTGTTCCTTGGTCTGCATGTTGAATATATGTTTTATTATATGAAATGCAAGTGCTTGGTAATTGTTTGATTGTTTGTGGTTGCAGGAATTGACTTGAAGGAGGAGCTCATCCGGATCGTCAAGAACGGACTTCAACAACAGCGTTTTGGAATAAGGTAAGCCTAAACACTTGTAGTTTTCATGTTGTAAAAGGTGTATTTAGAGAAAGATCACTCCATTTTGTCTTGTTTGTCATTAGAATGTCTTAGACTTCTAGGAAGGTCAGTCGTGTCCGCACCCTTGACAGATTCCGTGTGACAAATTGGCGACCACACTGGGGAATCCATTAATGAATGAGTCTTTTCCTTTATATGAACTTTGCTTTGTGAAAATCATTTTTATTTTCTGGTTTTTGACTGTGAGAAATAGTATTTGGGTGGCTTAGCTTTAGATTTAGTTAGCTTTGGTTTTTCTTTCTTTTTCCAGAAGGACGCACTCTCTGTGTACTGCACAGTGCGTCCTTGGACGCGCTGTTGTCATCTGCACAGTGCGGGCCCGCACCTGTGACAACGGGTGGCCTGCGTCTTCCTGTAAAAGTTAAGAAAATTCCATTTTTGCTTTAATTGCTTTTAGATTTTGGTTTTTCTTAGTGTTTTCTGCCCAGATCCTTTAGTACCCTGTCAAAAATTTTCACCTGAGCTTGTTCCTGCTCTTAGCTTTCATCAATTGGGTGTTTTGAGTCTCTTTCTTGAGAAATTCTTGATTTATTTTCCTTTGGTCATTACTTGGAGATTTCTCTCAGTTCTTTCACAATTTTGCATCTTTTTGCTTGTGTTTTTGCAAAAAAATTTCCCCCTCATTCGCCGGGGGGGGCTAAATTGTGTATGAGTGTTAATCGCCCTTGAGTATTTTTATGTTTTGATCTTTGGAACTCTCACCCAATTTTCTCGACTTGCACTTGATTGGTTCTTAGATTACATTAGAATCATCTTGTGTTTGAGAATTCTCTTGCATAGATCACATTTGCATAATTAGAATTCTCCTTTTCAGAATATGAATGAAAAATGTGCATAGATTACATTTGCATACTTTTCATGTGAATTGTGCATAGATTACAATTGCATAGTTTACATTCTGAAAAATCAATCGTAGATTTAGATCAGCTTTCTTTGATTTGAATTTACACAAAAATAAAAATAAAAATTGGTTTGGAATTGATTTGCATTAGTTTTTCTTGATGAAATTAGTGCATTAGAGAATTTGTTAAATTTTCTCTTAATGATCAATTTTTTGCATTGTTGGAAGTGAATGGAAACTCTCTCCTTACTTTAGTTAGGATTCATCGAATTGAAAGGATTGCATTATCATATTCGATTGCATTCAGTTGAGTCGGGTCATAACACCATTGGTTTCATCTCCATTTACCCATTTGAGTAATAACAGCCTTAATAACACAGCGCTTAATTAAAATTCATCTAGTAATTTTTACATTTCTAGGGCTCTGAAACACCAACATAGCTTAGGCTAGGGTCTTGGAGTAGGTGAGTACTTAACTCTCCAAGACTACAAAACCAAACAGATAGTTTATCTTGAGTAGAATAAATCCAATTGTTTCAATTGCACTCTGGGAAAGCTCCTCTTAAAGGAGAAGCACGAGTTTGTGTCTGAACCAGTGAGGGGATCATTCCCCCCTCGTTGGGAACGACGCCAGACAGTACGTATTACAAACGGTAAACCTCGGATTAACCATTGTCGAGGAGCCAGGGGTCACTTATCGGTAAACCTTGGATTGTTGTCAAGGAGCCGGTAAGGGGATTGAGCTTGCTACTCTGCCCTTGCGTGCTGTCGGAGTTTAGACTGTTCCCCCAGGTGTATTTGTTACTTTTGGTAACCTTAGTGACCATAATCTTTAGGGTTCTACCGAGGTGACGGTGGAGGGAAGGTCCCACTGTACCTGGAACAGACGTCGGTTATACTCACTTGGATTTTCTGGGGGGTTCGCTTCACTTCGAGACGGTTAAAGTGGAGGAACTTGGTCCAGTCTATTCATTAAGCAGGTTGCCGGGGTAACTGTTCCACCCACTATTTCTGTACTGAATCCTGCGACGTTGGGCTTAATCACCAACTAGCGTTTTTGGTCCGGAAGACTAATGTTGTGTATGGTTTGACTCCTAGATTTGATAGCGCGTGTTAATTTGTTTGTTTTTTACTTTTAGAGACCATAGGTGTGAATTGTGAATTTTAGTTGTTAAGTGTGAATTGTTAATTGTTAATTTTAGTTTTAAATTGTTTATAAAATTCACTAAAGTTGAATATAATGGCAAATGTTCCGGAATTTATCAACCTAGGAACCCCTCCTAATGAGAATCCTAGTACTTTTCCTTATTTTGGAAATGTTGGTCCTCCTTATATGGCTACTTTGTCATTACCTGGATTTACAATAGGATTACCAATATGGTTATTTTCAACTTCGTTGGCCCAAAGTACTCCAATTGTTCCACCTCAACCGGATGCTTCACCTCAACAGAGTTCACCATCTCAACATCACCAAGCTTCTGTTGACCCTTTACCTTCTTCGCCTAATTTTTCTTCCTCCATTTCTTCCTCTTCGCCTGGTAAAAGCCTTGATGCTAGTAACCAGGAGGTTAAGAAGAAGAAGAAAGGGAAGAAGAAGAAGAAGAAGAAGAAGCAAGATAAGAAAGAAGTCAACCAACCAACCATGGCTGTAAGTGTTAGTTGTGTTGAGGAAAATTCCGACATGCACCGTAAACCCAAATACCCTTGCAAGCTTTGTAAGGGTGACCACTTCCTTGTCAATTGTCCTGGTATTCCAAAGGTCTTGGAAGTATGGTCAGAAAAATCTCATCAACTTTCTGTTGATCCATCAACCAGTGATAGTCAAGTTCCTGGGGAAAAGGGTAAAGTTAGGTTTCCTTGTAAGTTATGCAAAGGGAGTCATCAAACTCACATTTGCCCTCACATGGATGAAGCCTCAACATTGTTTGAAAAACTTACTGTTCCACAGCAAGAATTTCCAACTGGTTACCGTAAACTTTCTCCCAACCTACCGTCAACTGACGGAGTGATTGATCTAAATTCAAGTACAGTCGATCACACTCTCCCATTGGAGAGTGAAACTCATGTCACTCAGGTTGATGATCCATTAGTTGATCAAGTGGTCGATTCAATTTCACATTCGGTCGATCACACTCTCCTTTTCGAAAGTAAATTTCATACCGCTGATGTTCTTCTTGTTACATCGGATTCTTCTATGCCGGAGGGCATTTCACCTGTTTCTACAGAACCCCCTCCAAGTACTGAGGTCTTTTCCTTTGATTGGAATAGACTGACAGAACCTCGTCTTCCTTCCTCCATCCCTTTCCAAATCATTGTCAAGGCTGGTGGTAGGGACATACATCGTACTCAGGTAGATGAAGGTGCTTCTGTTAGTATTTTATCCTCAACTGTTTGGAAATCTTTGGGTTCCCCTCAGCTTGCGCCTATTACGCAGAATCTGAAAGCTTTTAACAGAACCATTAGTGAAACTTTAGGGATCCTTCCTAAGTTTTCTATCACCTTGGAAGGTAAAACTGTTTGTGTTGATCTTATGGTAGTTCGAGGTCCCTTGGATTTCAATTTACTCCTTGGGCGAGACTATGTTTATGCAATGAAAGCTGTCGTATCGACACTCTTTCGCGTGATGTCTTTCCCTCACGATGGCAGTATTGTAACTGTAGACCAGCTTTCGTTCCCTAGTCTTGTTTCAACTACCAATAATATGACACCCCTAAATGTTCCTGATTCTAAAGTGGTATCTACCCTGCCACGGGTTAATTATGTGGCAACCGGTCCCATGATTTCAGTTACCGATGTAAGTGAGCCTCTCACTGTTTGCTCATCTTCCTTTGATTTAGCTCCGGTAATTGACATGGAAAACTCTATGGGATTACTTGAACACGATGTTCTTATCCCTTTTGAGTCCCTTGACATGTGTTCCTTTCCAAGAAGTATTCTTCCTTCGGATGAAGACCTCTTGGAAGCCATGATCAAGGTGTGTCCATTGACATGTCTTTCCTCCAGTTGGAAGCCATGATCAATGTTGTGAGGATAGTTTGTTCCCGTCTCAACCTCATTAAAAAATGAAACTGGATGTAGTGAGGAAAGTTCCTTTTACTGTGTCAACCTCGTTAAAAAATGAATCCGTGTGTACGAGGATAGTTTTTCCCTGTAGCAACCTCGTTAAAAAATGAAACAGGCTAGCGAGGATAGTTTTTTCTTGTATCAACCTCGTTAAAAAAATGAAACAAGGAGTACGAGGAAAGTTCCTTTTCCTGTGTCGACCTCGTTAAAAAATGAATCAGGTACGAGGATAGTTTTTTCCTGTATCAACCTCGTTAAAAAATGAAATAGGCTAGCATGAGGACAGTTCTTTTACTGAGTCAACCTCATTAAAAAAATGAATCAGCTAGATTTTAGGATATGTAGGTAGATTATAGAAAGTAGGATTTTGAGGACAGTTCCTGTTACTGAGTCGACCTCGTTAAAAAATGAATCAGGTTTGAGGATAGTTCTTTTCTTGTGTCAACCTCCTTAAAAATGAAACAACTCCCTTTTCAAGTTAAATATTGAAAGTAAACCTTCATTTCATCCAGCCGGTTGAATGCAATGAAGCCTGGGGGGCATGTACCTCTCTTTGCGTCACTATGCTGGGGGCATGCGAACTTGTTGAGCATAGTTCCTTGTCTTGTGTCAAGCTCGTTAAAAAATGAAACAAGGGTAGGTTAAGTAGGTAAATTGTAGATAGTGATCATGAGCATAGTTCCTTGTCTTGTGTCAAGCTCATTAAAAAATGAATCAAGGATTTTAGAGCACAGTTCCTTGTCTTGTGTCAAGCTCGTTAAAAAATGAATCAAGGTTTTTAGAGTAGAGTTTTTGTTAGGTAGATCGTAGAGAGTAGTTTTGAGCATAGTTCCTTATCTTGTGTCAAGCTCGTTTAAAAAATGAAACAACTCCCACAAGTCTTTCCAAGATCTTGAAAGTAAAGCTTCATTCCATCCACCTCATTGAATGCAATGAAGCTTGGGGGGCATGTACCTTGATTGGCGTCATTATGCTGGGGGCATGTGAACTGATAACAAGCATGGTTTTTCGTTTCAAGCTTGCGTAAACATGAAACTGAATCCGAGCATAGTTCTTTTCCTGTGTCAAGCTCATTAAAAAATGAAACAAATCCTCCTCTAATTGAGTCGAGAGTTTGACTAGATCTCATAGATGTTACGTTGTATATTTAGGTTAGTTAGTTTTGCATAATTTTCTTATAGTTTAGGTCGGGTCTTTCAAACGATCTCGTTCTTGAACCTTCATTTCATCCTACTGGTTGAATGAAATGAAGCTGGGAGGCATGCGCTCTAACAGTTATGCTTAGGGGGCATCAAGCACAGTTTTATCTCTGTTTCAAGCTTGTGTAAAAATGAAACTACTTTGAAGCATAGTTTTTATCTGTTTCAAGCTTTTGTAAAAATGAAACCTATCTCGAGTCAATTTCAGTTATTTTCAAGACTCGTTAAAACTCATGAAAATACCGAGATTATTTTGCTATCTTTCATTCTCGTAAAACAAATGAAAATGCCGAGATCTTTCCGTCTTTTCCTACTCGTAAATTAAATTGAAAGTCGGCCATATGAGTACATTTTTATCATTTTTTCGAACTCGTTAAAACTTACGAAAAAGTGAAACCTTGGAGTCATATTTTAAGCCCTTTTCTGACTCCTAAAACATGAAAAGATCGCCGAGCGTTTCTTTTACACTCGTTAAAATGGAATTAAAAGACGGTCCCCTTTTAGCTCTTTTCTGACCGCAAAATCAGGAAAAGATTGCCGGGTTTTTGTCGTTTCAAACTCGATAAGGAAATAAAACGACGTGTCCTTGATCGCTTTTTACTTTTCAGGTCAACGACACTATTATGAAAGTACTCCTTGGTCGCAAGATCAAGCGGTTCCCCCAGGTATTATTTTATACTTTTTCGGGCTTGAGGGACACAAATATACGAAAAAGTTCAACGTGGAGTCTCCTTTAGTTTTTTCAGACTCTCTAAAATTGAAAAACGCCGAGTTTTTCCTATACTGGGCTCGTTAAACTTTTACAGTAAAGGACCTGTTCAATTACAAACAGGAACGAACCACTCCTTCCTGGGGTTCGAATTTAAACTAGGTTGGACTCGTCCGAAGGATGAGCTTATAATCAAGCATATGTTATCCTCCTCAAGCTTGTTAAAAATAAAGAGGTACTTGCCAGAAATGGTGGGGGAAAAGAGAGAAGAATGAACCTGTTTGTCACCTTTTGTCTCAGAAGAAACTTTATTACCGCTCTTGAACACGACACTTTTCATTCACCTGGGTTGGGAAATCTTTTACCTCACAGTTGACCAAACCACTTTGAAAGTCTTTAACCGGGTTTCGGGGATTAACTTTGAGTTATTCGTCACCAAGCCATCTGTCATGTCGTTATGTGTTCAAGAGGTCTGCAAGCAAAAACTTTCATCTGCAAAATACTTGTCATCCATTTGACCATCCCTGAGTCAGTCCTTACAGCAACATTTCTTCAACTTGAACAATGATTTCGTGTTGCGGGCTTGCCTGCAACGGGTCGCTTTCTATCGACATCGACACATTATCTAGAAAGATGACTTAGGAATCGACAGTACCTTGAAGTCTGCATGCATCAATGGCAGGTTTCTCGCCTTTGACGTCAGTTTACATCATTGACTTTCGATCAAAGGATTCCGTGAAGTGTTCGACATCAAAACATCTATTCACATTTCACGGGTTGTGCTTGGTACTTTGAGAACCATTGACATTACTGGTGGTTTCTCTCATGCTTGTTAACAGTTTACATCATCGACTGGTAATCAAGTGGTTTCTAACATGTTCGACATCGAATCATTTAATCACATGGCTAGAATCGTACCAATTCGGGAAGTAGAAGTGAAGACCCTGGATCTAGTTTCTACCATCCAGGCTGCGAGGAGTTTTGTATTCATTATCTATGTAGACTAATCATAAACAGATGGCTGCGTCCATACTGTGTCTACAAAAGTCTATAAAAATGATGTACTGCAAGATCATTCCTGTATCAGAATAGTTAGTCCATTAGTTAAAGTTTTGAATCTGAGTATGGGAATGCCTACCTCAGTGATGATATAATCTTATCCATGTATTTTGTGTTGAAAATTGCAGGTTCCAACCAGGCCATCCACAAGGCAATCCTTGAAATGATAAAGCGCTTCACCCTTCCTAGAATTACAAAACCCTATTCTATTCCAGGCTTCGCACTTTAGGGGGCAATCTGTTACACTAAAAAATGTCACCTTGACTACTTACAGTTAGTATGGCTCCAATCAACAAGTCATGCTACCCTCTTAGGCAAGTCTCATGCCTCTGTTATCCATCTCAAACTCAAAGAAGAGAGAAAGTCTTGTAAAAATCATGTTTATCTCTGGGGTCGCAGGTTCTCTCTAGCCTTACCTGCGGGGACGCTGACCATGTTCACAAAATCCGCGTCCATAGACGCTCTGTATGTTAAGGGACAGGTGCGTCCCTCTGTAAAAGGCAAAATGCGCGAGTTTTATCTTGAAAAAGTTACTTGTGGTTACTTCTAGAACATTCTAGAGGTCGGTTTGATGAAATGGATGCGCCTCCAGTTGGTTCATGTATCTCTATTAAGGGGGAACTTATCCCATCAATAAGGGAGCTATCCCACCCAAAGAGGGGGATGATCCCATTGATAGTGGACCTGAATAACCTCTTTACAGCACTATAAATAAAGACATTGAGCCAGAGGGAGAAGAGGTTGGAGCTATACATTTTCTTTGGGTAAATGCTGCAGGATTTAGGTCTTCCATTAGAGCCTTTGTGAGGAGAGATTGTCTTCACTTGATTCTACTTGGGAGAGGGTGAGCTTTGTCAAAGTAGAGGAAAACCCTTGATGGACCCTGGGAGGAACTTGCACAACACCAAGGCCAGGTTGTAAGAGTTTCTTTGTTTCGTTATTAATACAAACTGGTTTATTTTTCTCAATAGCTTGTGTTAATGAGTTATTTCATGTGTTCCTTGGTCTGCATGTTGAATATATGTTTTATTATATGAAATGCAAGTGCTTGGTAATTGTTTGATTGTTTGTGGTTGCAGGAATTGACTTGAAGGAGGAGCTCATCCGGATCGTCAAGAACGGACTTCAACAACAGCGTTTTGGAATAAGGTAAGCCTAAACACTTGTAGTTTTCATGTTGTAAAAGGTGTATTTAGAGAAAGATCACTCCATTTTGTCTTGTTTGTCATTAGAATGTCTTAGACTTCTAGGAAGGTCAGTCGTGTCCGCACCCTTGACAGATTCCGTGTGACAGACCTTTCTTACTTAAAGCCCATACCAAAGTCGTAGTACCATTTCCAGCGGTAAGAAACCTTCTGATACAGAAGGATGTGGGCGAAAAGAGAGCAAATTGGATTACCGCCTTACAAGAATACGATCTTGAGATCAAGCCAGCAAACATCGTAAGAGGTCAAGGCTTCTGCAAGATGTTAGCTGGGGCATCGAAAATTCCTGAGAACTCATCTGAAGAGGTACATACATATGAGGTAAGCCTAAATGACGCAGAATCATTATATGCTGACACCATTCATTATCTTAAGAACGGGTATGCTCCATCACACCTGGATCACACCAAGAAAAGAGCCCTGAGATTGAAAGCTAAACAATACCAGCTCATAAATGATGTTCTGTTTAAAAGGAATTATGATTCTGTACTTCTTAGGTGTCTTGAGAAAACTGAAGCCGAAAAGGTTTTGCAGGAACTCCACGACGGACAAGCAGGTGGACACTACGCTGGAGAAGCTACTGCACATAAAATCTTACGTGCAGGATATTATTGGCCCACGCTGTTCAAAGACTCACACAATTACGTAAGGAAATGCCAAGTCTGCCAGACTGCTGCAGGGAAACAAAAGAAATCGTCCATGCCACTACATCCAGTTAACATCGAGCAACCATTCAGTCAATGGGGCTTGGACATAATAGGTGATATCGTTCCTCACTCTTCTAAGCAGCATAGGTATATCCTCACGGCAACTGATTATTTTACCAAATGGGTAGAAGCAGTTCCTCTCAAGACAACTAATTCTGAAAACATTATTGAATTCATAGATCAATTTATCATCACTAGGTTTGGATTGCCAACGGCCTTAATGTTTGATAATGCATCATACTTTTCTGGAAATACAATGACTAAGTTTTCACTTAAGAGAGGGTTCAAACTGAAGTATTCTGCCAACTACTATCCGCAAGGTAATGGGTTGGCTGAATCAACGAACAAGAACCTAATCAGGATTATTAAAAGAAAATTCAACCAAAACCAAAAGAATTGGCACAAAGCACTGGTAAATGCTTTATGGGCAGATAGAATTACGAAGAAAGCTTCAATCGGCACTTCTCCCTTTAATTTAGTTTATGGGAAAGAAGTGGTTCTTCCAACTCACTTAGTCATTCCCTCTTTGTCTTTAGTACAATACATCGATGAAGTATCTACTTCCTCCTTACAATTGAGACCAATGGAAATAATCAAACTAGAAGAACGACGAGAACAAGCTAAGAAAACTCATGCTCACCACCAAGCGCTAATAAAATCCTCTTTTGACTCAAGCATAATGACCAGAAAAATCTTTCAGATGGGAGATTTAGTTTTAAAATGGGATAAGGCTCATGAAGAAAAGGGCAAACATACGAAATTTCAGAAGCTGTGGCTTGGTCCTTTTCAGATTGGAGAAGTCATAGGCCCATCGACGTTTGTGTTGCAGGATTTGGCAGGTAGAAGAGATTCTCTGCCTATGAATGGACAGATTCTTAAAATGTATTTTCCATAGAAGATCATTCTTCTATTTTTGTAGGATAGTTTTAGTTTTTATTTTGTTTTTCTCTTTTTATAAATAAAACCAGTTGTAGATGATCATAAAAAAGGATTCATGAAAGAGCACACCAATTCTCTATTAGATTTTGATTTCTCTTGTACAAATAGCAAAACTTTTCGGAAAATCTGTTTTTTATTATTGACAAATAGAGTTAACTTTAGCCTAAATATGATGTTAGTTTCAACCTCAAAAAACTTTGATGAAAGAAACTTTTGATAAAAATTGTTTTATGTCAGCACAATGAAAGGTATCATCAATAATAAAATAAATATTCTCTGTAAAGCTGCTGTTTTCAAACTCTATTATTGTCGTCCAAAGCTTTCTTAAGGAAAAACAATGACTTCCTCCCTACCAAAGGAAATCGCAGCATTCAGAGAAACAATTCGAGAAAACACTATATCTCAAAGAATAAGAGGTCTCATCATGAGCCGGCTTATCATGATCACAGATATTATAACTTGCTGACTTTGCCAATACTGTCTATCAAAACAGGGCAACGACTCAAGATTGTTGCAATCAAAAGACAAGGGGTCTCATCACGAGCCAGCTTGTTCAGCAAAAGTGTAAATCAAGTGAATGACTGTGTCATAATTTGGCCACCAAACCAAGACATTGTTCATTAGAGAATAAAAAAGGAAAAAGTGTCAAAATGATTTTTCTCTAAAATGTTGTAAATAACCTCAAGCAGGAAAAAGGATCATTGTTGGATAACATGGTAACCCTATCGAGGCTATGGACACTTGCGGGCAGCAGAGGCTCTACCTACGACAAATGAGCATATTTTAAAAAAAACCAGTACGCAGAGAAGACCTTATTTTATCTTTAAAAAAGACCGAGTAATGTCTGGTATGAATGCAAGAGCTAAGTCGGAGGAAGCAGACAATCGGGATATGAAAAGGTTGAGACAAAGTATCATTGACAGGATAAGGAGTAATGTACTCTATCTGTCCATAACAAAATTTAGACATACGAAAATTTTTCTGTTTCGGAAGTGAAAATGCAATAGAAAAGCAGAGATAACTGGTTCTTCACAGTGAATCGCCATTGTTGTGGTCACCAACAACCCCCCTCTTTGTTTGGTATTAGCAATAATACCAAGCAAAGGGGGACCCTTAACAAAAAATCCAAAAATATTTTTATCGAAATTTTTTGTATTTTAACTCCCTAAAGCTAGATCGCATTGCGAAGAGAGAGTGAAGCGTTTCCTATGCGCATAAATAAGCTGCGAAAAAAGCGACGCGAAACTCATCGCATCGCATATATTCAAAGCGCTCTTAAATGAAAAATCTTAAGGAATCGCCGACGGCTGATATGCGACGTCGCATATCGCAACATCGCATAAGCAGCACGCAGTGATTGAATGAAAAATGTGATCTGTGATTTTGCGATCTGCGATGAATGAGACTATCAATTCCTGCGATGACACTTCTTGACATCACAATCCTCGATGCTGCGATGCGAATAACAGAAACCACTCATCGCAAGAGTTCCTCGACATAGTTTGTAAACCCAAAATTGAGCGCGCACCTTGAGTTCCTCGACATAGTCTGTAAATCGCCTGAGTATCCAAGAATGATTGTGTCGCGTTTCTCGAAGAGTCAAGTCATTATGAGTGTCATAATTATGCATTCATTAGAACTTAAAGCTTTCGTGTCAATCTTTTCGCCATTTCTATTTTCCTTTTCATGAACTGTAAGGCAGCAACTAATATAAATCAATGTGCAGGAAACATCTAAGGAAAAGGGGAAAGCGCCAATACTAAGATAACAGAGAGAAGATGCCTTCGCAAATGGATGCCACATGCAGCAGGACCGCGGATTCCAGAGTATCACTCAACAAACACTGATGAAAATAGACTATCCAAGACTCAGAGTCAAAGGCGCACAAAAGCAGCATGTTTACAAAAGATCCTGAAGCTCAGACTGGGTAAAGCAAAAAGAAAAACGCTAAAGAAGGAGGACGCTCCAGAAAAGCCTGGAACAAAGAACGGAAGCAATTTTCAATACAGAATATTCTTCAGGCAACGAAATCCCTAACTCATTGAGTCATTCGCACGGGCGGAAACCGAAATAGCAACAACACAATTAGTTTGAAAAAAATCTGGTTACACGAAGTATACACACAACAAATACACCCAGCCAGAGGAAGATTTTCGAAAGTATCTTCTAGTTTGTCAGAAAGAGGTGCCAGCTCTTGTTATTTCTACTTTTATCACTCGAACGAAAGGAGAAGACAACCAGCCGACTCTTTCCAGGCGAACGTTGCATTGCTTACAACACTAAGGAGCAGATACAGAAACGGTTAGAAATTAGATTCAAATTTTTAGAAATAAATTCGTTTTAGTAAAAGGGCGGTCATTTGAAGCTGTTTCCTAAATTTGTGTAATTAAGATTAATTAGTTAGTAGTTTTTAACCCTTCTCATGGCATTTGGAGAAGGGTCCGGAAATCTGTCAAAAAACTTGACCTCAGAACATGCACTTTTGCACCCTCGGAGGGGGTTTTTGATGAATGGATGGATCGAGATTTATTTATGTTTGCATTTTAATGTCTGCTACTGATGTTGCACTTCTGTACTCTTAGTAGATATTAGAACAAGTAGAGATAAATCGTTATTGCTTGAAGTCTATTAGTGAAATCAGTCATAAATGGTACTTTTATCTCTTGACCAATTTCTGCTTATATTCTTAAAGTGATATGCAACTGAGTTGTTTATATGTTAATGTATGAATGTGTGTATTACCATTTGGCACTTTTGTACGGTGGATTAATTTATTTGTGCTTGACATATGAATAACTTATTATGCGATATGCTGTTCACAACTGTTTTGCCTAACTTTTTATGCAGAATGGTTTATCTTAATTGATTTCTATTCTTATGATAGCTGACTGATCTTTATTACCAGTTATCATTCGAAATCTTTTTAGATCGCATAATAGTGGAAATCTACCCCGGGTTAGCGTAGATTAGATGTGTTGTTTTCATTAGATTACGATAGCTTAGAGTCAGTTTAGAAGTTAGAATTAAATTAGCTTAAAATACTTCTAGATCAACATCATCAAACTCTACACACACACACACCCCTTACATTGGGAAACTGGTCCCATTACCCCCAGTCAGACCCGCTATACCAAACGGGCAAGGAGCTGCCAACCAAGTTCCAGACCGGGTGGGTATCCCCCTTGTTGTTGACCTGATTTCAGGGCCCTCAACACTAGGGTGTACCTTAACACCTTCATGAGATACAATATGACCCAAATATTCCACCTTTTGTACTCCAAAGAAACATTTGGAGCTTTTTTCATATAATCATTTCTCCTCCAATAGTTAGCGCACCCTGTCAACATTTTGAACATAATCCTTCCAAGACTTGTTACAGATTAATCTATCATCAAAAAATATTAACACAAATTTTCTAAGGAAGGGTTTGAAAATGGAATTCATCAAACCTTGAAATGTAGAAGGCGCATTGGTAAGGCTAAGAGGCATGACAAGAAATTCAAAATGACCCTCATGAGTTTTAAATGTTGCTTTTAGAATGTCTTTAGTCTTCATTATGATTTGATGATATCTGAATGAAGATCCAACTTGGTGAAGTAAATTGCTCCATGTAATGCATCCAATAATTCATGAATGACGGGAATGGAAAATTTATCTTTAATAGTAAACTTGTTGAGCTCCCTATAATCTGGACACATGCACCATGACCCATCCTTCTTATGTACCAATACCACTGGAGTAGAGAAATAACTTTGACGAGGTCGAATTATACCAACCTCTAGCATTTCTACAACCATACGTTCAATTTCACCCTTTTGGGCATATGGATATCTGTAAGGCCTGATGTTTGGGGGAACACTTTCTGGAATCAAATGAATAGCATGATCATGATCACGAATAGGTGGGAGGCATCTGGGAGTCTCAAATACCTTGGAATGATTGTGCAAAATATTTTTGAGGTCTAAAGAAATAGATGATTTCGATGTGGGAACCTCTAGTGAACATAATTGTGTAATTACACCCCGTTGTTATTTCTATAGAAGTTTTGTCATGTTGTTAGAGATAATTATCTTTCTCGGTTTCCCTGCGATAACCCTTAATTCATCTTCCTTTCCTTCCCAAAAAAAATTCAAGAAAAGTTCTTGAAAATAAAAAGCTATCATACCCAAAGATTGTAGCCATTCGACTCCAAGTGAAATGTCAGCACCACTGATCAGGGGCTCATGTCCCAAGTGTCGTAAAATGCTCAAAATTTAAAATTCTCAAAACTGGTTCAAACCTAAACGACCAGATATAGCTCGTCTTCCTGATTCCGGCGCCGCAAACGGTTCGAAAAACGGTCGTCGTATGAGAAAGTTATGCTAAAAAGAAGAATTTCTCAATAACATTGAAATTTTGAATTTTTCAAAAAAAAAAATTAAAAAAAAAAATATTCCACAGAATATTCCTTGAAATATTCCATTTGGGCAGCCAATAGCAAGCTGCCACGTGGCAGGCTCGGAGGCCACCACATGGCCTGGGTGACGTCATCATATCCTATGGATGCACATATGTAAAATATTTTGGCATTGGCAAGTTTTGAACACGCAACCTCCCTCCCACCAACCAAACACCTTACCAACGCGCCACAGGGATCACATTTGCATGGAGTGTGGAACAACATTATTTAAATGTTAAAATTGGTTTGGATGGGTCCCGAAGGGGGCCGGCCCCTACAGGCCAGCCCCCATATCATATGTCCTCCGCCCGGAACCGCAGGCCTAACTAACCGCCAGCACATTGAAACGGTTACCGCCAACGTGTTTGTAACGTGGTCACATAATCATTGAATGCGGAAGTAAACGACAGTTAACCCGGAGTTTGGGGCACGTAATCCCATGTAGAACTGCCAAGCCATAAACCGTTCACATGCGCCATTAAAACAGTTAGTTAAACACGTGGTTTGTTGGCGGGATTTTTGGTGGACTGCCAAATTTGGGTGGTCCTGCCATAATTGGTGGAGCTAACTGGCCCCAACTACAGTTAGCTGGAGTTTTTTTAGGCTAAACTGGAGGGAATCTTTAATGGGCCATAACTTTGGCTAGGAAAGGCAGTTTTGGACGAAGTTTTTTTTTTTTATATTTTGGGTATTTTCGACCTTCTGAAGCCATTGACATAGGTCTTACAGCCATCTGAGGTCATTTGCAGAGGGTTTGGAGCCGTGGAAGTTCTAGGAGCCACTAGGGCCCAGTATTGGGAGAACTGTATAGGGTTGCAGGTATCCATTGGAGGTGAACCAGTAGTCAATCCTGAAGGATTCAAGTGTTATAAATCCGTTTTTACCATCTATTCCAGCTGTAGATGCTTCTATTCAGCTGTATATTCAATTTGAGCATTTAATTAAAATAAGGACAGGCCCATTTGGGAGCCTTGGACCCAGCAGACGTAGCCCAGGAGGGGTGAACTGCTTTATCAACTTCTTTTGCATCTGTGGTTGATTTATTTTGCAGAACAAATTCGTTTTAGTGTGTTAAACAGTAAAAGGAAATAAATCTGCTATACTTAAATGGGTCATGAACAGCTGAAAATTTCATTTGTTTTCTTTTTGCAAGACATGGACATCTTTTAAACATGTATATATCTGAATTGAATACCTTGCAAACCATTTACAAGTAGTTTCAAATTCAGATCAAGTTGGTATCAGAGCTATGTTGTTGTTTCTTTGTATCAAAAGCAGTCAAATAAACTATAGACAGAGCCTGAAACGAGCCAGGAAGCCTTCGAAATGTTCTTGTTATACAATTGCAAAGTAGATAAATGCTCTTTCAGTCAATCTTTGGTGTAGTTGTCTTTTGATTATTTTTGTGCAAAGATCTTCTAACTGTCTTGCAAGTATTGATGCTTACCAGGTTGAAACTTAAAAGAGGGGAAAGACAATTGACTAGAGAATGAGAGAATCCTCAGTCAAGGAAGGCCAAAGAGCCATCACCTCCACCTTCAATTTCACCCTCAAGAGTCTCAGCAGAAGCTTCAAGAATGTCTGCACATGAAGGAGAAATTCCTGCAGACATGGATCCAAAAGAAGAAGAAAGAGTCTTCAGAAAGGCTTTCTTAGACCTCACTGAAATGGTGAGGATATTGTACCAAGAAAGAAATGAGAAATTGGCTTGAGAAGGGTCCAAACATCCACATGAAGGAGAGGGCTCTTCAGGAGGTAAGAAGGATGATGATCATTCCAAGAAAGGACATGGAGGTAATTGTGATCCACCACCCCCATCGTCACCTTCTTCCTCTTCATCCTCGTCTTCTTCTTCTGTGCATAAGCATAGATCCTCTGGAAAAAGTCCTTTTTTGAAGCTTGATGTAAAATTCGAATTACCTATGTTTAATGGTGAAGTGAATGCAGAAAAGCTTGACAACTGGATTAGGCAGTTGGAAGTTTACTTGAGGATCCAGAATATGCATGATGATGCCACAAAGATTCAGTTGGCTTCTTTGAGAATGGATGGAGCAGCATTGGTCTGGTGGGAGGCCAAGACTAAAGAGGAGATCAAGAAATTTGGTAAGGTTACCTTAACATGGCCTGAATTTCTGTTAGCCATTAAAAAACAGTTTTATCCTCTTGCTCACATGCAGAAAGCCATTATGAACTGGCAAAATTTCAGACAACTTAAGGGTCAGAGTGTCCAAGACTACACCCAAGAATTCCGGAGAAGAGCTCTCTTGTTAGGGGTAGATTTACAGACCCAAGAAACCTTGCTGAAATACACTGGTGGCTTGCATAGCTACCTTAGACACACCATCTTGATGTTTAACCCTACTAGCCTGGACAAGGTTTGTGTCCAAGCTACCCATTTAGAGGTAAGGGGAAAAAACACATTTGAAGAGGGTATAAATAAGCCCTCCAAGGGGAAAAACAAAGAGAAAACCTCCAAGGGAAAAGGCAAAAAGAATGCATCTATCAAACAGGAGAGTGAGAAAGTGATCTATAAACACTGTTCTAAACCAGGCCATGAGGAGAAAAACTATTGGAAATTACATCCTGAAAAAAGACCTCAATTTAACAAATCCAAAGGGAAACAGAAAACTGCTGCTACTACATCTACACCACAAGATTTAGGGGATGATTCAGGTGATGAAACCAAAATTGCAGCCATGGGTTTGAAAAACTTGAAGGGAAAAGAAATTGAAACTCAAGCCAGCACTAGTACCTCAAACTGTCATGTACAAGCTCCTAATGAGGAAGAAAGAATTGAACTGTTTCATGTGAGGGTGATTTCAAAACATACTAAAATTGACACACTTTTTGATAGTGGGTCACAAGCAAACCTTATATCAGAGGACTTGGTCAAGCAGCTTAAACTTGAGACCGTTCCACATCCGAAGCCATATCCACTTGGATGGATTTGCAAGGATGCAAATTTACAAGTTTCAAGGAAGTGCACATTGCGCTTTGCAATTACTGCACATTTTATTGACACAGTTGAACTTGATGTGGTACCTTTTGATATAGCAAGATTTGTTTTGGGAAGTCCTTACTTGTTTGATAGGAAAGCTATCTTTCATCACCATGAAAACAAATATCATCTTTTCAAAGATGGAAAGGATTTCATTGTTAGAGTTCATCGCAAGAAGACAAATGTAGCGATGGTGAATGCAGGACAGGTAAAAAGGCTGGTCAATTCAAGTAAGAATTTTGTTCTTATTATGATTAAGCCCAAGGTTGCTATGAATCATGAGTCATTTGACAATTGTGATCCAAAACTTAAGTCAGAACTGTATGATGTAGTTGATGCATATCATGAGATGTTTCAGGAACCAACAGGTTTGCCTCCTAAGAGGGAGATTCAACATGAAATCCATTTGCATCCAGATTGTCCTCTTCCAAACATAGGCATGTACCGCATGCCTATTATGGAGAATGCTGAAATAAAGAAGCAAATAAAGGACTTGTTGGACAAGGGTTTCATAAGGCCAAGTACTTCGCCATGTGGTTCACCGATTGTATTGATTCCAAATAAAGATGGCACTTGGCGTATGTGTGTTGATTTCAGGGCCTTGAAAAAGATAACAGTAAAGAATCGTTACCCACTCCCAAGGATAGATGATTTGCTAGACCAGTTGAAAGATGATCGATATTTCACTAAGTTAGACTTGCGCAGTGGATATCATCAAGTAAGAATTGAAGAAAGTGACATTTGGAAGACAACCTTTAAAACCAAACAAGGACTCTTTGAGTGGCTTGTGATGTCGTTTGGTTTGTGCAATGCACCTGCAACTTTCATGCGGGTAATGGATGATGTCTTGCGTCCTTTTCTTGATGATTTCGTTATTGTCTACTTAGATGACATCTTAATTTTCAGCAAGTCTAGAGAAGATCATGTCATGCATGTTAGGAAAGTACTTGATGTTTTGAAGAAGAATCAGTTATTTCTTAAAATGTCAAATTGTGAATTTGGAAAGACTTCTTTGGTTTATTTGGAACACATAGTAGGAGGAGGTGCTTTGAGAATAGATCCTGCTAAAATAGAGGCTATTGTGAATTGGCCTACTCCCAAATCCATAATAGAGGTAAGAAGTTTTTTGGCTGCAGCTCAATATTGGAGGAAGTTCATCTCTAACTTCTCTTCTATAGCAACTCCTATGCATGCAGTGACAAGTGTGAAGCATGCTTTCCAATGGGGAGGCAAGCAGCAAAAAGATTTTGAATCTTTGAAAGAGAAGATTAGTTCAGCTCTGGTCCTTGCATTACCGGATTTGAGACATCCATTTGAGATACAAACTGATGCTAGTGATTATGCCATGGGTGCAGTTCTTCTACAGCATGGTAAGCCTATTGCTTTTCATTCTGAAACTTTTAATGGTGTTGTTGTAAATTATCCTACATATGATAAGGAGTTGTATGCATTCGTGCAAAGCGTCAAAAAGTGGAAACACTATTTGATGGGCAAAGAAACTGTTATACATACCGACCATCAGCCCTTACAGTACTTGCAATCACAAAGCAAGTTACAATAGTCACGACACTTCAGATGGATGGGCTTCTTACAACAGTTCCATTTGGTAATAAGGTACAAGAAAGGTACTCTAAATAAAGTTGCCAATATGCTTTCAAGGCCTATTATTGGTGTTGTTACTTTACTTAAGAATGATTCCATTGTACATGATAGTTACATAGAACAATATGCATCTGATGATGACTTTAAAGATGTGTATGCTAACTTGAGTAAAGGGAATCATGTAGAGGAAAATGACTATCACATGCATAACAATTTGTTGTTTCATTCGGGAAAGTTGTGTATACAACAAGGGGAGAGAATAAATGTCATAGGAGAAGCTCATTCTTCTCTTATTGTTGGCCATTTTGGTGTAAGCAAAACAGTTTCACATCTACAGAGGTATTGTTATTGGCCTCACATGGTAGATTCTGTTTCAAGGTTCATAAGAGGTTGTTCATTATGTGCTACAAGCAAGCCTAGTAATAGGAAGCTTGGCTTGTATACTCCTTTGCCGGTACCTTCTAGACCATGGGAGAGCATCTCTATGGATTTTGTAGGAGGTTTGCAAAAATATAGAAAGCAGCATGTTTATTTATATGTAGTAGTTGATCGTTTCAGCAAAATGTGTATACTTATGCCTTGTAAGAAAACTATAACTGCTGAACAAATTACTGAATTATTTTTTCATCATGTATGGATTCACTTTGGTTTGCCTACTTCCATTATTAGTGACAGGGATTCCAGATTTGTGGGGAATTTTTGGTCCAACCTATGGGAGATGATGGACACAAAGTTGAAGAAAAGTACTGCTTTCCATCCGAAAACAGATGGACAAACCAAAGTTGTGAACACAACCATTGTGCACCTCTTGAGAGGATATTGCAGCAAGCATCCCAAGCTGTGGGATGAACATTTGCACTACATACAACATGCTTACAATCGTGCCAAGCACTCTTCCACAAACACCTCACCGTTTGAAGCTTGTTTTGGTTACTTGCCAAAATCACCTCTTGATTTCATTCTTGAGAAAGATGTCGCCATTGAGGGACATAGTGATATTGACAAAGCTCGTTCATTCATTGAAAGAATTCAACAAATACATCAGCAAATTCAAGAATAGCTTGAGAAGAGTCAAGGCAAGTACAAGGAAAGACACGACAAGCATAGAGTCGATCACAAGTTTCAAGAAGGGGATGAGGTATGGTTGTACATTAGTAAGGAAAGGATGCAAGGAGAAGGTAAAAAGCTGAAGCCTATTCGTTATGGTCCATTCAAAATCCTCAAGAAGGTTGGAAATAATGCTTTTCAATTAGATTTGCCTTCCTACATGCAAATGTATTCTGTTGTCAATGTGGAGAACTTACGTTTGTATGAACCTCCTTTGATTGCTGATCATGAAAGTGTTGTTCAACTGCCATCTATAGAAGATTTCTTGCCAGAATTCTTAGATGAGCTGAAAGAAGATACAATCCTTGACATAAGGACACGCACTTCAAGGAGGGGCAGTGTAGATTATGTTCGGGTTGGTTTCAAAGGCAGCAAAGCGAACAAGGCAAAGTGGATGGAGGTGGAAAGAGTGAGGGAGCTATACCCTCACCTCTTTAACAGGTAGTTGAAGGCTTTTGGGGTCCAAAAGCTTCCCAATGGGGAGGCGTGATCAGGGGCTCATGTCCCAAGTGTCATAAAATGCTTAAAATTTAAAATGCTCAGAACTAGTTCAAACCTGAACGACCGGATAGAGCTCGTCTTCCTGATTTTGGCGCCACAAACGGTTCGAAAAATGATCGCCGTATGAGAAAGTTATGCCAAAAAGAATAATTTCTCAATAACATTGAAATTTTGAATTTTTCAAAAAAAAAATTAAAAAAAATATTCCACAGAATATTCCAGGGAATATTCCATTTGGGCAGCCAATAGCAAGCTGCCACGTGGCAGGCTCGGAGGCCACCACGTAGCCTGGGTGACGTCATCATATCCTATGGATGCACATATGTAAATTTTTTTGGCATTAACAAGTTTTGAACATGCGACCTCCTTCCCACCAACCAAACACCTTACCAACACGCCACGGGGATCACATTTGCATGGAGTGTGGAACAACATTATTTAAATGTTAAAACTGGTTTGGATGAGTCTCGAAGGGGGCCAGCCCCTAAAGGCCAGCCCCCATATCATATGTCCTCCGCTCGAAACTGCAGGCCTAACTAACCGCCAACACATTGAAACGGTTACCGCCAGCGTGTTTGCAACGTGGTAACATAACCATTGAACGCGGAGGTAAACGACAGTTAACCCGGAGTTTGGGACACGTAATCCCATGCAGAACCGCCAAGCCATAAACCGTTCACATGCACCATTAAAACAGTCAATTAAACACGCGGTTTGTTGGCGGGATTTTTGGCGGACCGCCAAATTTGGGCGGTCCCTCCATAATTGGCGGAGCTAACTAGCCCCAACTATAGTTAGCTAGAGTTTTTTTAGGCTAAACTTGAGGGAATCTTTAATGGGCCATAACTTTGGCTAGGAAAGGCAGTTTTGGACGAATTGGTTTTTGATTTTGGGTATTTTCAACCTTCTGAAGCCATTGACACAGGTCTTACAACCATCTGAGGTCATTTGTAGAGGTTTTGGAGCCGTGGAAGTTCTAGGAGCCACTAGGGCCCAGTATTGGGAGAACTGTATAGGGTTGCAAGTATCCATTGGAGGTGAACCAGTAGTCAATCTTGAAGGATTCAAGTGTTCTGAATCTGCTTTTACTATCTATTCCACCTGTAGATGCTTCTATTCAGCTGTATATTCAATTTGAGCATTTAATTAAAACAAGGACAGGCCCATTTGGGAGCCTTGGACCCAGCAGACGTAGCCCAGGAGGGGTGAACTGCTTTATCAACTTCTTTTGCATCTTTGGTTGATTTATTTTGTAGAAAAAATTCGTTTTAGTGTGTTAAACAGTAAAAGGAAATAAATCTGCTATACTTAAATGGGTCATGAACAGCTGAAAATTTCAGTTGTTTTCTTTCTGCAAGACATGGACATCTTTTAAACATGTATATATCTGAATTGAATACCTTGCAAACCATTTACAAGTAGTTTCAAATTCAGATCAACCACCCATTGGAATGGAAAGAATTTAACTATTCATTACATATTCTCCTATGGATAGCTTGATATTATGGGACTTTCCAGAGAAATTTATATTTCCTCCATTTGTAACCACCACTTGACACTCTGGTGCTGGATATAGGAAGCAATTCAATTCCTTGGCTATCTTACAATGAATAAAATAATGGGTACTACCGGAATCAATCAACACTATTACCTTTTTCTTCTTGATATGTCCTTCTATCTTGAGGGATTGAGGAGTGGTAATTCCTTCCAATGCATTACAATATATGGTCAGATTAATTTCTTCTTTCTCTAGGGTTGGTACCTAGTGTATATCCTCTTCTTTTGATGTTTCTTTTTCCTTTTATTCTTCCTCTTCACAATTTATGTAAAATAATATCTTCTCAGCACATTTATGACCTTTAGAGTATTTTCTATCACAATTGTAACAAAGCCCTTTTTTTCTTTTTTCTTCGAATTTTTTTGGTGTCAACCTTGTAGGTTGTGGAAGACTAGTGGAATCAACACTTCCATCTTTATAGTTGTGATTGGTAGGCTTCCTTGTTGCCATAATTTTGCTTTCAATTTTTCTTGCCAACTTGAATTCCTTCTATAATGAATCAAGTTCCCAAAGGTGAACCTCATGTTGGATGTTATCCTTTAAAGTCCCTATGAACACATCAATTCTATGCTCCTCTAGAATATCTTTACCCTTATATTCAATTTTTGGAATTCCTCAATATTCTCCACCAATGAACTCTTTTGTTTGAGATTTATCAATTGGTTAAAGAAGGTGTTTCTTTTTGTATCCTCATAATGTGCTATCATTTCTTCCGTAAAAATTTCCCAAGTGACAATTTGTTTACGATAGAAAAGCCATTGATACCATTAAAACTGATATAGTTCTAAATATAAAGTTGCAATGCATACCTTTTGTGTGTTTTTCACATTATGGAGATTGAAATATTGCTCCATCTATAGTATCCATGTTACGGGATCCTTGCCATCAAATTTCCTCATATCGATCTTTGGAACATGGTGGGGCTTCAATCCAACGTTAGATTCTATGAAATAACGACTAACATTTCTTTTGTTCTCATCATGAGTTTCCTTTACTACTCTTTCACCATTAGTAAGGATTTCTTGTAGCAACTTTGTCAAATTTGTCTTCAATTCTTCCATGTTATCTTTATGTTTTTCTTCTATACCATCCATCTTAGCTTCCACGTCATTCTTCTTAGATTCCATGTCATTCATATTAGCTTCCATGACTTTCTTTAAACCATCCATATTAGATTCCATGCCTTTCTTTAAACCATCCATCTTAGCTTCTGTTACTTTTTGTGAGAGTGAATTTTGTTGCACTTCGTCTCGTAATTTTGATATATCATGTTTCATTTCTTCCTCTTCTTCATGAGTCATGTTAGATATTTCAGGCTGCTTACTAGGTGTTTCCATTTTATTTCTTCAGGGAATCAATTAATGATAATTATGCTTCACTATTCCCTTTTCCTTCAAACTATTTTTTTAAACCAAACTTAAAAAAACTTAAAAAAAACTACACACCTTTTTTCACTTTGTAGGAGCTTGATATTGAATATGATGTATCTCTGAAATTTTGGATCTCCCAACTTTGAAATTGCGAAATGTGGTATCCCTCTGAGTCCTATTTCCAATGCAACCAGTTTTATCAAAATTGGATTCTCCAAGAAAGAGTTATGGCTAATCTCCCAAGATGACCTAAGTATACACTTTTTCAGTAGAGCAAACTTGTACGAAGTGCCACATGTCACTGTTTCAACCTTCGGTCTTGAAAATGATGCAAAGAAAGCTACATTCCATCCTCTTTCTGTAACCTCCTAAAAAATTTCAATTTGATACTCAAAGATAAGGTTATGGCGATTTTTCCAAGGTTGCCTGTTTGGGATGTAATTCGGGAGCCTGCAAAAACCCTAACTTCCTTGGATCATATCTCCGCAACTATAGTGAGACAAGATCTGCAATTCAGACTAGAGGATCATTGAGATTTAGGCTCACATGGGTTTTTGTTTTAGCTTTTGAAACATCACATAAAAAAATTTATAACGAAAATTCCATGATATCCTGTTTGGAGCAGCGAAACCCTAGAATCCAAAGCTCTGAAACCAAATGTTACGAAATCAGCTCACAAAAAGATAGAAATGATAGATCAACGACTTAAAAATTAGCCTCTTCGGGGGGGGGAACCTCCTTTACATTACAAAAATGAACAATTATTTGATGATACAAATGAAAACATCTCCTTTCTCTATATAGAATTCTAAGGGGTCCCAATACAATCCAAGCCTACATAACAATAGTGGACTTCTATGGGGCAAAATAATAACAACATGGGGAATATATGGGCACAATAATACAATAAAGTGGTTGCACTAATAACAATAAGGGGTTACTCTAGTAGTATACGGACCTAACAAACTAGGTCCTAGATTGAGAAACTTGGTATCAAACCTTTTGAGTTTCCATTACAGATTCATTGTAAAAGGAAAAGTACTCTAGAGAATTAGTCTTCTACTAGTGATATCACATCATCCTCTTCCCCTCACACTACTTATGTTGGTTCCACTTCATCTCAGCCTCCTTTACCTTCTTCTTATCATCCTTTAATCCCCATCATCCACATTCCTCAGCCACAATCAATTGATTCTATTATCATAAGTAGCACTACAAGAGAAAATTCTTCATCATCTTAATCTCTTATAGCTTCCAGATCATCTACAATCATATTTTCCTAGTACTCCCAAAATGGCCCAAAGACCATGGAATAACCTAGGGGAAGTATAGATGACCCCACCATTGAATCCTCTTCCCAAACATCCAGAGAGATGGACTCCTAAGTTTAACCCTGATTATGGATTCCCTGTAGAACAACATATTCACAATTTAATGTTAGATATTAATTTGAATGGAGTTAGAAAATAATATTGTGTTGCAGGCTTTTTCCTTACACATTTGAATGATCTGCAGGGTCCTGGAATTTCTCTCTCCCTGCTTGGTCAATAAAAAATTGGGATATGTTCGAAGAAAAATTTTCGTTAAATTTTGGGGATGACCAAACAAATTCTACTTTGGTTAATGAATTTTCAAAGCTTAGAGCCAACCTAAATGAAAAGATTAAGGATTTTAACTCAAGGTTTAACAAATTTCTAAATAAAATCCTAGCCAATTCTAGACCCAGAACTGATGTGCAGATTGAATGGCACATTAGTATTGTTCCTTCAAACATTGCTATGTTCATAGATAGGGCTAACAAAATAGTACTACTTGATAATATGGAAGAGGCTCTATCTGTGGAAAAGAGAGTTCTAGCCCTTGACAAAAAGCATGTTATTGAGGAAAGAAAGAAAACCAAAAAAGTTACCTTCAAATATGAATCCAAGAAAAAGATTCCCAAAGATCCCTATGATCTTGAGGGATTACAAAAGGTTCTGAAGACAATGTCTAACGAGAAGTTGGAAATAAAAAAAATAGGTAGTTAAGTCTTCAAAAAAGTACTTTCGACCTTTTAAAAGGAACCAACCATCAAAATCACAACCCCCTTCCATTATATCAAATGCAGAATCTGATGAAGAAGATGATGAAGAGAAAACAACTTTTTCTGCAGAGGAGGCCCAAGAAGAAGAAATAGATGAAGCTCATGGTTTATGGGATTTTATTATAACTACTTCAAAAAATTAAGAAGAAGAAGAAGATATGCTAGTGAATACTAGAAGTAAGGGATTGACTGATACTTCTCCAACAAATAAAAATCAAAATTCCACTACTCCTTCTACTAAAGAAAATAGCACGGTTAAGAAGAATTCTACTCCATGTTCTGATTCTTCTCTAACTACTTCCAAATCTCCCTCATCATCTAGGACCTTGATAGTTTTTTATACCATTGAATATAATATTGTGGAAGACATAAAGAAGGTCAAAGCCAATATTTTCCTATATGAGGATAGTAAGTTAAAACAACAAAAATGTTTTTACTTAAAGAATTAATTGTAGTCCCTGCATTTCCATTACCTAGTGTTGTCACTGCAAAATCATCAAAAGGGAAAGGAAAACCTCCAAATGTCCCTTTAGACAAGATTGACTCTTCTGATGCAATTTTGATTGGAGATAGATCAAATTCCCACACTCCTCCTTTTCTTTTGACTTTTGAGATTTTTAATAAGAATGTTCACAACTGTTTAGTAGATTTTGGTGCATCATCCAATATCATGCCTTATTCATTTTGTCTCAAATTGAATATTTCACCTCAGAAATTTGTTGTTTAGATTGTCCAATTATATAAGACAAAAGTCAAAGTTTGAGTTGAAATGAATTCTGTTTTGATTAGATTATCTTCAAATTCAAAATTCTATCAAATAATCGATATCTTGGTTGAAAAAATCCCCGAATTCTATGGTCTCATTTTAAGTAGGGACTAGTTTGAAAAACTACAGGGTTACTTTGCAACTAATTGTTCACATATGTGGCTTCCCTATAATGGAAAACCCAGTCAAATTTGTGTTTATAGGGAGAAACATATGAAATATTCAGTGACTAATTTAGATGAGGAAAATGAACCAGTAGTATTTACAAACAAGATTCTTGGAAATTATTCTCTTCAATCTTTCTTTGGTAATTTTCTAGAACATAACTCGCCCTTTCAGCTGATTCAATTTCATCTCAAATTGAAAATTTTTCTCAAACAAATTCATTTGGATCAATATTGTAGAAAATCCTGTAAATAAGTGTGAAAATTTGTTTTGGACTCTATACTTTGATGGCTCAAAATCTAATGATGGTGCAGAAGCTAGTTGCATCCTAGTAAAACTTGATGGATAAAAACTATGCTTGCCCAGAGATTTGTAATTCGATTATACCAACAACATTGCTGAATATGAAGCACTGATACAAGGATTATTGAAATCCATTAGTCTTGATGTCAAATATATTAAATTTTTTGGTGACTTAGAAATAATAATAAAAAAAGTTAGAAAAAACAATGAGCAAGAAGTTGTGATTCCCATGGAATAGATTATCCCCAACCTAAGGATTGTAGCCTTTACAAATATGGAAGACCTTGACATATGATGGAAAGAATGTTGCAGTCGATTGCTTTGGAAGAAGATAGATTTGTAGTAGGATTCCATCAGCAAGTACACAAAGAAAAAGAAAATGCCTCACATGATAGGCATAGTAAGAAAAAGAAGTTCCAGGTAGGAGACCTTGTTCTCCTCTATGAAAGTAATTTTGTGAAGTTCCCAGGAAAACTTAAAATGAATTGGTTAGGCTCATATATTATCAAGTATATTATTGATGGAGGCGCAGTTCATTTAGCGAAGTTAAATGGAGAATTGGTTCAGGGAAAAGCATATGGCAATGGATTGAAGTTGTACAAGGACAACCCTGCTCCTATAGCTTCACCCTGAGGAAGAAAGGAGGAAAGTCTTAGTGTCATCTGCAGTTGAAAGTGGGCACTGGACTATAAACTATGTTGTAGAGAGCTTCGACGTAGGAAGCATTTTTCTATAGTCTTGGGTATGACGAAGTTAGCAGGAGTTGTGATGTAAGATGGGATGTGTGTGTAAGTGTGGAATGCATCAAAGTTCACCAAAATATGACTGTTAAAAGTGGAAAATACTCTAAATGTTGCATTTATGAGGACATATTGGCAAAATCTAAGGATAGGTATGTAGTTAATGAGAAAATCTGAATGCAATCTAGACAAAATCAAATCTAATGATGGGGTTCAAATTTTATAATTGTTATAAATAGCCGCCTCCTGCACAGAGTAAGAAATTTTCTGAATCGAGAGCTTGAGGGTTGATAGTGTGAAGAAATTGCAGAGAATTCACTATATATGTCAATTGTGCGTTCTTGGGAGGAAATTTTGCAGACTTTTCGTGAGGAGGGACTATCTGGAATCATGGAAGCCACTAGTACGCCTGCAACATAAACTAAGATGCTCGTAGTAGCATCATCCCCAGTAGCAGCAACTACAACACCAACACCGTAAAAATAGAGGAAATCCCCAGGGAAGAAACCAACTTAGGAAGAAAGAACTAAGAAGAAGCAAGATAATAAACCTGCTAAACCTCAGCAACAACCAAAAAAAGTAAAAGGAAGTGTTACACAGTAATTTGTCACCATTGGTCACCGTCCCTATCGCCCCGATTCCAGTATATTGGAGGATGCATTTCGGGACCTGTGAGCAGTGACATAGCCTAAAAATACTTGCACTATGTTCCCCTAAGTATGTACTTCATGTTCCCTGAAGACACCTTCTGCAAATTATCCCTAAAAAGTGCCCTTTTTCCATTGGTGCAGGTACACAATGTCTGACTAGCGCCAATCACTCAGATCCTCAAAAAGGGGCACGCCCATTGGCGCTCTGTCTTAGAATAACACCCGTGCCAATCAAGTTTAGTAATGTTTTTTGCCAAAAGCGCGACTGTATGATTTTTCCTCCCAGATCACGAAGTCCTTTGAGGGAAAAATCCATCTGATAGAGGTCGAGAGTCATCATTTATCCTTGATATCTATCCGCAGTAGCTTTTCATGGATGTTGCCAATCCACAATGGGTGTCTTGGTACATTGAATCTTTCTCCCTTCTTCATCTATAAAAGCCTGTCCTCATGCATTAGACAAGCTAGTTCCGAAGTGTTGTAGTTTTTGCAGAGTTCTTGAGTCTTCGAGTGATGCTAGTTGTGATTATGCTTGAGTGATAGAGAGGTTATGCTGCCGGAAATCCGAGAGAGAGGAAGTCTATTGCAAGGCATATAGCTGCTCGCCCAGCCAGAGGAAAGGTTCAACGTCAGAACCTTGGTTGTAACGTTTCCTGTCTATTACTCATTAATGAACGACTGCTATTATAGTTCCAATCTCATTGTCTATTATAGTGATGTTTGATTTATTTCCTTTCTGACTGAAATATAGTTGTGCCTTGGTGGATTTTATGCTTGTATCTGTTTCTTCCTTTGCATGTGCAGGTGTCCGTTTGCAAGGATCGCAAGGATTGTGACCTGCCGGAGCGAGGGAGCGGGAATACCAACTCTGCTTCAACTATAGCGTGGGATTCTAGGTTGGTCTTCTTAATTCACCTTTAATGTACAACTAGGAACTTGCGTAGCAGCGTGGATTGATTGTGGCTAGTTCTATTTTAGGCTAGTGGGATCGCCTCTGTCCGCAGAGGGGATTTACCTGTCCAACAATTTGGCGACTCCACTGGGGAGAAGCTATTTGGAGTTTGTCTTGCATGTTAGTTTTCTCTCGCTTGTTTGAGTTAATGAGCTTTCTGGGTCAGTTTTGAAATTGCTATCTGCTGTTTGATTCTTCTGGGCACTGTCAGTCTGACCCTGGTTTGTTATATTTATTTTTTGGGTCAGTAAACGCGGCTGGCGCGTTTTTTCTTTTGACAGTCACGCCAGTTGGTGCATGTTTATCCATAGACACCCGCACCAATTGACTGTTAGCGCGAGTTGCAGATTCACAGTCGCGCCAGCTCTGTGAATTTTGCCAGTTTGGTACTTGACAGCTCCTTAAACTCGGATTTTTTGTTTTCCTATATCTTTTGCAGCTTCTGGAAGTGTGTTGGACCTTTGTGTGACTGGTTGTTACTTTCATCCTTCAGTTGTTTGCTTATTTCTATCGATTTTGTATCTCAGCCCTAGAGCACCTAGTGGCTTTGCATGTCGAGCCTTCTGTGGGACGTTGTGGTTTGATTATCCAGTCAGCTTTTGATTGTTTTCCGCACTCATCTAGTGGTTGTTAAAATTTGGTATTCTATACTTCGAGTGATTCACTTCTAGCTTGTTTGGATCTTGCTTGACTTCATTTGAACTTAGATCACACGGTTCATTGAACGTCTTTGTGTTTTCCTTTGCTTTGACAGTTCATCTTCGTGTTTCTGAATTGGTTCTATGTCCATTGAGTGAATTGTGTTTGTTTATACTTGTGGATATCTCTTGAGGTTTGTTTGAATGCATTATGCCATCTTAAAAGACAAAAAACAAAAGATTTCCTTTTTGCATTATATTAGTTAGCATTTATTGTTATTTGTCGCTTTTAAAAAGAAAAGGAAAAAACTTTTATTTCTTGTTATTAGCTGCATTAGGATCCTTGTTACTTGCTTGATGATCATTTTGTTTGTGTAAAAATCTCTACTCTCCTGTAGATAGAATTCATCGAATGAAATGATATAATTTTGGCATATAGTTTGCATTTAGGAAGTTTTGAGAGACCACATACGGTAGGACCAAAAAACTGAAACATAATTGAAGATAAACTGTAAAATAAACTCAATGAACCTAACAACGCATTGGAACATAACGCAAACATTCTAGAGGTCTAGGTTAGAGACGTGTTCCGGCGTCGTTAAACCTGGTAGCTTACCGTCGAGTGGTTGGGTGATTCCTCCACGGTGAAACGATAAGTGCCAATACGGACTGTGCTCCCACGTACCGTCGCATATATATTGGGAGACCCCTATAGGAATAAATCCTTTATCCATAGGAAGCCGTGTCGGCCGCCCTACGATTCGCATTGCAGTGAACACAGCATTCACGAAGATTGACCGCCCGTACCCTAAAAAGTATTCTGCGGTTTTGCGAAAAGTTTGGCACACCCTCTACCTAGAATTCCAGAGCAGTCACTTTTGATCCTTTTCGGACTCCTTAAACGAAAAGGTGCCAGTGAGCGTCTTGTCACTTCGTGTTCATTAAATATTCGAAGGAGACTAGAGTCATCTTTTCGTCCTTTTCTCGACTCTTAAAAAATGAAAAGGTCAAGTTCAAGTTCAGTGTCTTAAAATTTATTTGACCACGATCACATATAACCCGGTTAAATTTTTCTTGCATCACCTTGAGTAGGGTTCTTTCTCACTCAATGGCATCCTTCCCTGAGCCCACCGGCCAAGGTGGTCCTCCGGCTGGTCCGATTCCTTCTGTCGGAAATGTTGGTGTTCAGTATATAGCAACTTTGTCTTTTCCTGGGTTCACCATCGGTTTACCCGTATGGGTGTTTTCAAACTCGGTGGTCTCGAGTGTGATAACTCCTGTTCCACCACCACCTCCTCCACCCGAACAACGTCATTTTGATTCCAAGGTGGACCCCTGCCCTTCTTCGCCTATTGTCGCGTCCTCATCTTCTACTTTGCCTGATGAAACTCTGGATTTAAGTGACCAGGTGGCTAAAAAGAAGAAGAAGAAGACCAAAAAGAAGAAGTCTCCCAAAGGAAAGGTTGCATCTACCCCGAGTATACCTAAAGTAGCGCCACCTTCTGCTCCTCCGCGGAAGGTCAAATTTCCTTGTAGGTTATGCAAGGAAGACCATCTTCTCTGCGATTGTCCTGGCATTCCCAGGGTTTTAGAAGTATGGTCTCACGATTCGGACCGCCCTACATCGTCCTCTGGAGATCATGGCGATGTTACCTTATTACCTGGAAATGGTAAGGGAAAAGGGAAGATTCGAATCCCTTGTAGACTTTGTGAAGGCAATCATCCCCTTCACCTTTTTCCATTCATTGATAGAGCCTCTATTGTATTGGAAAGTCTTACAGCTCCCTCAACCCAATTTCCCACTGGTTATCAACGTCTCTCTGCAACTGCAGAATGTTCCCCTGCTGACAAAGAAATCAACCAAGATTCCTCTCTTGTCCAGCCTTCTCTTCCCGAACCTGGCTGTGCTCAGCCTGTTCCAGACCAGTCCCTGGTCGGAAAGAGTGTTGATTTACGTTCATCGTCTACGCACCACTTTGTTCCGGGAATGTTTATCATCAAGGATGAACCACCTGAATCCAAACCAGACAAAAGTCCAAAGGTCCAGATGACAGTTGACCCGGTTTTTCCACAGGTCCAGATAACAGTTGACCCGGTTTTGCCTTCAGAAGTTCCATCCTCAGATGATATTATCACTGTAAAGAATGAAGACCACACCGTCCAAATTCTATACATAAACATAGACTCTAATGATCAAGTGAGCATCCCTCTCATTCCTTCGCACCAAGAAGGAAGTCCATCAGAGTCATACCCGGCCGTTTATCCAGTCCCACCTCCAAGCAACCTAGTTGTTTCCTTCAATTGGGATCAACTAGGCAATCATCGGTTACCAGCTTCCATACCATTTCGAATTATAGTTCAAGTCTACCGAATGGTTATGGCCGGTACCATTAATGATGAGGGATCTCCTGTGAGCATCCTTTCTTCAACAGCCTAGGAAGCACTTGGTTCGCCACTGCTTCTGCCTGAGATTAGAAACCTTACAGGTTTTCATTGAGAAACCAGTTGACCTTTAGGAATTCTTCCCAATGTACCTATCACATTAGAAGGGAAGACCGTTCAAATGGGCGTCATGGTAGTCCAAGGCCCGTTAGATTACAATTTACTCCTTGGGCGAGACTATATTTATCGCATACGTGCAATTGTGTCCTCACTCTTCAGAGTGATGTGTTTTCCGCACGAAGGAAGAACGATCAAGGTCGTAGATCAACTTTCGTTCCCCGGTTCACACTTCACATATAGTCATCTACCATTCCTAAATGGTCTTATTTCCACAGGAAATGCCTCAACATCCAGTCCGTCATTCTGATGACGGCAACTGACCCGAGCACGTGATTGAAGCCCGGGGGGCATGCATCCTCCTTTTCAAAATCGAGTCTTTCCAAGTGAACCTTCATTCCATCCACTTCGTGAATGCCATGAAGCTTGGGGGGCATGTACCTCGATTTGCATTATCATGCTGGGGGCATGCAAATTTATAACAAGCATAGTTTTTTCGTTTCAAGCTTGTGTAAACATGAAACCGAATCCAAGCAGAGTTCTCCATGGTTCAAGCTTGTGTAAAAATGAACCCATACCTGATTTACATCCCGTGATTGCTTTTTATCTGCTAAATTCTGCTAGATGAACCTTGGTTGTTTCATTCCATCGCCACCATCTCTTTGGCCGATCATATGCTTTCACTTGGTTGCTTTCCTTTCCTGAGGAACCACAGCGATGAGTGGTTTTGTTAGGCAGCCTCTTGACCATTACATGTTTTGAGCAGTTCCACCACTACCGGAACCAGTTGCTACCCTTTATACCACTCGTTCCTCTAGGACGAGTCGCCTTTAAGCTCTTTTCTGACTCGTAAAATATCAAAGGATTGCCGAGTATTTTTCCTTTTTGACTCGTTAAAGAGAATAAAAATGGAGGTCTGCTTTCAGCTCTTTTCTGACCATTTAAAGAGGAAAAGATTACCGAGTTACTCCTCTTGACTCGTTAAACGTTAATAAGGGGCGGTCGTTTTAAGTTCTTTTTGTCGACCGTTAAAACTTAAAAAGATTACCGGGTTTTTGTCGTTTCAAACTCGTTAATGGTTACGAAACGACGTGGTTTTGATCACTTTTTTACTTTTTCAGGTCGAAATCACTACTTATGAAAAGTACTCCTCGATCGTAATGATCGGGCGGTTCTTTCGGGCATTATTTTATACTTTTTCGGGCCCGAGAGACACAACTTTACAAAAAAGGACACCCCTGGAGTTTCCTTTTTGCTGTCTTTTCAAACTCTCTAAACATGAAAAGACGCCGAGTTCTTCCTTTGTCAGACTCGTTAAAACCTGATGACATCGGATTTTGTCGAAATGACACACCACAAGCATATGCTATCCCCATCAAGCTTGTTAAAAATAATTGGGGTACTCGCCAGAAATGGTGGGGAAAAGAAAAATTTTGGAACCATAATTATTGTCATGTCGGCAGTATGTCGCTCTTGAACATGGCACTTCTCTGCTTTCGTGTCTGGGTGGGGACATCTCATCTCATTTTTCACTTGCCTCCGTGGGATTGTGTAATCCTATTTGACCTCTCATCTACTCATTGCCTCGTCACTATGACTTCTGATTCGTCGATGTCAAATACTGCCAACTCCACTTTAGTGTCGCCGGTATGTTCAAGAGAAGTTGACCTATGTAAAGAAACAACCTCCCTCTGATAGCTCAAACAATTTTGATTCACAACATCATCTCTCTGTCTCGTGTCGATGATGTGGGAAACATTATGGCCCACCTTCGATCAAGGTCACTTCCTGTCGACTTCAGCTCATTATCCAGGAAGCTGATCTAGAGACTCCCTTTCGGTGCCTTGGAGCCTGCATGCCTCAATGGCAGGTTCTTCGTGTTCGACACGAGGTTTTCATCATTGGCCTCCGATCGAATGATTCTACGGGTGTTCGACATCAGATCACTAATTCGCACGCCGTAGATTGTACCTATAGTACCTTGAGGGCCATTGTCATTATTGGTGGTACCTCTCGCGTCTATTAACAGTTCCAAATATTGAATGGTAATCAGACGATGTTCATGCATGTTCGACTTCAGCTCACATATTCGCATGCTTGAACTTGTACTTCTGTTCGGGTCGAGATGGAGCGCAAGACCCTGGATTGTGTCTGTTGTAATCCAGGCGTGATTCTTGATACATGACTCATTCACTGGATGGCTGCGACCATACCTGAGTCAATTCATAGATCCTACCCAGATGGCTGCGTCCATACTATGGATCTAAATTATCATGTACTCCCTTATGGATGGCTGCGACCATACCATGTACATCATGTATTTGAGCTATCAATGGTATCTCTCAGTGCAGGTTCTCGGCAGCAGTTATATGTGTTCTTGCAAAGCATTTCACCCCTCTCTCTCACTCGGGCCTCATGCTTTGGGGGGCAACTGTTACACAGTAATTTGTCACCGTTGGTCACCGTCCCTATCGCCCCGATTCCAGTATATTGGAGGATGCATTTCGGGACCTGTGAGCAGTGACATAGCCTAAAAATACTTGCACTATGTTCCCCTGAGTATGTACTTCATGTTCCCTGAAGACACCTTCTGCAAATTATCCCTGAAAAGTGCCCTTTTTCCATTGGCGCAGGTACACAATGTCTGACCTGCGCCAATCACTCAGATCCTCAAAAAGGGGCGCGCCCATTGGCGCTCTGTCCTAGAATAACACCCGCGCCAATCAAGTTTAGTAATGTTTTTTGCCAAAAGCGCGACTGTATGATTTTTCCTCCCAGATTGTAGGAATTTACAGGGTAAGTTCCACAGAAAGAATACCAAAAGGACACCGCTCACAACCAGATCTCAAATCAATACACCAGTATTTTTGACGTGGTTAAAACCCTCAGAGTGCAAGGAGGGAAACAGTCCACGACCTGTCCCAACGTGGGTACTACAGGCAATTTATTAATCAAAGAATGAAAATTTACATAAGCTTCTCTCATGCACGGATTACCCGAACAATGACCCTCCATGCGCTTTAAATAGAACTCATGGACCAATCGGGTGTCAAGCCACGGATCAAGTGTCGGTAATACCGAGGTGAGAGTGAACCGTCGGATCACTACATATCGTGACCGTCGGATTGTAAGTTACAAAATGTACAACGGTAAAGAAACACACTTTACCTAACTCTAACCTAACTCTATGCTAGACCAAGTTGAACTTAACTATATCCTATGTGTCAGAATATCCTAACATCCCCCCTTAAGAACAACTTGGGATAGGATTGAAGGATTTACAAATATGACACAATAGGAGAAGGAAGGAGGCACTAGAGCCTATCCCCCCTTAGTGACAACTTCCTGAACTCCAAGCATATATCGAAGTTTAGTGAACTTCGCCTCTGTGAGAGCCTTTGTGAAGATGTCTGCAACCTGATCATCCGTTGGACAATATTGCACTTCAAGAACATGGTCATGAATGAGATTTCTGATGAAGTGTATGTGTAGTTCAATGTGTTTGTTGCGCTGATGCTGGACTGGATCTTTGCATAGCTGAATGGCACTTTGATTATCACACCAAAGTGTGGTTGGATGCTGCTGCTCAAAGCCAAACTCTGATAGGATCTGACGAAGCCACAAGGCTTCCTTACTAGCTTCCACGGCACCACGATACTCTGCTTCTGCTGACGAAAGAGAAATGGCAGCCTGTTTCTTACAAGCCCATGTAATAGGTCCTGAACCAAGAGTGAAGACATAACCGGCAGTAGACTTCCGATCATCAAGGTCACCAGCCCAATCAGAATCAGTGAAACCAACTAACAGAGGAGCTGCTTTGGCACTGTAATGAATCCCAAACTGTACTGTACCTCGAACATAACGAAGTATTCTTTTAGCTGCTTTCCAATGACTTTCACAGGGGTTTTGCATAAAACGAGCAACAAGGCCAACAGCAAAGGAAAGATCAGGACGAGTATGGGTTAAATACAAGAGTTTTCCGACAAGTTGACGGTATAAGGTAGCATCAACTTCAGGAGAAGTACAAGAGACTGAAAGTTTGACTCCAGACTGAAAGGGAGAAGGGGCTGGCTTACAGTCTTCCATGTGAAAATGACGAAGAATATCACAAGCATACTTGGACTGGGAAAGGAAAATACCTTCTTGGGATTGCAAGACTTGAAGACCGAGAAAATAGTGTAAGTGTCCTAAGTCTGTCATTTCAAATTTCTTTTTAAGGCTGGACTTCACATGGTTTATAAGGTTGGGATCACTACCAGTAAGAATAAGATCATCAACATAAAGAACAAGGATGATAAGAGAGTTGCCCACTTTCTTGGTGTAGACAGTATTGTCAGAATGACACCTAGAAAAGCCAGATTCTAAAAGAAAGCTATCCATTTTGGCATACCAAGCCCGAGGAGCTTGCTTGAGGCCATAAAGGGATTTCTTAAGTCGAAAAACGAGGCTGGAGTCTGTTTGTATGAAGCCAATGGGTTGTTCCATATAGATTTCTTCCTGCAAGTCCCCATGCAAGAAGGCAGATTTAACATCCATTTGATGGACTTCCCATTTTAAAGAGGCAGCAAGGGAAAGAACAAGGCGGATAGAGTTCATTTTGGCAACTGGAGAGAAGGTTTCAGTGTAGTCAATGCCTTCAACCTGTGAAAAGCCCTTAGCAACTAGACGAGCTTTATGTTTATCAACTTTCCCATCTGGTCCATACTTGGTTCTGTAAACCCATTTGCATCTAACAAGTTTGCGTCCCTTTGGTAGAGGAACAAGATCCCATGTATCATTTGTCATCAATGAATGATATTCTTCATTCATAGCTGCTTCCCAATGTGGATGGCCTGAAGCTTCTGCAAAAGTGTCAGGATCATGATTTACTGGAGCTTGAGCCAGTAAAGAAGAGGCTCTTTCAAACTGAGAACGTGTACGTCGCTGATCTGTAGGATCACCGGCAAGATCACCTGCTGCATCCCGAGTAGCATGGACCCATCTTGGAAGTTGAGGATCCTGAGAAGGTGGGGGAGGATTATCATCCTCGCTTTCATCATCAGAAGAAGAAATGTTTTCAAAGATAGAAGAGATAGGAAGAGGTGGCACATCCGCCGGACTAGGCTCGCAGGCCGATTTATTTTCATCAAATTTTACATCTCTTCTAATGATAACATTTTTGGACTTAAATGGAATAAGTCTATAACCTTTTACATCTTCAGAATATCCAACAAAAGTACATTTCTCACTCTTAGGTTCTAAAGCTTTATGCTTTTCATCTGGAATATGGGCCCATGCTTCACTTCCAAACACACGAAAGTGACTTACATCTGGTTTAATGGAACTCCAAGCTTCTTCTGGAGTGATATTCTCTAGAACCTTAGTAGGAGTGCGATTGATTATATAATTTGCACAATTAATTGCTTCGGCCCAAAAACTAAGACTGAGTCCTTTAGATTGCAGCATACAATTAGCCATTTCCTTTAAGGTGCGATTTTTCCTTTCAGCTACACCATTTTGTTGTGGAGTGTATGGAACAGTATGTTGCATTTGAATTCCATTTTCGGTGCAAAAGTTGATGAATGCGTTTTTAACATATTCTCCACCATTATCAGTTCTTAGCTTAAGAATTTGATGTCCAGATTGTTTTTCAACAAATGCTTTGAAGGCCAAAAAAGTGCTAAATACTTCGCTCTTGAGTTTTAAGAAGTATACCCAAGTGCGTCTAGAGAAATCATCAATGAAAGTTAAGAAGTACTTGCAGCCAGAGAATGAAGCAACAGGAAGAGGACCACATAAATCACTGTGCACAAGCTGTAAAGGGGCTGAGGCGTGCCAAGAGGCACGTTTGTCAAAACTGTCCCGATGATGTTTTCCGAGTACACATCCCGAACAAACACCATCTTTGCAAGATACCATAGGAAGACCTGTCACCATATTTTCTTTACATAGATGCTGAAGGGAGCGATAGTTTAAGTGACCAAACCGCTCATGCCAAAGTTTGCTCACTTCATCATTATGAGCAACAAACACTGAGGGAAGATGGGATGACCCAAAGTTGTGAAACTTATACAACCTTTTGGAATCATCAGCAAGACCAGTAGCTAGAATCTGTTTAGGATCTTTTAGATCCTTGATTACAACATCATGAGGTGAAAATTCAACAATTTTACCTTCACCTGAATGAGTTATCTGATAGACAGATAGAAGGTTGCAGGATAAGTTTGGAACACATAATACATCATTGAACTGACCATTGTCTAGATGAACAGTTCCAGTCCCTACAACATTAAGAGATCTATCATCACCAACATATATATTTTTGGTGTTACAATCATTTAAAGAAGAAAACATGGCTTGGTTTTTGGCCATGTGACAAGAGGCTCCAGAATCAATGAGCCACTCATGAGAATGAGAAGAAGAAGAAGATACATTTAATGCATAACCAGACTGAGATGATTGACGATGACATGCAGAAAATGCCGTTCCGGAAGTTGAAGTTGAAGTAGGCTCCAGATGGATGTTATGTTTCTTCATTGCGGCTTCCAAGGCTTCCATCTTCTTAAAGCATTTAGATTCTAAGTGGCCATCTCGATTACAAAAGTTACAATGTCTATCAGTCTTCTTCCATTTGTTTTTATTGGGCTTATCATTTTGCTGAAATGATCTTTCATTTTGAGGCTGAGATGGTTTAGGACCATTCTTTTGAGGATATGACTTCTTAGGATTCTTTGAATTTGGGTGCTGCTGGGCGGCTAACGCGTTTGTGGAAGAGTTTCCAAGATTAAGAAGACCAAGGTGTAAGAGTTTTTCTTGTTCTCTTATTAAGGAATCACAAAAGGAGTCAAAGGAAGGGGCCTTGTATTCTTGTCCTTGACAAATGAAAGCTTCTCTTGTAGAATGGAAAGTGGAAACAAATACAGAGTAGGCTGGTCCTAACTTAGTAAGGATGGAATAAATAAGGTTACCATCATCTTTCTTAACTTTAACACCTTCCAAGAGATATCTAAGGGTCTTGAATTTTGACAAGAAATCTTCAATGCAAGAAAAATTATTAGGATCCAAAGTAAGCAGCTCATTTTCAAGTTGATGGGATCTAATTTCATTTTTAATCCCAAAAACTTTAGCAAGTTTTTCTAATGCTTCATGAGGAGTCTCAAGTCCTGCAATGTGGAATCTAAGATCAGGAGAAATAGACATCCCTATCAAACCACGTGCTTGATCTTGTCTATTTTCCCATTTTGCCGCCTTGTCTTCATCTTTGGGTTTCTTCTCTTGGTTTGTGGCTATTCTGAAGAGACCTTTACTTCTAAGTAAATCTTCCATGTATTCTACCCATTGGAAGTAGTTAGTGCTGTCAAGAATGACTTGGCATGGACTTTCCATTTTTTAAAAAAAAAAACTGAAGCTGAAGATGCTGAAAGTAAGTGTACCAACGGATAGATCTCGAAAAAATAGGCGGTTTTAAAAAAAACGGCTCTGAAAAAGGCTTCCGGATGAAGAAGTTATGGCTTTTTGAAAAAAAACTTGTTGACGTTGCCGGCAAAGTGCGCGAATGTGCGGGAATGAAAAAATCCGCCCCCACAAAATGGAGACTTGAACCCAAGACCTCTACTCTCTAAAAATAGCTTTGAACCAATTGATCTATACAAAAAATTTGAGAGAGAGAGAGAGAGAGAGAGAGAGAGGGGGGGGGGGGGGGGGGGGGCCTCGATTTGCGTGCTTGCCTTGAGAAAGCTCTTTTTCCCTACAAAACACAAAACACAAAACCCAACACGAATATGCAAAGAAAAACGAACCTTGCGGCTCGAAGTTATCTTTAGCCAAAAAACTAGAAAAATTTAAAAAAAAAATCTCAAGGTTAGCTTTAGCCGAAAAACTAAATATTTTTCTCAATGTTTCTGATTTTCCGAGATCACACTAAGGTGCAGGGAAAAGAGCATACGCATGAGAAAAATCCTTCCTTTCTGTTTCTGATTTGCCCAGATCGCACAGAGTCGCAGGGCAAAGAGCATACGCAGAAATGAAAGGTATAGATCCGGTTAAAAAAAAAGCTAAATAAATTGAGACCGAAATAAGCAGAGAGAAATTAACAGTAAACTGCAAAAAAAACACTGTATACCTCCCGATCTAAAAAATGACGCAGCTAGGGCTACCGGAAACCTTTTCGCATGAAACGAAATGGGTTCCTCACTGGAACAGATGCTCCGAACGCAACAGAGCAGTCCTCTCGGCCCGAAAGCAGTCAAAAACAACAGATCTAGGAAACGACAGCCGCATGCAGTTCTACCGGCTTCAGATTTGGATCACCAACGGACGCGGCCCTCAAATAGCTCTGATACCATGTAGGAATTTACAGGGTAAGTTCCACAGAAAGAATACCAAAAGGACACCGCTCACAACCAGATCTCAAATCAATACACCAGTATTTTTGACGTGGTTAAAACCCTCAGAGTGCAAGGAGGGAAACAGTCCACGGCCTGTCCCAACGTGGGTACTACAGGCAATTTATTAATCAAAGAATGAAAATTTACATAAGCTTCTCTCATGCACGGATTACCCGAACAATGACCCTCCATGCGCTTTAAATAGAACTCATGGACCAATCGGGTGTCAAGCCACGGATCAAGTGTCGGTAATACCGAGGTGAGAGTGAACCGTCGGATCACTACATATCGTGACCGTCGGATTGTAAGTTACAAAATGTACAACGGTAAAGAAACACACTTTACCTAACTCTAACCTAACTCTATGCTAGACCAAGTTGAACTTAACTATATCCTATGTGTCAGAATATCCTAACACAGATCACGAAGTCCTTTGAGGGAAAAATCCATCTGATAGAGGTCGAGAGTCATCATTTATCCTTGATATCTATCCGCAGTAGCTTTTCATGGATGTTGCCAATCCACAATGGGTGTCCTGGTACATTGAATCTTTCTCCCTTCTTCATCTATAAAAGCCTGTCCTCATGCATTAGACAAGCTAGTTCCGAAGTGTTGTAGTTTTTGGAGAGTTCTTGAGTCTTCGAGTGATGCTAGTTGTGATTATGCTTGAGTGATAGAGAGGTTATGCTGCCGGAAATCGGAGAGAGAGGAAGTCTACTGCAAGGCATATAGCTGCTCGCCCAGCCAGAGGAAAGGTTTAACGTCAGAACCTTGGTTGTAACTTTTCCTGTCTATTACTCATTAATGAACGACTGCTATTATAGTTCCAATCTCATTGTCTATTATAGTGATGTTTGATTTATTTCCTTTCTGACTAAAATATAGTTGTGCCTTGGTGGATTTTATGCTTGTATCTGTTTCTTCCTTTGCATGTGCAGGTGTCCGTTTGCAAGGATCGCAAGGATTGTGACCTGCCGGAGCGAGGGAGTGGGAATACCAACTCTGCTTCGACTATAGCGTGGGATTCCAGGTTGGTCTTCTTAATTCACCTTTAATGTAAAACTAGGAACTTGCGTAGCAGCGTGGATTGATTGTGGCTAGTTCTGTTTTAGGCTAGTGGGATCGCCTCTGTCCGCAGAGGGGATTTACCTGTCCAATAGGAAGTGATAAAGAAGTGGAGGAAATATATGTGGAGGAAAGCGACGAAGCATTTTTATCACCCCTACCACCATACATCCTGCCAAGGAAACCAAATGCCAAGTCTGTAAAATAATCAAAGGAAGCGAAGTATGGTACATTTACACCCTTGTTTCCGGAAGCAATACCCTCCAAAGGATAAGTGTTAGGGAAAATTCTACAGCTCAAGTTCATTGATTATGACTTTAACGATGGAAAGAAGCACCCCTTGTTCACACCAGACTAGTACTTGAAACAGGAGCACTACCTAGACAGCGAAGTGACGAGGTTGGAGCCACAATAGTGGGAAAATGTGTTGGCATAGTCAAGACTGTTGAATATGTTGAATGTGATGCACTTCAGCAGAAGTGTGGGGAGCACAACATGCATGAGGAAATTGCTCTTTTTGGTGCATGATGGAGGATTGTGGATGGGGAATAAGATCCTCATAGACCCTATGTTGATCTGGAGGATCAAAAGGTTGTGATACCAAGGACGGAACCCCACGGAGGAGTTCGTAGGAAAGGATCAGGACCACGCTATACCAGAGAATATGAACTTGATCAATGACCAAGAATTTCGCTTCTCAATGCACATATTTGTCGGAAATATTATGAGGAAATGTCGCGCAAACAAAGTTCCTACATCGGTGGTGCCATTAGCTATGTAGTGTGCCAATAGGGTTCAATATAACTAAGCCAAATAATTATGCAAAGAGTTCCCGGATGACTGTCACGAAGTCCAGGAGAAAGGTACAACTTTCCATTATGCTTGGTTAATTCTAATAATTGCTATGTTGGTGTGGAGAGAACTAGAGGTGTTGCAATTCCCTCAGGTGCCTATAGATACCGGCGAAGCCGCGAGGTATACTTCACTATGGTTTACCACCAAAGAGTGTTTTTCTAAGAAAGTAGGACTTTCTTTGTACTTTATCACATGGACTTACATATGCTCATGAACCAACATCCCCGAATCACACCAAGATTATACAAGAAGTATAGCTTTGTGGAGAAGTTCAAAGCAGATTTCCACAAAGTATACATACAAGTGCGCAAGGATGAGAAGAATAAATGGCATGCCTTGCCACATATGATGATTGAAGAGGATCTTGCGGTGCAGATACAGAAATGGCCCACAGAATGGATGACTCTGCTGGAAGAAGGAGGAGATAGTACAATAGAAGAAGAAGAGTTGGACACTTTGCAGCATGGCGAAGCCAGTGGAAAAGATAAGGAGTAGGAAGAAATTGAGTCAGAGGAATAAGAGTAGCATGATGAGGATTAGCAGGATCCTCTGGAGGGTGATAAGCAGACCAAGGAGATAGAGAAGGTAGAAATAGAAAAAATTTCCACGGAGAAAAGGAAGGCAGAAGGCGAAGATGCCTCAAAAATCAAGAAGAAGAAAAAGGTGGATAAAACAAAATACATCACACCTATGGTCCTTACTGATGGGGACCTCGACTAGATTGGAGATAAGATTCAGGAGGTGAGAGCTGAATCCTGGATCAGAGTAGAATATTTCTATGATGCATTCCTCACAAGTGTGCAGGAAGGGATTGCAAGGCTCAAAATTTTGGCACTAAAAATTATATAGCCCATGTAGATAGAAGAAAGGGTTGGAGAAGAAAGGCAGATAGAGCATACACTTGCAGCAAGGCTAGCATAGATAACTACAGGAGTCTTACAGTTTGAATCTACTTAACTACGACAGAAGTCTAAGGAGTGGAAGAACATCAACATGAATATCATAGTAGTGTCACTGGAAAGGTTACACAGACTACACTTGGAGATCATAGACAAACTAAAGTTGCAGGAACAACATACATCGCAACTAAATATAGAGGTGGAGAAAGAGAGAGTGGCATTGTTCCAGAAGCTTGAGTAGGTTATCCAAGACAAGGATCAAATAGCACAACAGCATAAGAAGCTAAAGGAGGTAGTGGAAGCAACTTCCAAAGAAATCTCGGACATTGATGTCCGAGAGGAAGATCCAACAGAAGGAAAGGTCACGAAGCTCGGCCTTGTGGTGAAGGAATACAAGGAGAAAATTATCACAGTGCAATTCAAGTATGAGATACAAATTAGTGATTTGAAAATGAAACTACAACCAAATACACCGCAAGAAGTGAGATATCAGAGGGACAATGACCTAAAGACTATTATCGCCAACATCTTCGGTCGTTAAATAACTCCAATGCAATCTTTTTGCAGATTGGGGTTTGGATCTATGCCAAGGCTTCAAACAAAAAGGAAATAGCATCATTGGAAGACTGTGGCAAATTCTTCGATAAAGGTTTCCAAATTTGGACTTCACTACAGGAAGATACAAATTTTCAGAAATTGTAGGAGGAAATGAAGAAAAAGAAACAAAAGTTAGAAGATATTCGGGCATCTGCGAAGAACTTACCCATGTCGTAGAGGCTCGTGAAAATCAATGAAGGTAAGGCCCTTCAGAAAAACTTTGAGGAGTTGAAGAAGGAGGAACATATTTTGGTAGAAAGGACTCAACCTTCGTAGGATGAGGCCCTCCTATCTTCACATACATTGGATGCGAAGCTTCAGGAGCTTCAACAAATGGAGACAACATTAGTTCAGAAGGCTACATAACACACAACAGAGGCATTGTTGAAGGAAGCACACAATGTAGATAAGTAGGTCACAGAATCACTGCAGCAATTCAACCAGACTTATAATAACATTGCAGCAAAAATCAGAGGCAACGCAGCTAAGTGACTCAGGATGAGTCATATGTGAGTGTTGAGGGCCTGTTGGATGCAACCCAACTTGGCCTAGATTTTGATGAAGATTCTGCATTTTGGTGAGAAGAGTGCGAAGTAAATAATGCAGCAGAGTGCGAAGTGGACCGCGTAGTGGAGCAGTGGAGTGCCAAAGTGGACTGCGCAATAGATATACTATGCGGTATATGGGATTTGGATTGGGTCGAAGCCCCTTCCGTTTTTGTAAAATAATACTATTTTGTAATATGTACTGGTTTTAGCTACTTGTTTTGCAGAGACCATGGTATTGTAATGTTGGACCCTTGATGTAATAGTATATAATAGGGATGAATAATAAAGAGAGAATCATCATCGAATTTATCTAGATCTATTTTTTATGGTTGTATCTTTGTGATTTGTGGGTTGTGACGAAGGGAGAGGCTCTGCAGCTGAGCTCACAGAGGCCTAATTCTGCAGTTGAGTGTGCAAGCTAAGAACCGTTTGTTGTACAAATTCTCTATTATAAGAAATATTTCTTGTGGACATAGTCCCGCATTAGGATGAACCATGGTAAAATGTGTGTCTTCATGTATTTATCTAGTTACTATCTATTGTAGCATAGCAATTTATTACAGTTGCATATTGTTTTAGTAAAGTGAAGTTTATGGATGTATATGATATGTTTTAAGTGATGAATGTAATTTTGCGAAGTAATGTATGAATGCAAAGTAGCTTATGAATGTTAAAGTATCATAAAACACAAAAATACCACATTTCATCATCCCTCAAGGCTACAGAAACCTGGTTTTGCGTCCTCCCATAGCCACTTTGAGTGAGACTACGATCTTCTTGCAGGTTGTTGCTAAGAGGGCTAGTGATTAAGGGTTTTTTTGTTGCACAGTAGAAGATCGAACTTGGTCCATCCCAACCATAGCTAAGAAGAACCTTGGGATGGAGATGGATGTGACACCTATATCTTCCAATCTGGGAATTTTTACATATTTATCTAATATCGCGGAAGGGATCCATTTTTCCCCTAATCAGGATCCTAGAACGGTCGAACCTGACCATATCCATGAGGCTGAGGCAGTGCTCTCTGAGAACTTAGAGGAGGGATAGGTGGAATCTTTGGACCATTTTATTAGTTTGACCAATTTTTCATTAGAAGTTTTAAATTTCGTCGAGACTTGTATTAACCTTAGTGGTCCTTATCATTTAGCAGAGACCTTTGGGGTTAGAGAGATTACATAGGTCGTTTTGGTGGGAAAGGATCCCCCATGTCAAGTGAATTCATTTTTTATAGTGTCGACGAGAGTCAATGATGGTATCACTGGAAAATTGAATTAGATGAAGGGTGTGGGGAATCTACTAGTATATTCAAACCTTAAGAGAGGAGAAGGTGTTCCTCATTTTTCAGGATCGATTGATGGAGTAGGGTTTGACAACAACTTACCTTATCCTAGAAAACAAGTTTTATAGGTCCCAGCTAGTGGTCATACCCTTGTTGGAGATGCAACTTCTGGATAGGCTAAAGAGGTAGGCTCTACAAATAAATATTAGAAGATAAAATGTACTAAGGTTAAGGAAAGAGATCGTGCCCTAGTTCTAGGGGATGGTATCATATTTGATGATATTATGGATACTTCTGATAAGGTCTTGCTTCGAAGGATTCCGGGTAGGAACTATTCCTCCTCTTGCCTAAAGAAATGGAACCAGGAGATATGGGGGCACACCTTGGATGTTCTTTCATCAGTCTTCACTATGTCTAAAGGATGGTTCACCTTAAGGTTTAGCATATAGGAGCATGTGAGTTGGGTCCTCTCGCACTAGTGGAATATTCAAATGGCTCCAGGTTTACTGAAGTGTTGGACTCCACAGTTTGATCTAGAGCGAGAGAAGCTAGCGGAAATCTCGATATGGGTTAGATTACTTGGCCATCCCCTTCAACTATTGTTGGAGGATGTTTTTTGCCCGATAGGAGAAGACCTTGAGAGATATTGGGAGTACGACAGATTTTATTTACACTAGAAGAATTCCATTTGCAAGGGTGTTGGTCTATCTTGATACGAGGGAGGGTTTAGTGGCCAACCTGGTTCTGCATTATAGGGGTTATATTTATAACCAAATCTTGTATTATGAAGGTGTACCATTCAAACACTTTCGTTGTTACAAGGTTAGAAATGTGTTCAAATAAGTCACATTGATCCATAAAGAATACAATGGGTGATGGTGCAGATAAGGAAGGAAATCATACATATGGGGATTCAATATATGTGGAGAATTTTACCCCTATAAAAATCTCACAACAAAGTCTGGCTCAGTTTGGAAGAGACAAACCTATGAAAGGCGTGAGTTAGAGGCAACCTGAGATTCAAGAGCACCTATATGAGGAGGGTTCGTGGTCGGGACATCCTGCACCCTCTTCTCATATGGGTATTCCTACCTCCACTCCCCCTCATACTTGTATCAATTTATCTATGGTTTTTTCTTGTTTCCCCATTTTTATTACTTATTTTGTTTCTAAGGTTTTTGTTTCATCACAAAATTTGGGGGTTTTATCCTTCCCTGTAAACTCCATACCTGTATGTTTCTTGACTCCTATTCCATCCATATCTACATCAATTGATGATACCTCATATTTAGATGAGGGCCATATATATAATCTCATATCTATGTCAAAATATTCTAGTGGACCTATAATCCTATCCAACTATGGGAAGGGTTTAGGCCCCCTTTCCCCATCAAGGATTCCAAAAATCCCTGATGGGCATCAATCCCACCTCTCTAAATCCATTAGTAGGGTCTACCAGTATACTGTAGTAGGGAGACAATTATCATTGGAAGGGGTACTTAGAGCAAGGAACACCCAGTTCTTTGATCAATCATGAAGTGGCTCTCTTCCAACTACTTAGAGTTAGCTAGCCCTTCCAAGAATCTAGCTTTGAAGCATTTGATCATGTCAGGCAACCATAATATTATATTCCTACAGGAAACACAACATTCTAGCATTGATGTTGAGCTTATTTTGGAAGGATTATGTAAGAATTGGTCATTTTTTTGCAATTGATGCGAGGGCACGTTTAGGGGGCATGGCTATTGTTGTAAATTGTAGAACTACGAAATTAATCAAAGTTTTGGGATATCATAGTATTGTTGCTACATATATATTTTTCTAAAGAATTTGGATTTCATTTCAGGATAGTCAATATTTATGGCCCATGCCATGATAGAGCAAAATTTTGGAATGATCTTATGATAAATCTATTATGAAGTTTTATTATATGAAAGTGGGGGGGGGGGATCTAAACTTCTCCTTGGGAAGGGATGAATCTTGGGGGGGTCATGTTCATATCGACTCGCTCTCGGATTAATTTTCTCATTTACTTGACTCCCACAATCTAATTGACATTGACATGGCTAGGATCATGCCTACCTGGAGAAATCGTTGGGTGGGGGAAGATATGATTGCGAGAAGATTGGACCACTTCTTGATTCAAGAATGCCTCTTGGAAAAATTCTCCCTTTTCAAACAATGGGTAGGATCAGGGGGTATGTCTGATCATCATCCTATTTACATGGAATTAGCCAGTCATATAAAAAAACATAAGGCCCCCTTTAAATTTAACGCAACCTAGTTAAAGGAGGAGGCATTCAGAACTTTGGTTTTAGAGAATTGGCACCCTTGTGAATTTAGGGAGGACCGATTGATTGCATCATAGTTTAATGAAAATATTAATAAGATTAAAAGGAAGGCTTTGGAGTGGTTGAAATGAAAAACGTTGAGAGATGAGGAAGCTCTGAAAAAAGATTAAAGTTTAATTGGAACAAATGGGGAGCCTGGTGGTGCTATAAAATGAATCAAAGTCGCACCTCATTCAATTAGAGATGGCTAAAATGATATTACTAGAAGAAAAATAAGAGACTTGGAGGCTTAAAATTAAGGGGATATGGTTGCAAGTTGGGGATGATAATACAATTTTTTTTCAACAATACGCAAAGGGAAGGAAAACCATTAACACCATTTGGTCTCTCTAAGATGTATCTAGAGTCAAGGTTTCTAACTTTAGGGACTTTTCCAGGATGGGTGTTCAACATTTTCAATCTCTCTTCACTACTCGTAGGGAGGCCACTCTAGCTGATATTATGAATAATGCTCAAGTCTTCCCTAGATTTGTTAGTGAGGAGGATAATGAGGACTTATCGCAACTAGTATCATCTAGAGAACTAGAGGTAGTCTTACATTGGTTTAAGAAGGATAAAATTCATGGGCTTGATGGATGACCTATTCAATTCTATCTTATTTTTTATGAATTATTTGTACCTTATTTGTTAAAATTCGTTGAGCAGTGTTGAATCTCTGAGTAGATATATGGGGCTTTCAATTCCACATTTATTGCACTCATCCCTAAAGCTGACAATATGAATTCATTTGATGACTACATGCCTATTTCGCTTTGCAATGTTATATACAATATCATAGCAAAAGTAATCTCGAACTGAATCAAAACGATTCTATCCCATCATATATCAAAGGAGAGATTCATCTTCGTGGAGGACCATCATATTCATGAAGTTATTGGTGTTGCATATGAGAGGTTACTTAGCTTGAAGACTAAAAAATTGAAAGGCTTGATCCTCAAAATTGATCTTTCATAATCTTTCGATAGTGAAAACTAGATTTATATCATAATGATGCTTACTCATTTGGGTTTTCACATAAATTTTATTAATTGGATAATGTGGTGTATCACCTCTGCATCCTTCGTGGTTCTGATCAATGGAGTTGCTTAAAAAAAAATTCATGTTGAGAGGGGACTTCAACAGGGTTGTCCTCTATCCCCTTTCCTCTTCCATCATGGATGGACTGAGTGGAATGGTAAAGAATGTGAAAAGAAGAGGCTTATTAAAGGGTGCACCTATGGCAAGAGATATATTTATTACACACCTTTTGTTTGTAGATGATTTCCTTATCTTCCTTGATGGATCACGTAGTTACTCGATTGCATTTAAAGAATCATTGGATTTATTTTGCAAGGTGAATGATATGGTGTCAAATAATCTGAAATATACTCTCACAACTATTGGGTCTTCTGAGGATGAGATCAAATTTACCAACAAATTGTCCATTTTCAATTCAAAGCTCTTGATGAAGGCATAAAGTACCTCGATTTTCATCTGAAACCAAACCACTATAAAAAAGGTGACTGGATGTGGCGGGTGACCAAAATTGGAAAATAAAAATAAAAAATGGAGTCATGATTGGTTATCATGTGTAGGTAGAATGGTTCTTATCAAATCAGTCATTGAAGCCTAACTGGTGTTATGGATGTCATTATCCTGGATCTATAAGGGAATTTTGAATATTATACAGAGGTTTTGTTGTGGCTTTCTATGGCGCAGATTTAAAGAAGGACATACCTTTTCTTGGGTAAGATGGGATAGAATTGCATGCCCAAATGTGGGTTGGATGGGGTATTAAAAATTTATTCCATTTCTCTTAAGCCTTGGTAGAAATGGTGGGATGGAGATTAATTACAACTGACATCCTTTGGACAAAAGTTATTTCCAGGAAATATATACACCCACTTTCTTCTAAAGATTGCATTAGGCTATAGAATACCTGCATATCTGACATCTCAATGATTTTGAAATATGTTGTCAAATCCTTAAGCATTATTGATTATGGCCCAGCCTAGTGTATTGGAACTGGTAGTCGAATCCTTATAGGGGTTGATCCATGGGCTAGTTGTAGTAATCATCATATACTTCCACCGAGTTTGGTAGATTTTTTGACTTCTCATAGGATCAAATTTTTGAATCAAATTGCAGATATGAAACACTGATCTATATGGTTCCAACGTTGGTTATCTTCTATAGCATTGGATATAATTGAACAATGGAAACAAGCTTGGGAAGATTATACAAATGCACTTTCTACATCACATATTAGATTACATGATCGGGAGGAAGAAATTATGTGGGTACACTCAAAGCAGGGTATATACACAACTAAAGTTGGATACTTATATGTTATTTCCACAAGGGAAACTGAAATACACTCTTGGAGGTAGAAGCACCTATGGAAACTGAAGAGTTCAACTAAAGACAGAATGTTATTATGGTTTATGCTAGAGAATAAAATACCCACAAGAGAAAACTTAAAAAAATAGATCTTTCCATGGCCCATCCCAACGTGCTTTATGTAACATTGTAAAAGAGTTAGTAGATCACTTATTCTTATCTTGTCAAACTACAAACCAGGTATGGAACATGGTTTACCAAGGGTTGACAATTAGTATTAGGTGGTAGGGTGAAAATGTCAGACAAGCATGGCAGAAATGGTGGAATGAGGCTTTTCCAAAAAAGTTGTGGAACATCCCTCTGATTACATGATGGGGCATCTAGTTAGGGAGAAATCATAAGATCTTCCAAGACAATAATTTATTTCCTGAAGCTATTAGTGCACAAATCATAACAATATACAATCTTCTTCCTTATGAGGAGCAAAGTCATTGTCTCCGTAGCATCTTTGAGGATATTATTGACCACTCAAAATTGTGGGCCTACTTTGATGGATCTACACAACATGGCAGGTGTGGAGGGGGATTTTTTATTCATATTAATGACTCTTATCATTATGAAATAAAGGTTGGATTGGGACCTGTCACAAACAATTTTGCAGAATTATTCAGTCTTCAGTTACTCCTTTTCTCTATTGAAAAAGACTAACGACAACTATAGGTTTTTGGTGACTCAAAGGCGGTATTTGATTTGTTTAATCAACATTCTTCATGTCACACAAGCACACACTCAGAAGCATATTGGATGAGGTTATGTTGTTAAAATCACATTTTGATTACATTACTTGTCATCATATTTACAGAGAAAGGAACACACTTTCCAACAGGATATCCAAAGAGGGTGCGCAACAGGTGTATGGGATATGGCATGTGACAGATCAGAATGGGAACGATCACTATCAATACTATCATCATCCTTTTTCTGAGACAACGTAGGATATTAGTGACTTCATAAATTTTACACCTTTTTGTTTATTTGATTTATCATACTATTTTCTTATGACGACAAATAATACGTATCAACACAGATGGACCTATCATGGACAAGACTTAGCTTATATTTTTTTACTGTCTCATATACATGTTTATTACAAAACAATTTACAGACATTCATATAATTGTTTCTTTATCAATAGTCATATTTTGCTATGTTATGCAACACATACAACATGTAATTTTCACTAATTTTTAATGAAAATTACAATGTTTCCTGGGGGGATTTAAGATGTAAATTTTAATTACACCGGAATTAAGATGTAATATTAGGGTTAAGATGTGATTTGTAATTTTTTTTAAGGGTTTGGTTTTAATTCTTTGTGCAAAATTGGTTGTCTTAAGAGGTGTTTTACAATTTAGTATAGAGATGTTCATGTTCATCCCAGAAATATTAAGTGTTGAGATCTCTCAACCAATAAAATGATTAAAAAATTAAAATTCTAATGCAAAAAGCTTAAAATTATTTATTTAATATTATACATTAGGTAAATTAATAAATATTTATAACCCAAATAAAATTAATGTAAAATTATTAATATTAGGAAAATGGATAAATATTTATTAAAAATAACTAGTACTAAAGCAATAACTAAACAAGGCAACATAACAAGCATTCTCTGCCGCTTAATTTAATTATTAAACAGTGAAAGGTATAAACATAATCCCACATTTAAATAAGCGCTACAAAGTAGCTACTCATGTTTAGTTTAAATATAGATAAATTAGAGTAAAAAACAATTAAGACATGCAACTTTATATTAATAAAAATTACAATAAAAATAGCAAGATAATTCATGATTGTATTATCTCTCACTAGGCAAAGATATGAGAACTCTATTTGTGGATAGTTTGTTTTATAAACTTTAATATCATATTTTTTATTTTAATCTATTATTTGTATAGATTTATACTGAGTATATTTTTTCAACAAAAGGTACAACTTCCTTTTAGAAATACTTTGATGGGAAAAGACTATGTGTGATGTTAGATTAAAATATAGTTAAATTAAAATAGCCAAATTAACTTAGTTTAAATATAATTAAATTAAAATATATTTTATTGTTAAATATGCTAATTTTATTATTAATTTGTACTATATACTTGATTCAAATCAAATAAAATATTGGAATTGATAAATAACTCATAAAACTCAAGTTTTTGATCACCAATCTCATCCATGCATGTGAATAGAATATTATGCATGGATAGAGAGGAACTTTTAGAACAATTACACTGACACAATCATTTAATTTTAGTTGCATCTTTAATGTGCTTTAAATTTTCAAAACAAAATCCATTAATAAAATAATGAAAATTATCTCAGTCTTTCTCATTATTCTCTTCTTACATTTAATAGAACTACTACTACCAAGAAAAAAAATAAGAAAAAAACACTTTAGAGATTTATTAGTTGTGCATTTATTTTATTATCCAAATGGAATTCTCCTTAAATTAAAAAATAATAATACCAAATTCCACATCATTATGACAATGGTATTTGAAATTAAAATTATACCTTAGTGTAATAAAATAAGTCTAATCCTATGGAGAAATTAATGAGACAACGTCCTTTTAATATAATATGCTTATTTAAAAATGCACTTGTATTTTTCATATGTTAGAACACATTCAAAACATAATAATATCAGTTAAAAAATAATGCATTCACATTTCAATTGATTTAGCTTTGAGTTTTTGTGGTTTATTTAAATTTGTATCTATTAATTATAAAAATTTTATATTATATATTTTTTTATTAAAAATGTTTCACATTGATTTTACTTAATGCTTATAAATTTAAGTTTAGAATAGATTTATGCTAATTAATTTCTTTTGAATGTTGTTACACAGATATAATTAATTTTGTTTTCTTTAAATTTGATTTTATGTTATTTAAAATAGAATCATCATCTTTGTTAAAGTATAATATTATATCATATTTGCTTATGATAATAGAAAATTTCTAATATAATAATATTTTAATTTGTTATTCGAGTTTAAGCTTTTGTGATCTATATCTTAATGTATAAAATATTTTTCGGAGGAAATCATATTGAGGATTTTGGTCGATGCGTTTTGAACCAACAAGTGTGGTTCATCTTCAGGACAAGATGAAGAGACAGATCTAGGAAGTAGGTTAAATAGGAAGACGGGCCATCCTAATGGCTAGAAGAAAACGACTATATTTGACTAAGGGAAGAAAAGGGAAAAAATTATTTATTTAATTATTTATTTTTTCTCTTCATCTTGTCTTGAAGATGAACCACACTTGTTGATTCAAAATGCGTCAACCAAAATCCTCAATGTGATTTTTTCCAAAAAAATATTTTAGTTTGACGTTATTAAAAATAATTTTAAAAAATGAAAATAAATAAAAAATAAAAAACTAAATTTCTAAGATTTTAAGTTTTTTTTCATATAATTTATTTAATTATTTTTATAATTAAAAATTTAATTATATAAAACAAATTACATATTATTTTAATTTAATTTTTAATTTTTTTAATATTAAAATATAATTTCTATTAATATTGAAATTTAAATATTTTATTAATATAAAAATTTAAATATTTTATTAATGTAAAAAATCATGATTTATTAAAATCATTATACTTTCATGAATGTTTCAATTATTACTATTAATACAGGTTTCAAATCCGTTGAAGTTCATTATGTTTTCATGAATGTTTCGATCATTGCTATCAACGAATGTTTAAAATCAGTTAACACCATTGGACAATATATAGGCTTTTCCACGAATGCTTCAATCATTGTTATCATTGAATGCTTCAAAGGAGTTAACACCATTGAAGAGTATGTGTGTTTTAATTAGTTAGCATTATGAAGCAACCCATTCCATTTTTAAGTTTCAATTTTAAAATCCTACAACTTAATAAGTGGGCAAGAGGAAGCGTATAAGTTTATTTTTAATCATATGTTATGACTGTTTAGAAAAAAATGTTGTGAGTTGAAACGAGGAAAATATCACCATTAATTACCATTGGCAAGTTGGTTCAATCACTAATAATAAGAAAATGAATTATTGCACTTACATTAACGAAGCAGTCGTGGATGTGAAGGCGGAGAAGCGGTATCCCTCTCCTTTACTCCTTGGCGACCGCTTGCTTCACCCCAGATTTCACTACCGAGAGCACCGTTGGGCAATATTTGTCATAAAATTTTGAGCGCATACTAATGTTGTTTTTTAACTCGATATTTTTTTTTAAGTAATTTATTTGCAAACTTAAAATGGTTGGAAAGGTAGAGGAAGAAAGACACAAAATTTCACAGATATAATAGCGCAAGTTGCGGCTCTTTTTTTTATCACACAAAAACTTGATGACTACAATGAACCCGGTGAGGGGTATTTAAATTGTTTGACTAGAGACTCGCTTAAAATAATTTTGACATGCAAAAACATACTAAATTCGACTTTACCCAAAATAAGAGTGAACTCCAACTCACTCAACTTGACTCAGTTAACTAGCTCTCTAAATTTAGATAACTCTGGATGCGGGAGTAATTAGCTATCTTTAACGCTCCCCCTTAATTACAACCGCTAAACTAAAACAAGACTCATGACAACTCAAACATGCATGCTGGTATAAGTCTCAACTAGGCTTACAACACCCAAGTTTCCTCTGTGAAACTCAAATACATATTTTGATAATGTCTACACTTGTTATTGCGACAAACACCCTCTAAAATTTTGCATACACTTGAATTTTAGAGCCTACTCATGATCTCATGATCTGTCACCTCAATTTTTCCATGTCCACTTCATGGTTGGTTGATATTTTCCTCATGTGATTCTAATTGTTAAAGCCACTTGCTTACACATGCTTACCTTTCAATGCATTTGTAAGTGCACCTCTTCCTTACAAGCTTAGTAGCCAATGCTTACCTCCGTAGACCAGCATTACGCAACCCCTACCAACAGTGCTTGGGACAATTGCACTATGCAAACTAGGCCAAAAGTTAGTGCGCAACATTATTTGACAATCTTTTTCACTCCAATTGGCAATTGTATCATAATTTCAATGAGTCCCTTCAACTATCACTTTGTGCACCTTTTTCTTTAATAAGTGTCTCTTTAAATTTTGCAAATGTCATTTTTTCTTGCTTTCACTTTCATAGGTGGCACTTTTTCATTCTCTTCATTGTAGCATGTGTCACTTTAAATTTCTTTAGCTTTTGCAAGTGTCATTTTCACTTTTTCCTGTTGTTGCAAGTGTTTCTTTTAAATATTTGCACTCCTGCATGTATTGCACCTTAGCGCACCACTAGAGGCAGCTCAAACACACTCTTCTGCATTAGCTGGTCATATATATCATAAGAATATGCACTACACACTCTCCCACATCTCAGCACACTTTCTGGTTGCAGTCAACACTCCTATCGTAACTTGTATTCTAAGTGTCGCAAAGTGTTAGAAATAAGTGTCACTTTGTTGTCACTTCAAGATATGCACGTTGATTTTGGATATTGTGCATTATATTGATCTGTGTTGATTGTATACAAGTGTAAGATCACTATTCCAGAATTTGTTTGCATGCCTTGTTCTCTCTTGCCTCACTGGTCCCACATTTAGCCATTTTTAGAGCTTTCATTGTCTTTGTAGCTTTTTGATATTTCTCCCTTCTTGTCACACGGAATCTGTCAAGGGTGCGGACACGACTGACCTTCCTAGAAGTCTAAGACATTCTAATGACAAACAAGACAAAAAGGAGTGATCTTTCTCTAAATACACCTTTTACAATCATGAAAACTACAAGTGTTTAGGCTTACCTTATTCCAAAACGCTGTTGTTGAAGTCCGTTCTTGACGATCAGGATGAGCTCCTCCTTCAAGTCAATTCCTGCAACCACAAACAATCAAACAATTACCAAGCACTTGCATTTCATATAATAAAACATATATTCAACATGCAGACCAAGGAACACATGAAATAACTCATTAACACAAGCTATTGAGAAAAATAAACCAGTTTGTATTAATAACGAAACAAAGAAACTCTTACAACCTGGCCTTGGTGTTGTGCAAGTTCCTCCCAGGGTCCATCAAGGGTTTTCCTCTACTTTGACAAAGCTCACCCTCTCCCAAGTAGAATCAAGTGAAGACAATCTCTCCTCACAAAGGCTCTAATGGAAGACCTAAATCCTGCAGCATTTACCCAAAGAAAATGTATAGCTCCAACCTCCTCTCCTTCTGGCTCAATGCCTTCATTTATAGTGTTGTAAAGAGGTTATTCAGGTCCACTATCAATGGGATCATCCCCCTCTATGGGTGGGATAGCTCCCTTATTGATGGGATAGGTTCCCCCTTAATAGAGATACATGAACCAACTGGAGGCGCATCCATTTCATCAAACCGACCTCTAGAATGTTCTAGAAGTAACCACAAGTAACTTTTTCAAGATAAAACTCGCGCATTTTGCCTTTTACAGAGGGACGCACCTGTCCCTTAACATACAGAGCGTCCATGGACGCATATTTTGTGAACATGATCAGCGTCCCCGCAGGTAAGGCTAGAGAGAACCTGCGACCCCAGAGATAAACATGATTTTTACAAGACTTTCTCTCTTCTTTGAGTTTGAGATGGATAACAGAGGCATGAGACTTGCCTAAGAGGGTAGCATGACTTGTTGATTGGAGCCATACTAACTGTAAGTAGTCAAGGTGACATTTTTTAGTGCAACAGATTGCCCCCTAAAGTGCGAAGCCTGGAATAGAATAGGGTTTTGTAATTCTAGGAAGGGTGAAGCGCTTTATCATTTCAAGGATTGCCTTGTGGATGGCCTGGTTGGAACCTGCAATTTTCAACACAAAATACATGGATAAGATTATATCATCACTGAGGTAGGCATTCCCATACTCAGATTCAAAACTTTAACTAATGGACTAACTATTCTGATATAGGAATGATCTTGCAGTACATCATTTTTATAGACTTTTGTAGACACAGTATGGACGCAGCCACCTGTTTATGATTAGTCTACATAGATAATGAATACAAAACTCCTCGCAGCCTGGATGGTAGAAACTAGATCCAGGGTCTTCACTTCTACTTCCCGAATTGGTACGATTCTAAGCATGTGATTAAATGATTCGATGTCGAACATGGTAGAAACCACTTGATTACCAGTCAATGATGTAAACTGTTAGCAAGCGTGAGAGAAACCACCAGTAATGTCAATGGTCCTCAAAGTACCAAGCACAACCCGTGAAATGTGAATAGATGTTTTGATGTCGAACACTTCACGGAATCCTTTGATCGAAAGTCAATGATGTAAACTGACGTCAAAGGCGAGAAACCTGCCATTGATGCATGCAGACTTCAAGGTACTGTCGATTCCTAAGTCATCTTTCTAGATAATGTGTCGATGTCGATAGAAAGCGACCCGTTGCAGGCAAGCCTGCAACACGAAATCATTGTTCAAGTTGAAGAAATGTTGCTGTAAGGACTGACTCAGGGATGGTCAATGGATGACAAGTATTTTGCAGATGAAAGTTTTGCTTGCAGACCTCTTGAACACATAACGACACAACAGATGGTTTGGTGACGAATAACTCAAAGTCGATCCCTGAACCCGGTTAAAGATTTTCAAAGTGATTTAGTCAACTGTGAGGTAAAAGATTTCCCAACCCAGGTGAATGAAAAGTGTCGTGTTCAAGAGCGGTAATAAAGTTTCTTCTGAGGCAAAAGGTGACAAATAGGTTCATTCTTCTCTTTTTTCCCCCACCATTTCTGGCAAGTACCTCTTTATTTTTAACAAGCTTGAGGAGGATAACATATGCTTGATTATAAGCTCATCCTTCGGACGAGTCCAACCTAGTTTAAATGCGAACCCTAGGAAGGAGTGGTTCGTTCCTGTTTGTAATTGAACAGGTCCTTTACTGTAAAAGTTTAACGAGCCCAGTATAGGAGAAACTCGGCGTTTTTCATTTTTAGAGAGTCTGAAAAACTTAAGGAAACTCCACGTTGAACTTTTTCGTATATTTGTGTCCCTCAAGCCCGAAAAAGTATAAAATAATACCTGGGGGAACCGCTTGATCTTTCGACCAAGGAGTACTTTCATAATAGTATCGTTGACCTGAAAAGTAAAAAGCGATCAAAGACACGTCGTTTTATTTCCTTATCGAGTTTGAAACGACAAAAACCCGGCAATCTTTTCCTGATTTTACGGTCAGAAAAGAGCTAAAAGGGGACCGTCTTTTAATTCCGTTTTAACGAGTGAAAAAGAAACACTCGGCGATCTTTTCATGTTTTAGGAGTCAGAAAAGGGCTTAAAAGATGACTCTGAAATTTTGTTTGTGAAAAATTACAATTTCCCTTGAAATCCCTTCGTCCTGCACAAAAGCGACACATTACTCATACCTGTTTAAAATAGGCAAAAATACATTTGAAAACATCTTTTCATGGTAAAAAATGAACTAATTCATCCAAAAAACCTATAAAAAGACCTTTTACCATGTCATTTTTACCGTTTCACTGTTGAGGTTGAAAAAGGAGCTTTTGACAAGAAACTTCCCGTGGTTGCTGCGGAAAATCTGACCGTCGGAATCGAACGCCGCTTCACCGAGGTATTTTACACATCCCACTCTTCATTTTTATCCGTTTAGTTTTTTTGTTTTTGGTCTCTGTTTCATTTTTTGGGGGGGTTTTGGGTTCAAAATGCGCCCCTCGGCGGACGCAGGTGCCCTTCGGGTGGGCCGCGTCCCCCGACTTTTTCTCACACGGGAAAAAGGTCTGGGGACGCGGTCCGCCTTCAGGCGAGCTGCGTCCGGACGCCCTGTGCTAAAAAGCCGGGGTGCGTCTTCCGCAAAGGGCGCATTTTAAAACCCTAACTCTCTCAAAAAACCACCAAATTTTCTCAAATTAATTTCTAATTGACTCTTTTGATGTGCAGGGGCCAAAACATGTTGGACTGGAGAGAGAGAGAGCACGTAGAAGACGATGAAGCTGCGATTAACCACCAACCCTCTCTGGATGCCTTAAGAACATGTGGATTGTACAAATATTGGACCATACCGGGCATGAGGGGCCAGGTAAGATTTTTGGAATGGCTAGTTGAGCGATGGAACGTTCAAGATCAATGTTTTTACATTGGAGGGCACCAGCTCGAGATAGAGCCCTCGGATGTATACTTTCTCACTGGCTTGCCAAACAGAGGTGAGCAACTCAACCTTGCGGGGACCAGGCCGGGTGGCCAATCCCTTGATGATCTCCGCGAGGAGTGGTGCAGACCAGGGACTCACCATAAAAAAGGTGTAGAGATAAAGCACATCGCTCTGGCGGAACTTAGAGTTATTGCATTTACGGTCACTAGGATTTGTGGCGCGGCCGCCTTGCACATTGCTTCCGGATCCCAAATGCGGATGGCAGTTGACTGTTACCAAGGCACCATCTTCAACTGGTGCGAAGCTGTGTCGGCTCATATGAAGAGCCAACTAACCAAGGCAAAGAACGGACGACTAAAGACTTTTGGATATGGGCCTCTAGTCGTGAGCTTTGCCTTGGAGAGAGTTCCTATGCTGATCCCTCAGCAACTCACTGTTGATGTCTTGGGTCCTCGGGAGCCAAAGCTTATTCGATGGGTAGCGGTGATGGCCCGGCATCCTGACGAGGGTGCTGCAGTGGTTCGATTCTCAGACAGTTACTTCGACTGGCTAGAGGGCCAGCTTTTTGTGATACAAGACTTTCCATATGCCGGAATGGATTTCAGAGGTGATCCGGACATGGTTCTTCCACAGGGAGAACAATGGGATGACAGAGGTACTTTCATTTTCACAAGTTTTTTAATTATGTATTTTTTTATTTTTCATATATATCGTCTCAAAGTAACAGTAAAATTTTAAAAATGCAGATGTTGGACCACAGCGTCCAGCCAATCTCCGGCCTTACGACAGACGACATCCAGCTGCACCGGCACCGGCCTTACAGGATGCGACAGCAGAAGTACTAGCCGATTTGGAGCATGATCTAGAGCGTCTCACGGCAGATATACCTGAGACTACTATGGATGACATTCCAATGAGGCTTCAGCGCTTCGTGGTTGCAGTCCCTGGACCGTTTAGGAGATTTCTGCGCAAGATAGCCCGCGCAGTGGTGTCGTACAGAGAGCACCACCAGTGATTGACTAGTCACTTTTGTAGTCACATGTGACATTTTTGACTTTTTGCACTATCATTTTGCCGATCATAAGGTGTGTTAAACCTATGATCGAAGACGATGTATATATTTTTGGACACACTTCTATCTATATCTATATATCACTATTATCGGCTTATCTTGTTTAACATGTATGATGAAATGTCTTTAAATTTACTTGCATGATTATTATAAATGTCTGTCCAACACTTGAGAAGCAATTGCATCTGCTAATGTATTCAAAGACCTTGGAATATGTTGATATTCAATGTAATCAAATTCACGTTCCAAGAGACGCACTCTCAAAAACAACCTTAATAACACAGGATTTCTAATGGCATAAACTCTATTAAGCTGTAATACAACAAGTTCAGAATCTAACCTCACTATCAAACGTCGAATTCCAAATGAAATAGATTCGGATAATAATTCAACCACTGCACTGTATTCTGCAATGTTATTCGTTGTTTGACCGAGGCTTACCCCATGCATAGAAACTAACTCGTCAGAGGGCGAATAGATAACCCAAGCTGCGGAAGAGATATTCCGTGTACTACGACAAGCACCATCAGCAAATCCAATGTATGTTTGGAGAGGCGTCGACATCTACAATATCAAGAGTAAAACCAAGATGAGCCAAAATAATGACGAAAAACACACTTGCTAAGCTAAGCACACTGACTAAACTAACACACTTGCTAGCTAGAAAGGAAATCTAACCTATCTAAAAATTTCTCCATCCACCATTTTAAGCATAATACCTCTTTAGGTAAAGTCCATTTCTGGGTTTGCCCAAAGAGTCCCCATCAAAATCAACTAACTCATAAGCCCCTTTTGCTAGCTTTCGCTTTACAATGTAGGGCCCATGCCACATGGGAACGAATTTTCCAGCACCTAGCTTATCGTTCGCTTGATCATATAATAGTACTAGGTCTCCTTCCGAAAAACTTCGAGGGGTTACATTTTTATCGTACTGAGCTTTCATTCGTTTCGCGTGAGTCTCGATAGCTAAAGTAGCGTCACGTCGAGTCTCATCTAATTTAGCTAAGTATAACAACCGTTTCTCCTCTTCGGAAGTAGCTGGAAGTAATTCGACAGCCATTTGAAGTGATGGGATTTCGCACTCAATAGGTAACACAGCTTCTAAGCCATAAACTAGCTGAAAAGGGGTGAAACCTGTTGAATTTTTCACTGAAGTTCGATATGCCCATAGTGCCGAAAATAACATGTTATGCCAATTCGTTCGATGGATACCAATGATCCGTCGAATCATGACGACTAGAACTTTGTTGATTGACTCAACCAAACCGTTGGCTTGCGGATAATAAGGTGTAGAGCTATCGTGGCGCAAACCAAGCTGGCTTGTAAGTTCAGTCATCATGACATTTCGAAAATGGCTTCCATGGTCCGTAATGATTGCTTGTGGGACACCAAACCTAGTTATGATATGATTGAATACGAAAAGTGCAGCTGTCTTGCCGCTTGCGTCGAATGTAGGCATCGCCTCGGCCCACTTAGTAAAATAATCAACCGCAAGGATGATATACGCATGCCCCCCGGCCGAGTGAGGGTTACAAGTAATAAAGTCAATGCCCCATTTGGCGAATGGACCAGCGGCAATTATAGGGTGGAGAGGAGCAGGTGGAGCGCGCATCTTGCGATCAAACACTTGACAGTTGTGGCATTTTCTGACGGCAAGGATACAATCTTTAAACATAGACGGCCAGAAATAGCCAGCGCGCAACACCTTCTGAGCTGTGGCATACCCAGACATATGACCGCCACATGCTCCAGAGTGACAATCATTCAAAACTCTCTCAGCCTCATCGTGAGTTAAACAACGTCGAAAAACTAAGTCTGCCCCCAGGCGATAAAGTGTATCTCCAATAATTCTGTATTGCTGGGATTGAAACCGAATTTTTCGACGGTTTTCCTTGGAAGTTTCAGGCCGAAAGGTTTGGGTTTGGAGATAGATGATTATATCCCCATACCACGGATCTACAGTGCTAATAAGAAACAAAGATTCGTCCGCAATGGACTCCTCTGCCACAGTCTCTGTGTCAGCACTCGGGAAATCACACATCAATTCCGCAAAGACTAAAGATTTCTTAGACTTGGACTTCTCAAACTCCAAGTCGAACTCTTGCAGGATGACGATCCATTTAGAGTACTTGCCCCCTAGCAGTTGTTTTGTCAAGATATAAATCATAGGGTTGCAATCCGAAATAACAGTAGTTTTGCGGAGAAGAATGTAGTGACGAAAACGCTGGACAGCTTGAACGGCTGCCAGGGCCAATTTCTCCACATGTGAATATTTTAACTCAGTTGGATTTAAGGTTCTGCTAAGGTAATATATCACATGCTCTGCGTTGAATTCATCTTCTTGAACTAACACCATTCCAATGGTGGAATGCGAAGCTGCGAGGTATAAGAAGTAGTCCTGGTTGTAGTTGGGAGGATGCAATAACGGTGCATGGGTCAACGCGTGTTTCAGTGCATCAAAAGATTGTTGAGCAATCTCGTCCCAAAAGAATTGTACATTCTGTTTCAACAACCGTGTAAAACCTTTAGTGACCTCGGCGTAGTTAGGGATGAATCGGCGTAAAAAGTTTGCTTTCCCTTGCAAACTTTGGAGTTGGCGCAAACTCGAAGGAGGAGGCAATTGGATGATAGCCTCGACTTTCGAGGGATCGACGCGAATGCCGGTTTTGGAAACAACAAATCCCAGCAATCGACCTGTTTCTATACAGAAAACACACTTGTGGGGATTCAACCGAATTCGATAATGCCTACACCTCATAAAGATTGCTCGTAGGTGGACAAGGTGATCAGCTCGGTGTAAAGAATGAGCAGGCAAATCATCGAGATAGGGTTGCACAATGTGCTTGATGTCATGAAATGCATAAGACATGGCCCGTTGAAAAGTAGCACCGGCATTCTTAAGGCCAAAAGGTAATTTGCAATAAGCAAATGTCCCCCATGGACAAATGAATGCCGTTTTTGGTTGATCGGCAGGTAGAATATTGATTTGATTATAACCCGAGAAACCATCCATGAAGGAAAACATCTCACTTCCGGCACAATCATCAATAATTTGATCGATATAAGGCGTAGGATAGTTGTCTTTTGGACAAGCTCGATTGATATCCCTATAATCGATACAGATTCTTATTGTTCCTTGTTTTTTATTGACGGGAACAATATTCGATACCCAATCCGTTAACGGGATCGGATAAATGAAACCTGCTTTCAACAGCTTTTCGACTTCGGCTTTGATTGCAGCTGCTTTTCGAGGGTGAATCTGACGCAACCGTTGCCGAATGGGTTTAGCATCCGGGTAGGTTTTGATTTCATGAACAACAATGGCAGGATCGATTCCTGGCATTTCTTCGTAGGACCAGGCAAACACGTCGCGGAATTCTTGGAATAGGGCCTTGTAAGTTTCAATTTCTTCGTCAGTACATGCGGCACCTATATGAATGTTCTCCTTGATTCCGGGCTTCACTGAAATATCAATGGGAATAGTACGAGAAATATTCCCTAAATTCAGCTCTGAATCAGAATGTTTCGTTGGATCCTGAGCGTCTTTGACATATTCAGCGGTAAAGATAGATGAAAAATCATTTTCAAAGCATCATCCTTAGGTAAAAACGAAGATCTGTGATGGAGATCGTCCCATGGTAGATCATCTACACTTAGGATTTCGCGAAGTTGTTCGTCAGATGACACTTCTTCGGGAAACGTTATCCGTTCTAAGGGTGAGGTGAAAAGTGACTCTTCACTGACCACATTCATTTGGTCGGTTGAATGAAAGTCGGTAAAAGACATAAGAGCTTCATAAGCAATCTCATACGGACTCAACGGCATAACATCACCGAGTGAGTCTAGCTCAGAGTCAGAGGGAACATACCAAGGATCATCATAAATAATGTTTTCTGACGTGATCATATGAATTGTTGCGAACGAAGGGTCTGCATTGAGTGGAGGGAGAGGAAAAGTTCCCAGTAAACCGGAATCCTTAACTAAACCTACACCAATGTCCCTATAAGGGATTGTCGTTTTACCAACATGCTGGATAGTTTCTAAAGAGGTTGGGTCGGATGAAAAGTATGTCAGCTGATCAATAGTCACGATCTTACCGTTATGTGGAAACTTAATGACTCTGAAGACCGATGAAACGACCGCTGTCATAGCATATGACCAACTTCGACCCAAAAGAAGGTTGTAGTCTAGAGGGGCATCAACCACTTCCACATCCAGACTAACGGTTTTACCTTCGACCCCTATAGGCAATTCTTGTAGAATACCAAACGGACGGAACCCACGGCCATCAAAGGCCTTAAGGATGGTGGGGGATTGGTTCAACGAAGGAGAACCAAGCGATCTCCAACATTGAATCGACATAATACACGTAGAAGCTCCCTCATCAATCACAGTCCGATGAATAGGCCTGTTTTTGACTATCACTGGAATTTGGAAAGCCATTTGATGGGGGAGACGCGGTGTACTACTTTCTAGATCAAAGATCATTAGGTTCGGGTCCTGAACATCGACAGCTCCAATAGCCGACAAAAGCAATTTTCGTTGCGCTGGACATGATTGCAGCACTTCGAGTGCCGACATTGCTGAAGGTGAAACAGCTAAGTCTTCAACAATGTTGTAATTCTGGGCTGCTCTCGCATGTGGATTGAAAGCAGACCTTCGAAGTACACCCTTGGCGGGCGGCTTAATCACTAAGTCTGGGTTAGGTTTTTCGATCTGTAGTGGATCGGAACCAGGAGCTGAGGTTGATGGGTTAGAGTTAGAAGATTCTGCTTCTTTACCATCAACAGGAGCCTTACTACCATAATCTTGCGATCGAGTCGCAATCCTGACATGAGACATCATCAAAATGGGTTCTTCACTGGCATTCGAAGAAGAACCTATCATCTTATTTTCCTGCTCGGGGAATGGATTCTTTAACACAGCAGGAGTCGGAGAACCTTTAACTATTTTCACTACCTCGGCCCGATGAGGGCAGTCTCTCGTAAAATGATCTTCTTCACAAATGAGACAAGGATAACGAGGTTTGCGCTTTTCGTCATTAGTTTCCGACTTTTCCGTTTTCTCCTTTGGAGCCTTGTCTGCTTTAGCCTTCTTCTTTCCTTTCTTCTTTCCACCGTTTTTGGATTTGGCCGTAGATGACTCTACAGCGTGAATGTCGGCGGTAAGTTCAGGAGGAGAAGACTCTCCTGTCGGAGAATCAGGCAAAGTGATAATTGGAGTATTGGAGGTCTTGGAAGACTTCTTCTTACTCTTCGTAGTCACGATACCGATCATACCATCAGCGGCATGAGATCCCGAAGGAGCAGCAGCGATTTGGTTTGACTTTGGAAGATCCGGAATTTTCTCGTGTAACGTACCCGACTGAGTGTAAACTAAGTCAAGGTATTGTGCCTGAGCAATGACTTGCTCCTCAGTAACTACGCCGGCCTTAGCTACATCTTCAGTAATTCTTGGTAATAATGATTTTACAAACCATTCAGCTAAAATTTGGTCCGGGATAAAAACTTTCACTAATCTCCTTCGACGTCTCCACTCATGGATGTGATCAGAAATGTACGTGGATGTCGATTGTTTTAGCGAAGTTAATAATTCTGTACCATTATCGTATCTGACTGGTAACTGAAAATGAGTTAAGAATGAAGTAGCTAACTGGCTAAAGTTGTAAAAAGAAGCCCGTGGCAACTCAATGTACCACTTGGCTGCGAGACCAATGAGTGTACGCTGGAAAAGACGTAAGCGGATAGAATCATCTGAGATGGAATTTGATGCACACCAGAGGTGGTAAGTCATCACGTGATTAGACGGATCCTCTCCAGACTTACCTTCGAACTTGGGTATATCGCTGGGCAACTTATTTGGCATTGGCGGCCAGAACGGAAGATATTGAATTGGATCGTTCGTTAGGCGCGTCAAGTCGGGTAAATCTAAAGTCGCAATAAATGGTAACTGCCGGTTAGGATCTCGGAAACTCTGAGTCACAATACCAGCCCCAGGAGGAGGATATCCAGGATAACTAGGAACAGGATTCGCATTGGGGATATTATATCCTCCTGGAAAACCAGGATTAACCGGACCGTACTGGGGTTGTTGAGGTGGTTGATAATTGTACCCAGGATACGGTTGATACTGGTAAACCGGTTGTTGGGCAGCTTGACCAGGTTGATACTGTCCCTGGTACGGAGGTTGAACAAATTGAGGTTGAGTAGTAACAACCGTACTTGTACCAGGTTGACCTGCAGGCATCTGGACTGTGGTTTGAACCGTGGGTCCAGACAACGGTACAGATGTCTGAGGAACGGTTACAGGGACAGTAGAAACCGGAGCTGCCGATACTCCAGATGTAAGCATGGTAGATGAAGCGGTAGTTGCTGCAGCCGTGTGAGGTGGAGTACTCGGTGCAATTGGCGGCTGAGTAACTACAGAAGTTACAGGGGTCTGAACACTTGACTGGACAAGTTGCGGTTGCTGGGGTGGACCAGGAACTGCAGGTTGTCCTGCTTGAGGTACCGACTGTATACTTGGTTGCGACATCTGTTGACCCTGTGACGGATCCCATGTTAACATTCCAGGGTATTGACTCGTAACAGGTTGAGGATACTGAGATCCATAGCCGTATTGAGGATAGGGTTGATAACTGTAAGGTGTAGTCCCATATGATTGCCCTTGAGGTGGTTGATAACCTTGACCAGGGTATTGACCCGTAGGTTGATAACCTTGAGGTAAATACGAATACTGGGGTTGACCTTGACCTTGAGGTTGGTATCCTTGAGGTTGATACCCTTGGGGTTGATACCCTTGGGGTTGCCATCCTTGAGGTTGCCATCCTTGAGGTTGATACTGATACTGAGGTTGACTTTGGGGTACATATTGAGGCTGGGGTTGATACCCTTGGGGTTGATACCCTTGAGGTTGCCCCCCAGTCACAAATGAAGTACCTTGAGGTTGCCCCCCAGGCATTAACGAAGGTTGCCCCCCAGGCGGTAATTGGCCACCTTGAGGTTGGTTAATGGGAGTTGAACCTGACATCATATAAACTTCACCTATACTCAATGGTACATTACCACTGTTTCCAACTAATAACCCATGATCAACAGGTTGAGGAGATGCTCCCGCAAAGGTACCAGAAAGTGACTGATACCCAGTAGGAACAGAAGGACCGCCATGTAAAAATGATTCAGGACTTTGCGAAAACACAGACGACTGACCAGACATATTTACAGGAGAATGAATTCCTCTGGGTGGAACCGGAGTACGAGGTGTAGAAAAACCTACTGAGTTGTCTAAAAAATTGGTTAATGCAAGGTACCAAGACTCACTTCTAGGAGGACTGTAAAAGATGGATTCACGCTCCCTTAGATCAAGGGTAATTAGATCTTCAGAATCAGAAACGCCTATTTCTTCCTCTGGAACAAGTTCTTCTATAGCAATTAATCCAACAGGAAGATTTTCGGTGATAATTCTTTCTATTCTTGGTGAATCAGGAACACTAGGAGTTGGAGTAACAGGTTCTGAAATTTCAGGTTCTTCGCCTGTTTCACTGGCAGATGAAAAACTACCAGCAAGCTCGGAAACTGTAACAGCTTCGGGATTGTAACCTGTTTCTAATCTTTGGTAATCTGGATGGACTACCAAAGAAGATTCTCCTTCTTCAGGTGAACCTACTTTACTGCCACTAGGAGTTACAAGGACCTTTAAACCCTCTAAATAACTGGGGTCGTCTCGAGGAGGTGAACCCCTAAGTTCACGGGATCTTCTCAACAATTCGGCCACAGATACAACTTCAGGAGACTGGCCCGCAATACGACGGGACCTTCTCGGTAATTCCGCCACAATTAAAGATTTTAACTACAACACACGAAAACAAAGTAAAAAATTTCAAATCAAACCACCTAAAGTCTTCTAAAGAACCAATCAAATTTGAAGCACACGCCTAAATAATCTAGAGCGTCAAACCACACACAAACAGTAGTCTTCCGGACCAAAAGCGCTAGTTGGTGATTAGGCCCAACCTCGCAGGATTCAGTACAGAAATAGTGGGTGGAACAGTTACCCCGGCAACCTGCTTAATGAATAGACTGGACCAAGTTCCTCCACTTTAACCGTCTCGAAGTGAAGCGAACCCCCCAGAAAATCCAAGTGAGTATAACCGACGTCTGCTCCAGGTACAGTGGGACCTTCCCTCCACCGTCACCTTGGGTAGAATCCTAGATATTATGGCCACTAAGGTTACCAATCACAACAATTACACCTGGGGGAACAGTCTAAACTCCGACAGCACGCAAGGGCAGAGTAGCAAGCTCCAATCCCCTTACCGGCTCCTTGACAACAATCCAAGGTTTACCGATAAGTGACCCCTGGCTCCTCGACAATGGTTAATCCGAGGTTTACCGTTTGTAATACGTACTGCCTGGCGTCGTTCCCAACGAGGGAGGAATGATCCCCTCACTGGTTCGGACACGAGCTCGTGTTTCTCCTTTAAGAGGAGCTTTCCCAGAATGTAACTGAAACAATTGGATTTGTTCTACTCAAGATAGACTATCTGTTTGGTTTTGTAGTCTTGGAGAGTTAAGTACTCACCTACTCCAAGACCCTAGCCTAAGCTATGTTGGTGCTTCAGAGCCCTAGAAAAATAAAGATTACTAGATTGATTTTAATTTAAGCGTTACTTTTAAGGTTGTTTCTTAAGTCAAAAGGTGATGGAAGTGAAACTAGTGGTGTGTTGACTCGACTCGAAACCACTACAAAATGCACCTAAAATGATTTATCCACTACTTTACTTTTTCGATGAATTGCTTAACTAAAAAGTTGAGAGAATGCAATCCTTATAAAAGCAACTTCTTAATTGAAGACAATCAAAGAAACAATTCGTTTTTCTTTTCCAAGCATAAAAACATAACTTCTCTTTACATGCACGAAAAAACTCTTTTCTTCTTTTGAAAACAAAAAGCTACTTGAAACAAGACTTTTAAGAAGATGTTTTTGTATTTTTCTTTTAATAAAGCAAATAAATCTAATATAACCAAAAATCAATCTTAACAACTCTTAAAATCTATGAAAATGCACTCATAAGCAAACTAAAGGCAAATTTACTCTAAGCAATCTTAACGAGGCCAAAACTAACAATGATTATTTCTAAGGTGTTTTACTTGATCACAATCAAATCAAGGACTAGCTTATTGCAGAACCAAAAACTAGTCAAAACAAAATTCTAATCTTTTTGTCCTTTTTGAAAATGGAAATCAATACTTTAAAAACAAGCAATTCGAAATTTGACCCAAAACAACTCAAATGACAAGTTGCTCAAACAAGGAGACTTTACGGCAGGCTCAACTTCTAAGAAGGTTGACTAACCAGAGATATCTAAGGCTGGACAACTTTCTAAGCTCAAAGTCACTACAAAGCCTTTCCAAAAATCAAACCCTAGGTCTAAACTTCGTTGAAAACCACTAAAACACTCAAAGCTCACAAAACCAGTTCAGGTAAGAATTCTTGACAGGGTACTAAAGGATCTGGGCAGAAAACACTAAGAAAAAACAAAATCTAAAAGTAATTTAAGGCAAAAATGGAATTTTCTTAACTTTTACAGGAAGACGCAGGCCAGCAGTTGTCACAGGTGCGACCCCGCACTGTGCAGTCGACAACAGCGCGTCCAAGGACGCACTGTGCAGCACACAGAGACTGCGTCTTTCTGGAAAAAGGAAGAAAAACTAAAGCCAACTAAAGCTACAGCTAAGCCACCCAAATACTAATTCTCACAGTCAAAAACCAGAAAATAAAAATGATTTTCTCAAAGCAAAGTTCATATAAAGGAAAAGACTCTCTCATTAATGGATTCCCCAGTGGAGTCGCCAATTTGTCACACGGAATCTGTCAAGGGTGCGGACACGACTGACCTTCCTAGAAGTCTAAGACATTCTAATGACAAACAAGACAAAATGGAGTGATCTTTCTCTAAATACACCTTTTACAACATGAAAACTACAAGTGTTTAGGCTTACCTTATTCCAAAACGCTGTTGTTGAAGTCCGTTCTTGACGATCCGGATGAGCTCCTCCTTCAAGTCAATTCCTGCAACCACAAACAATCAAACAATTACCAAGCACTTGCATTTCATATAATAAAACATATATTCAACATGCAGACCAAGGAACACATGAAATAACTCATTAACACAAGCTATTGAGAAAAATAAACCAGTTTGTATTAATAACGAAACAAAGAAACTCTTACAACCTGGCCTTGGTGTTGTGCAAGTTCCTCCCAGGGTCCATCAAGGGTTTTCCTCTACTTTGACAAAGCTCACCCTCTCCCAAGTAGAATCAAGTGAAGACAATCTCTCCTCACAAAGGCTCTAATGGAAGACCTAAATCCTGCAGCATTTACCCAAAGAAAATGTATAGCTCCAACCTCCTCTCCTTCTGGCTCAATGCCTTCATTTATAGTGCTGTAAAGAGGTTATTCAGGTCCACTATCAATGGGATCATCCCCCTCTATGGGTGGGATAGCTCCCTTATTGATGGGATAAGTTCCCCCTTAATAGAGATACATGAACCAACTGGAGGCGCATCCATTTCATCAAACCGACCTCTAGAATGTTCTAGAAGTAACCACAAGTAACTTTTTCAAGATAAAACTCGCGCATTTTGCCTTTTACAGAGGGACGCACCTGTCCCTTAACATACAGAGCGTCCATGGACGCATATTTTGTGAACATGATCAGCGTCCCCGCAGGTAAGGCTAGAGAGAACCTGCGACCCCAGAGATAAACATGATTTTTACAAGACTTTCTCTCTTCTTTGAGTTTGAGATGGATAACAGAGGCATGAGACTTGCCTAAGAGGGTAGCATGACTTGTTGATTGGAGCCATACTAACTGTAAGTAGTCAAGGTGACATTTTTTAGTGCAACACTTCTAGAACTATGCATTAGGTAGTCTCAAGCCATAGTGAAGCACCCTCTACCTCTTGGAAATGTGCACTGCACAGTCTTAGAGGACAGACTCCCTTAACTGCATATTGAGCAACCTTGAAGTCTAAAATATCATTTTGGCTACCTAGATCTGTCAACTTCACAATTTATAGTTCCTCCTGTCCTAGATTGTGTATTGCACAGTTACATTGAGTAGTACCAAGCCTCTTCTTTAGCTACTATGAATTATGCAGTGTAAGTGGGAAACCTTGGCTCCTTCTCCCTCTAAGTTGCCCAACTACATAGTCTCTTCATCAGGTGGGCCTCCTATTGTGCATTTCCTAGTTCCAACTAGCATTGGATCATCTCTAGGTCAGTGAAGTCCTCAATTGTGAAATTCACTGAGCCTGTTACTCAATCACGACACATTATGCAATTACAATTACTAGTCTTGCTCCTCCTGCTGACTAAAACCCCTCACTGCACAATCCCTTGTCCTAGCTTGCTCCCTACTATGCACTGCGAAGTTCCAGTGGACAGTAAGGCCTTCCCTCAATCCTTGTGATCCCCAACTGTGCAATCCCTATCTCTACCTCTTTCAACACTCCTCAATGCACATTATTAGTTAGTGAGCCCAATACCTTTCCTCCTAGACTCCCTCATTGCACAAGAAGACTTTTCATGCGTTCCTTTACTACGCACTATGTATTTCTAGTTAGTAGTGAGGCAACCCCTGAGTTGCTATAGCCCTCAATTGCTCAATCCTTATTCTCCTGCTCCCATAACTCTTGTCTTTCACCTCAACATAGTTAATATCTTCCATGAGCGAGAAGAGGTAAAATAGGTGGTTTCTAGACTGATGTTGGTTTAAGCTATTAGAGGCTTCCACAATTATTCATATTGTTGGATATTTCCAGAAGAGAAATGTGTAATTAATAAATACTATTTTATTATTAACTCTTACTTTCATTTTAAATTATTTAATTATTAAGTTTTAATTTTCAATTATTCCTTAATTTATTATTAATCATTATTTTTAATTAATTCTTATTTTATAATTTAAATTATTTAATTTTCATTTGTCAATTTAGTCAAATACAAATTATCATTTATAATTTCTTTATTCTAACTTAAGTTTCTTAAATTTCAATTAAGTCAAAGATCATTTTTTCTTATAATGAATTTTGATCAATTTTTACCATTTTGACCTTGACCATGTTTGTTCTCTAAAATTTAACCTAACATATACTTGGTTATATTTCTCCTATAAAAAGGCCCTTTAGCACTCATTTTTTCACAAAGATCTTTGGTCCGTGATGATCGATGGAGTAACCATATTACACGTTGGAAAAATCAAAAATCCATTACACAGTTATCTTCCGAAAATATCCAAAGAAATGATGTTGGCTTGTCATGAGTGGCCTCCAGTTGCAGGTATTATCATTTCAACATGACAGGTGGTGCTTAAGAAAGGTCATCAAGGAGAGGCTACAAGAGAGCACTTGTGAAGAAGGAACAAAGGAAGAACCATCATGAAGAACACAAAGTATTCTTGGACCAAGACAAAGAGGTGGCATCTCATGCTGACTTGGAAGGTTCTCATACTTATCCATATCCTTTGGAGGATGAAGATAAATAAAAGTCAAATATTCATCATGTAAAAGTCAAAGTAATAGCAACAAGGAGAAGATCTTGGCATTTGATGAAATGAAGTCTTATGGTGACCCTCACCAAGTCATTGCTTCTCAAGTGCCACCACAAAAGTCATATGTGTCAATTATATTTTGCCACATCATTTGTGGAATGTAACATTGTATTTGCAAAATGGGAAAATGAGAAAATGTGTGGAATCCCAAAGGTCCAACGCATAATTTAAAGAGTCACAAGAAAATCCTAAAGTCATGTAAAAGCCCAAAGGTTGCATAGGAACTTGAAAATCATAATAGAATCTCAAGATTCATGAGGGAGGTTAAGAGTCACAAGGGAGGTGGAGGGTTGGCTCATTATTTATAAACACAACCTCATAACTCAAGCAAAAGGGCGGGGGGGTGGGGCAAGTAGTGAATTAATGTTCCACTATTGGGGCTAGTGTAGCAGCATTGTAATCATATATCTTGGGACTTTCACTTAATATATTAAGCTCTCATAGCCAATGCTCTTTCATGCATATGTCGTGAATTATTTTGAGACTATTCTTTCATTGTTTGTGGTGTATTTTTATGCTAACACATACTAATGAAAATGAACTATTTTGTTGGCTTTAGTATGCATCATCTTGAATGTGCATTGTTACTGGATTTAATGATCATTGATATCTTGTGAACTATTTTGCAGGTTAATCAACAATTCTCTTTGCATGCTCTTGTGTGTCTCTTTTCGGATAATATTATTACTTTTCTTCTAGAGGCTCACTCTTTCTCTCCTTATCATGAAAGCACCATATATACATTGCAACTATATGCCTCACAGTGTCACATTACTTGCTTGATTCAAATTTATTTGTACAATCGCTTATGTTGATAATTGCAGCCAAGGAAAATTCTTGAGAATATGGAAGGCGATCTTATTTCTTGGTTGGGGCTCCTACTCTAAATGGTGTGAGGTCTAATTCAAACTTCATACCAGGGAGACCCCTTTGGTTTATGGATTTCTGACACTGTCAATAGTTGGCATTAGAAGGGGGGCTAGATGACAAGCTGAGCATGTTGAGTTTTTTTTGAATCTCTTATATTCAATGGCTCATTCCCAAATCATACTCCCGGGATATTTTTCTAATTGATACATTCTTAAACTTTCAATCCTCGTGGAATTTTTTTACAACTTATCTGAATTAAGGTTTGATAGCGAGGGTGAGATATATATAACCAAACATACATCTCATTTTCTCAAGTTTTGTGAATCTCATGAAATAACATGTGAATATGTTTCTTGTAAATTATTCACCCTCACTCTTGAAGATCAAGTTAAACTATGGTGTCATAGCTTTCCATCTACTTCCACTCATTCATTTGAACAACTCTTCAAGGAGCTTCACCAAGCCTTTGGAAAGTATGATTACCAAGATATCTATAAATAGATTGATAAACTTAGAATTAAATATGATGAATCAATAGAGGATTTTTATAATATATTTCTTCACCTATATTATGAGTTTCCTGAAGAAGATATGAATTGGTATTTATTTAAGGAAAAATTTCAACATCTAGCTCAAACCTCCTTGAAACAATCTGAATTGGAATCCTTGGTTGATTGTTCTCCTCCAACTTTCATCAATCATGACACATTTTTAATCTTAGAGGAGGAATCTACCACTCCTTTTATCCCCGCTCCTCCTCCCTTTGATGTTGGAATTGGCAAATCTGAAAATTGAATTGTTAATCCATTTATCTTACCTATATTTCCTTACGATGATCAAGGTATTATCCAAGAAAACATAGAATGTTATCTTAATATCATGAAACCTAGTCTGAAGGTTGATCCCTTGAATTTCCAAGATGACATCAATACACATGATCTTGATCCTAAATCATATTTAATTGAAAATAGTGCTTCTTCAAGGGATACATATCATCCTCTATCATTTATAACTCATGATTCCCCATACCTAGATTCACTTAGTCAATCCGCCCCACCAGTAATTGCTCCAACTAATTCTATTTCTCTATTCAATGGTTTACATGGTGATTAGGTAAAAAGGAGCTATATCTCATAGGAAGAGGAGAAAAAGAGTGAATATACCTTCTGCATTGATTCCCTCTTTCAGATTCCTTCATATCATAATGATAATCAATCATATTGCGATCTTGGTCATCAGGTAAATGATCTAAATATCCTTACTCAAGTTGAAATATTGGACAACCATCATCTTGATATTCATGGTTTTTCTGATATAAGAAGTGATGAGTACCCAATCATAGTAAATGATCTTTTATTTCCTCAGAAGACTTAGACCTACAATCTGATTTGAGTAGTTTGTAATCTTCAGTTGTAGGATGGGATGATATTTTAGTTCCTTCGGTCCATATATCTTTAGATATTAAACCATGAGAATCAAATGATCTGGTTGTCGAATATTTAATGTATCATGTTGAAGAAGAGTAATGTCAATCCCATAACCACATTGGTATGCCATTCTTTGACCATTATCCTGACGAAGATTATGTTGATCCACCGTTATTGCAGATATGAGTATGTAGGATTTAGATTTTAAATCAGATTCAGCTGCAACTAAAGCCTCTCCTCTTGAGTCTTCTCATATTTTTTCACCTCTAACACACTATTCATTTTACCCATATTTGTTCGATGAGTTTGTTATACCAGATCCTTATTCTGCTAACCATGATCGCAACTTGGTACAAGATGGTTTGGTTTCATAATCAGATGATGAAGAGTCTGAATCCATTATTCATGATTTGTTTAATCATAAATCTCTCATTAGTTAGGAGGGAGATGCACATGATTTAAATCTTCAAGGGAGTTCTCCAATTGATGTATCCAAATTCTCTATCCATCAGGAGTCTCATATGATAAATGTTAATATGATCAAATCAATGGCATAAAAAATGTTTTCATTGATACATAAGATGATAGTGGTATGTACCTACATGTTGATATTTCTAAGCCACCCAAGTATGATGATCCACCACCTGAAAGTTTAGGGAATTTTCAGGGAGTTGAGGCACTTCAACTTCCACTGATGGCTATGTCAAGTTATCACAGTGCCGATGAGATCCCTAAAATAGACTGGATCCACATCTTAGAGGAATATTAGTGTTTTCAAGTCAAGCTTCCTAATCCTCAAGATAGATATTTTTATGAGATAGAATATTCTTGTTTGGTTAATTCTCCTTCATGTGAATCCCTTGAATCAAGCCTAGTGTTGGACTACATATATTTTCATATGTACTTGGCTTTGAAGCCTATCATTCTAAATATGAAGACAAAGATCACTCGTTGCAAGATTTTTGTATGTTGAATCTTTCAGTGAATGATCAAATTCTTACATTTCTGGTGTTGATCATTTTGCTAGCACAGTTGATCATCATAAGTCTAAGTCAATGTTTGAATCTTTTGGTGAACCTAATCCTTCAAGATGATATCAATGTTGGATCCAATTTGACTCAATTTTCTGATCTTTGATCAACCTGGTTTTACCATTCTTTGTATCTTAACTAGTTTTTAGATTTCTAGATTCAAAGTGAAGATCTCTTGCACTGGAAAAGAGGAACTGATCATTTCCAAGCATTTTCACACAAAGGGGAATATTTTTCAATTCGAAGCACTTGTGGAATCTCTCGAATCCACACATCCTTATCTCTAAATAATGGAACATCTCATATATCAACCATCATATTTAATCAATATAATAGGTTCAACAATTGTCATCTTATCAATTATTTTTCCATCAACTTACCCGATGACAGTTGTTGGTTTGTATTTGATTCATCTCATTCTTTGGATATTTGTCAAACATTTGAGGCACGTGTGCCTTTGCTGATGGTTATGTCAGGTCTCTGCAGTCTTGGTAAAGTGTCTAAGCAAGAATGGTTTATGATATCCCCGCCTGATATTTCTCATAATATGGATTTAATGATTAAAGGCATATCTTTGCACGAATCTCAACCTTTTGAAGATGGTTTTTCTCATGATCCAATTACTAACTGGTTAGAGGAATCATATTTGATGAGTTCAATTGTTAATAACAATTTCCCATGCTATCTTGAACTCAACACGTATGGATGTATGTTTGAGATTTGTTTTCAAGGAATTCATGTTCATCATCCCTGCTATTTTGGCAATCCTGCAAGTTGGATAGAGCGAGCTTATAAAGAACAATTATGCTTATAGCCTTAACCTTCATTCTTGTGTATAAGTAATTCAGGTAAGCATCTTTATTTTTGTACATTGTTTCACATGGTTTTCAATTGTTCACTTAGCCCTATACTTCTAACTAATTAAAAGGATTAGGAGTATCCGCATTTTACGTTTTTCTTTGCGTTGCATTTACTCTATATTAGCTACCCTTTTAGTCTTTGATTTGTTTTCTCATTTTGGCCTCACATGCTGCTTTTCAGTTCAGTCTTTCATTTCCTTTATTCTTTCAATATTGTTCTCTTGCTCTTAAGTATTTTATTTCATGTATTGTTCAATAATACCATGCATGAAAATTTCTCTTGTTTGGATGAAGAGAACAATGTGGTAAAGTTTTGAAAGGGCAGTTGTGATGAAAAGCAACTCTTGGTTAATCTGCCTTCCTCTTCTTTGTTTGGGCCTAAACATCTTTAATGTTAATGATGTTTGAATGGAAATTATTCTTTCACATGGAAAGTTATAAGTAGAACCATGATTCCAGTATTTATTTTAGGATATTCATTCCTTAACTCAGTATGGTAATTTAATTTTTCTTTTCTTTCCAATCTAATCAAGTAGAGAAGGAAAAGGAGAAAAGTAAGAGCGAGCATATTAATTTCAAAGGTATATAACAATCTCTAAAGAAATAACCTCTCTTGACCTCAATAATTTTGGATCCCTCTTCCACCCTGCCAATATAAATGTCGATAAAATTCCAATGAGCATGTTTAAAAATAAAATAAAGGGTGAAAGAAGAGAAATGCTTCCTGCGCAGAGAGGTCAAGAAAATAACTTCGCTAGGGTACTGAAAAAGCTCATTGGTAGAAAAGCGATTCTTCTATTCCTGTAATGACTCCACCAGGGTACTAAACAGACCTACTGGTAGTGGAGAAACACTATATATGAAATCAAAACTCTTATCATTTCAAACTCGCAAATATATACTATCCCTATCCTAGATTGAAACAATTGAGATATGTTAAGTCTCGTAAATGTGTTTAGCCAAGAAAGGGAATAGGAGAGACTACATCCACAACTGGGATAAATGGGGAAGTTGAGAAAATCCACATGATGAATTAATAATTCCTGAAATATTTATACTTTGTTCCCAAAGGCATACCTAAATAGATAAGTTTGAGTTCTTCCAATGTGTCACCAAGTGTTGTCACTGTGATAAAAACCCTCCAAAATTTTGCTGACACTTGGATTTTGGAGCCTACTTATGATCTCATGATCCATCAACTCAATTTTTCTAGGTCCGCTTCATGGTTGGTTGATACTTTTCTTATTAGGTTCTAACTTTCAAAGCCACTTTCTTACATATGATTAGCTTTTCATGCATTCTCAAGCACACCTCTTCCTTGCAAGCTCAGTAGTCAGTGTTTACCTATGTAGAGTATCATCATGCAACCATTACCAACAGTGCTTGGGATAGTTTCACTGCGCAATCTAAGCCAAAATTCAGTTTGCAACATTATTTGACAGTCTTTTTCACTCCATGTGGAAATTTATCATCATTTCAGTGAGTCCCTTCAAATGTCGCATTATGCACCTTTTGCTTTCATAAGTGTTTCTTTTACTTTTGTGACTGTCATTTTTTCTTGATTTCACTTTCAAAAGTGGCATTTTTTCATTCTCTTTGTTTCATCATGTGTCTCTTTCACTTTCTTTAGCTTTTTCAAGCGGTGTTTTCACTTTTTCTTGCTATTGCAAGTGTCACTTCTAACTATTTTCACTCTTGCATGTGTTTCACCTTAGCGCACCACTAGAGGTAGATCTAGCACACTATCCTACTTTAGCTAATCATATATTTCATAAGAATACATGGTGCACACTCTCCCACATCTTAGTGCATTTTCTAGTTGCAGTCGGCACTCCTATCGTAGCTTGTATTCTAAGTGTCGCAAAGTGATGTTTCAATTGTCGCTCTTAGAAATAAGTGTCGCTTTGTTGCCACTTCAAGTTATGCATGTTGATTTATGATACTATGCATTATATTTACTTGTTTTGATGTTATACAAGTGTGAGATCACTAATCTAGGACTTGTTTTCATGTCTTTTTCTCTCTTGCCTCATTGATCCCACACTTAGCCATATTTAGAGCTTTCACTATCTCTGCAACTTCTTAATCGTTCTCCCTCCTGGAACTGTGAACTTCAAAATCCTAATCCATAGTGAAGCATCCTCTTCTTCTTGGAACTACGCACTACATATTCCTATAGGATAGTGTCCCTCAACTGCACATTGAGAAACCTTAAAGTTTGGACTATCATTTTGGCTGGCTAGTTGTATCAGCTGCACAATTTAAAGTTCCTCCTACCCAATATTATGCATTTCACAACTATAGTGATAAGTAGAGCCTTCGTGTTTCACTATATTTCCCAACTGCGCAATCCACCTAGCATCTTCTTCAGCTGCTGCACATGGCACAGTTTCAGTGGGAAACCCTAACTCCTTTTCCCTCTAAGTTGCCCAAATGTGCAGTCTATTCATTAGGTAGGCCTCCTACTATGAATTGTGTATCTCCAACCAACAATGGATCATTTCTAAGTCACTAAAGTCCTCAACTATGCAATTCAATGAGCTTGTGTCTCATTCACCGCGCGCTACACAATTACAATGACTAGTCTTGTTGCTTCTACTGATTGAAACCCCTCACTGTGCAATCCCTTGTCCTAGCTTACTCCCTTTTGTGCATTGTGCATTTCCAGTGGAGAGTGAGTCCTTCCCCTAGTCCTTATGATTCCCAACTACGAAATTCCTATCTTTACCTCTTTAAGCACTCCTCATTGCAGATTATCAGTTAGCGAGCTCAGTACCTTGCCTCTTGGACTCCCTCACCATGCAAGAATACTTCTCATTCTCTCATTTACTGTGAGTTACAGAGTTCTAGTTATTAGTGAGGCACCCTTTAGTTTCTATATCCCTCAACTATGCAATCCTCAGTCTCCTGCTCCCAGAACTCCTATTTGCGCCTCATCATAGTCAATATCTTCCATGAGAAAGAAAATGTAGAATATGTGGTTTCTAGACTGATGTTGGCTTGTCATAAGTGGCCTCCATCTACAAGTATTATCATTTCAACATGATAGGGTGGTGATTAAGAGAGGTCATAAAGCAGAGGCTATAGGAGAGCACTTATGAAGAAGGAGCAAATGAAGAATGATCATGAAGAACAGAAAATGATTCTTGGACCAAGACAAAGAGGTGGCATCTCATGCTAACTTGGAAGGTTCTAATACTTATCCAAATCCTTTGGAGGATGAAGATAAAGAAAAATGAAAAATACATAATGAAAAATTCAAAGTCATAGCAACAAGGAGAAGAGATTGGCAATGATGAAATGAAGTCTTATGTCATCGTCGCCAAGTCATATGGATTCTCAAGTGTCACCACATAAGTCATATGTGTCAATTGTATTTTTCCAGATCATTTGTGGAATGTAATATTTTATTTTCAGAATGAGAAAATGAAAAATGTGTGGAAGCCCAAAGTTCCTACATGGAATGTGAAGAGTCACAAGAAATTCCTAGAGTCATGTAGAAGCCCAAAGGTCACATAGGAATTTGAAACGTCATCATATAAGCTTAAGATTCATGAGGGAGGTCAAGAGTCACATGGGAGGTGGAGAGTCACCTCATTATTTATAAATACACCCTCATAGCTCAAGCAAAAGGTGGGGACATTTTGGACTTTGGACGTTTCACCTTGGCTTCTCTAGCTTGGCATAGGAGAGAAGATATTTCTTTTGAGGAGCAAGTAGTGTCTTAATGTTCCACTATTGGGTATAGTGTGGTAACATTGTAATTGTATATCTTGGGACTTTCAATTAATATATGAATCTCTTAGAGTTGATGCGCTTTCATGCATATGGCGTGAATGATTGTGCGACTATTCTTTCATTGTTTGTGGCGTATGTTTATGCTAACACATACTAATGAAAATGATCTATTTTGTTGGATTTAGTATATGTTAATTGTTACTTTATTTTATGATTGTTGTTATCTTGTGAACTACTTTGTAGGTTAATCAATGATTCTCTTTGCATGCCCTTGTGTGTCTCTTTTAGGATAGTATTGTTACTTTTCTTCCGTAGAGTCACTCTTTCTCTCCTTGCCTTGAATGCATCTTATATACATTGTGATTATATGCCTCACAGTGCTTGCTTGATTCAAAGATTATTTGTATAGTATCTTATGTTGATAATTGCAGCCAAGGAAAACTCCTGGGAATAATGACATGCGACCTTATTTCTCAATTGGGCCTCCTATTCCAAATGGTGTGAGGTATGATTGAGACTTCATATCGGGGAGATCCCCTTGGTTAACATATTTCTAGCACCGTCAACACCACCCTTAAACGTTGTACAACCACCATAAAAATTGATTGCTGCCACATGGACATTGTTTACCTATAACATTTGTTATCGGGTTTTGTACCATTGTCCATTCATGAATTGTTGTAAATCGATCTTCAAACACAATTTGTACCAACCTTCCTTTCTTATGTATACATGACCATGTCTCATTCATTAAAGGGTTTGTTATATTTTTTATATGATAAATTATCTTACGAGAGTTATATGGTAAGCTTTTACTTTTTTTTCATTAACATTAATAAGTTAAATTTTAGGGTTTGGAGATACCCACGAAACAACAAAGAGTTAAAAAGGAATATTTTAATTTATATTTAATATATTGTCATAGAGCAAAAGAAATGTTTTATTAAAAGGTGTTCAAGGCACAAAATGTTTTGAAGTATAAATAGAATTATAAAAAAATATTAAAAGAGTCATTTATTGTTGAAATAAAAGTATTATCAAAAAAGAAAAAATGGAGTCTAAGACAAAAGACAAAGGAATATTTTTAGAAACCTCACGTAGTGCTACCCCTATTCTATTTAGAATTAAGGGGATCCTTGCAAGAAAAGATGTTATTGTTTCTATCTCTCCCGACAAAGGAAAAAAATATATAAACTCTAAGCTCACAAATGAATTGGTGATTCTTGAATAAAATATAATCGAAGAAGTAGACCGTTGGGATAAAAAACAATGTGACATAACCGATTTACATTTAAATATTTGATATTATACTTTATATCACGATTCTCTATTCGATCCCTATGGGAGGATCAAGGTGATGTTATTCTGGGTTCACCATGGATGCAATCCCTAGGGCCCTTCATCCTAAATATGAAGATGAAGCTTTTAATATTTTCCTACAATAAGAAAAAAAAATGCTACTAGACATTACATTGAAATCAGATTCAATAACACTAAAAGAAATACAATATATCTCAAAAGTATTTTTTCAAGAAAGTAAAAAAGCAATACAAAATATGCAAAGGTAAGTTGACAAAATCACCACTCGAAAAATTGAAGATTTTTCTTACCTTAAGGACCATAGTGAAAAATTACTATCGTACACTAAGAAGCTTAAGAAGGATAAACAGTCATTGGAAAATAAGGTACAACATCTTATTGAGAAGGAAACGTTGAAATATTCAAATGTATAAATTCAAGTTGAAGAGAAACAAATGAATACTAATTCGGTGAATATTACAACTCAAGAAGATGACAAGGCAGTTGAAGTAAAAACATATTTTTATGTTGTAGTTTAGATAATGAAAAATCCAAATGAAGATTATAAAGTAAACCGGGAAATTTCCACACACAAGATAAGGGAAAATAAAACCACAAGAAATCCTTATCGACATCTATATCACAAGAGAAGACAGTTCAATCAGTCTACATATATGTATCACCCGCAACAAAAACAACAAACTTTTTTTTCCAAATATTACTAATGTTAGTACAATTCAGCCTTGTGATTAAAATTCACATGAAGTATCCAATAACTGTGAGATTCCACAAAAGATTAATTTAGGATGGTCAGATCCCTTCTCATTTCAATAATTTTATTTATCACTCCAAGGATAATATCATCTTGTATCATCGAAGATGACAGCTTGAAGAACTCCAAAAGATACAAATAGATTACAAGACAAACATATGATACCCCTTATCAGCAGTAAGCTTTGAGGACAAATCTTTTCTAAAGGGAAAGGAAATATTATGAATAAAATATATAAACAAAATATAAATAGTAATAATAATTAATTTAATAATAATTTGTTACGAAAAGGCATGTCTCTAAGGACATGGTCGTTCATGAAGGGGCACCTACCTAGGTATATAAGCAGGCCCTCTTTTGTATCCATAACATCTCATCATCTCATATCTTCTTTACATTTATATATAATATATTTGTCCTCTCGTGAATATTTATATATTTAATATTTATGGATATTTTGTAGTATTTATGAACTTTTTTCATAACAACATACTCCAATCCCGACTTCATATTTATTATATTTTGAGAAATCAATTTTTTAATATAATTTTTTAATTAAAAAAAATCACATTCAAAAAATTTAATCTGCGTTTAATTAGAATACATAGTATACAATTTAACTGCAACAACCAAAAAACAAAATAAAGTGATGTGATGTTGTTTCATTGAAACTGATACCCTACATTTTACTTTGTGAAAATATCTACAGGTACTCTTTATTCACGATTAAGTTGAATATATAGAATAAATCATTCAAAAATAAGCATTTAGTCTTTGTGCAATATGATTCGATAGAGTGGAATGGCATTTTGAGTTTTCAACCATGATTATATGCATATCTTGTGGTACATGTGACCACATTTCATTACACATTCCTCCTTTCCCAATTTTAATTTACACAAGAAAATTGTTCAGGGTAAAGTATTATCATTGATATGCTCTTTTGAGATGATGATGCAAGGCTTCATATATGTTGGTTGGACATGTTGATTTTCATGTCTTCTTGTTATATCTTTCATACAATTAAGAATATCTTTTGTATGAGCAGTTATAAGATTAGTTGTTTCTCCCACATGATGGTAAATGTCATTTGTATCTACTCGCATTGCTTGAGCCCTTACACTTAACACATTGGTAATGTGTGATAGGTTACTAATCAATTCATTCGTGAGATTAAGAGTTCAACAAGTAGACTCTGATCCTGAAGAAATAGTAGGAATGATTACTTCTCCTTTTGATAGGTTACTTATCAAGTCATTCATGAGATTAAGATTCGAACAAATAGAGTTTGATCCTGAAGAAATAGAAGGCCTAATTACTTCTCTCGATGATCCAAATCTGATGTTTCTCCCATTATCATTATCATTAACTGGGTGATTTGGCGTTTTGTTTCAATGGTTTTCACTGCTCCTATTGCCATCACTGTTGGGAAAAAAGAAGGGATTTGAGCTTCTCCTACACCTACTACCTTAAGAACCTATATATATATATATATATATATATATCTATATATATATATATATATATATATATATATATATATATATATATATATATATCTATATATATATATATATATATATATATATCAATTCTTGATCTACCAAACCTCAAGAAGGGGATCAAATCGCTTGAGGTGCAAACCTATTTATAGTGAAAAGAGATTTTCTCCTTCTTGGTTATTTGTAGATCAAGATTTGAAATCAATGTACGTTTGTTTTAATTATAACAACTAATAGATGAAAAAAAAAAAATTTTAGTAATCATAATTATATTCTTTTTATTTTTAAATTTAATGATACAAAATTAAATTAAATTAAAATATATATAAAATGCGTTGACTTTGAAATAAGTTATGATTTTTGGAGCATGTGGTCTTCCTAAATTATGATATTGACCCATAATATTATAACAAAGCCTATTTACAAGTTAAGAATCAACAATTATGATTTCGAGATTCATATATTGGCAGAGAGATGGCAATGGTTTTTTCTGCAGGCTAGGCAACCAAGGCCTAGGCTATCACAGTGACATCTGCAGGTGGGGAGCCTGGTGGTCATGGGAAATGGCCGAACCTTCAGCACAATTCTTTCGCTGGGATATCCTCTCTTATGAAAACTGCAACCAAACCACGACTTTCGACAGTGTATATGAGAAGTATAGTCTACCAAGACTACAACTCGCAATTGGCTCTCGCTTGGGATGCAGATCCATCCTCTTTGAAACGATGGAGAGCCCTCATCATCATATTTGTGATCTTTATTGATGGGGAATAAAAGGAGACACAAAAACTTTTTTTTATTCACAAAATCACAAAGCTTCTTTCTTTTTTTGAAATCTCGATTGGGATCTAGTTTTGACCCATTGTTTTGAACAATGAGGGATGCCGAAGCAACCCTTTATAGTTTATTCTTTCATTTACGGTTGTTCCATGCTAGATTCCTACATGTAATAAGGATCCAAGTCACCTTTCTTAGCGAAGTTCCCTCTTATCTCAACAAAAACCCCAGGTCTATCATTTTGATCTAAATCTAAAAGAGATACTAGTAGAGGGGAGACCATAGTGCCCAAATCCAAATTCAAATGAGTTGCTCCAAGTTTTTATCAAAACCCTTAATGGAAAATTGATCTTTCCATGGGTTCAAGGAACATATCTAGTGACATATCTGAATTAGAGTGATCAAAATAACTCGGATATTCTAGCATCTTTACAAAGCATCATTTTTGCAAGAAAAATTTTGTAGGATGTGCTCCAGTTGAAAGATTATGGTATTCAAAGGAACTCTACCATTATACTAAACTTAAGATTGCAAGGTGGTGCACCAGGAGTGAGAATTACACTTGGGTCATCTTTTGGTAGGGGTTTGGTTTCATTTAAGGATGCCTTGAGAGGGAATTTTTCCACACTAAACAAACAAACCCAAAATTTGACAATCCCAGGGTCGTACCTCGTATAGAATATGGAGAAAGCTCTAGATTTTTCAATAGAATTACCAAAAGTGAGTGGTATTTTCACTCTTTTGCAAAGAAAAATCTTTCATATGTCAATTTAATGGTTTATGGCACAAATGTGAAGATCTACATCATTGGATATTTCTCAATTGGACTAGAGATTGTGATATTTATCTTTGTGCAAAGGTATTTTTTGTGATTCAGTTCAACAATCAGAAAGACTTGGAATATGACATAAATGAAGGAAATTTTTTTTGGGGAAGATAATGTCTCTTTGTAAACCCATGGTTTCAACGTGTTCACCTAACACACCAAGACTTAAAGTGGACATAATGGTTAGATTTTGAAAATACCACCTTTAGATGTTATATCTACCATCAGACATGGCATTTGCAAAATACATGCACACAAATGAAGAAAAGGGCAAAAAAAAGACTGCAAAATAAAAAAGGATGGCAATTCCCATACCCTCCTTCGTTGGATGATGAGGATGAATAAATGGATGAGAGCCAACAACACCCAGGAACACAAGATCAACAAGCTTCTCAAAAGGAGAGAGAAGAGAGGCAGAAGGATCAGGCTAAATAAATAGAGAGTCTCATTGACTCAGCGATGATTACGGCCCATGGAAATTAACATGAGGAAAAGAGAAACAATCAAGGCCTAGGTGGAAAAAAGATCTCATGTTTTTAAGAGTTTGGACTTGTAAAAATATGTATCAGCAACATCAAAAAGTGATGACTTGGCAATTGCTATGACTACTCCATCCCTTGGGGCTTCGCAAAAAGTTCAAAATAAAAAAGGCAAAAAAGAGAAAACCAGTTTGTATGGTTAAATGTAATTTATCGTAGCCTAGCTACTATGATTACTTAAAGCACATACACTTGGTACACAAGGACAATATATGAATGGACTTATGCATCTACTTTATGTAACTTTTTATTTTTATTTATAGAAATTTGTAATTTTTCTTCGAAAAAAAATTAAGAATTTGAGTTATAATTTTTTGGGCATGTGGTATTGATAAGTCATGGTATTGGCCCATAGAATTATAAAAAACTTATTTACCAGTTAAGAATTTCCATGGTAAAATGGGTATGAATCTCCATAGTTAATGATTTTGTGACAATTTTTTTATGGGTACCAATCTGCATAGTTATTCATTTTCTTACAATTCTTTTTTAGCTTCTCTGAAGATGATCCTTGGGATAGTATAATTCCTTCAAAAGCGGTTTCATGCTCAATCCCTCTCCATAAGGTTTATACTTGAGACTTGGTGGGCACTCAAATTGGTCTACACCTCATGAGTAACTTACATAATTAATAAAGTTTTATTTCTTCCTAATTAAATAGGAGTAAATTATTTATTTTGAAATTTAAAATATTTTTATATATTTTCCAACTTTAAAAACCTATAATCACTATATATTTATATTTTAAAAAAATTATGCTTTTTTTTTATATAAAAATAAAAATTATTATGTTAAAAGGGATTTTTACATATACTAAGGAGATGTATAATTCCATTGTCAATTAAAAATAGTAATAATAAATTTTTAATTCTCATTGTGAAGCTTCATTAAAATGAAATCCCAAGCTAATTTTGTGGTGGTGTATGTATCCTTAGGAAACATAGGTCAGTTAGTCGCTCAAATTGGCCCAATGAACATATCTTCTAGTGTCCTAACTGCTAAGCCTGCCACTCAAACTCCTAGTTCTCTTGTTCAAACCTCTAATGTGAATTCTATGCGATCAAAACCTTCTAAGAATCATCATCAAACTGGAGGTAAAAAGAAGAAAAACAAGTCCAATTAAACTTTTAAAATTGAACAAGGAGCACTTCAAACCCAACAGATTGTTGGGGGTAGAACAAAAGAGAAAAATAAAAAGAATCATTTTCCTTGCAATATTTGTGGGAAGAACCATCTTAATTGTGCGTTTCCTCAGATGGATGAGATCAACCATTACTTCTTGTAGCAAAACAAAAATTGCTAGCATACTACCTTGGCAAGTCCATTTCCATCCTAGAAACAACATATGGTTGCAAAACATCCACCTCCTCAGCAAGAGGGGTGTGGGGATAATTCTTATAATAATGCCTCATCATCCATGCAAGATATTTTTATGGTGGAAGAACCAATCCATGTCACAACTAGAGCACATAGCTATGAGAATCCAGAGAGTTGCGCTTCCACATCCGAACCCATGATCCCTAATGAAACCAATGGTCATCTTCACTTTGATAAACCATTGTTGAACATTGTGACATGTCCTCCTAAAGGAATACTTTTTAAGAATACACATAATCCCAATGCAAGGGTCACTCACAGCTACAACATTGTCAAGGATCTAGCCCAAGAACCTACTACTATGTTTCCACTTGAAGTTTTACAAAGTTTCCCAATGCAACACAAGGAACTTCTAAGTTCTATTGGTAGAGTAGATCCCTAGTATTCAAATTTCATCACCTTCAATAAACCCTCATGGAACCCCGTCTGCCACATCGTCTAGTCTTCCATATTATGGTCTCCACATATTTTTAGGACACATTCATTAGACAATATTGGATGAAGGGGCATCTACATATATCATGTCATCAAAATGTTTTCAATATCTTAGTTCACCAACTTTGTCATCATCTAAGTCTATAATAAAGGCCTTTGATGGGCATACCTTTCAACCTTAAGGGGTTTTCCTACTTTTCCTATCGATCTTGGGGGTAAAAAAAATATCAATTGAAGTTGAGGTCATCAATACCCCATTAAACTATAACCTTTGTCTCTAGAAAATCTAGTTTTATGCCATGATTGATATTGTTTCATTTTTCTTTCACCTCATGATCTTCCCCATCAGGAAAAAAAATAGTCATTATCAACTAATTGACCTTTTGCAAGCTTGACTTGTGTTTCCACGATAGTCAATTAGTTCCATTTGTGGGAGATTATCCTTCTACCCTTGGAATCATTAGAGAAGGCTTATTCAAAGATTCTTATTTAATGGGAACTTTTCCCTTGCTTCCTCCTGAAATGTCATAGTTATCCAGTACCATTAACATGATCATATTTGTCACTTACGATTTCAGTGGATCTAATAATCCATGGATAATCCCTTCTCCTTTGGACATTGACATGTATGGCGATTAAATTCCTTTGATCCCTATCAATTTGGCTTATGAATCAATCCAAATGGCGATTGTTGATCTTGAGCTAAGTTCTTCACATGATGTGGATATTTATGCCTATTCATCACCTACATGGGTTGTTGATCATTCTAGTTCCTGTGACTTCCTTAATACTTTGATCCCATCTAATAAAGCCATATTGGAATCCATTACAATATTTTATCCACCTTGGGATGAATATCACCATTAGTAATTTTTCCTTTCTTACTCGAAACATATGAGAGATGGGTTGCACAACCTCATTTTATCACAAAATGTCAATTGGGTGCAAGATTCTATCATGACACATGATGTGTTCGTTGAAGAAAACTTAGAAAACATTTCTCCTATCATTCTCGTTGATACTTCCATGAAACCTGGGGTCATGGAAAACATTAGATCGAAGCATATTGCACTCCAGATGAGATCACTATCTACCCTACTCTTTTCAAATAATTCCATGATGTTTTCACTTTTTCCTATGGAGAAATGTCTAGCATCAATCCTCCGATTTTAGAGTATGAAATAATCTATTACGGAGGGTCTAATCTATTACGGAAATAGCTCCAAAAAATAATCCTCATAAATTTGCTACTATCTAGGCGAAAGTAAAAAAATTTCTCAAAGTTGAGTTCATTTATCTAGCTCCCTTAATGGAATGGCTTTTCTAACATTGTTCCTTTCATCAAAAAATAGGTTATTATTTGCATTTGTGACTATTATAGGGGCCACATTCAAAAAAGCCGAAAATATATATACTTATCCCCACTCATTGACCAAATTATTTATGAATGTATCGAAAATGAGATATTTTCCTTCACGGATGGTTTCTCTGGCTATAACGAAATACAAATTGAATAGGAAGATCAACATAAAATGGCTTTCAAATGTCCTTGGGTTACCTTCGTTTATAGAAAAATGGATTTTGGTCTTAGAAATGTTGGGGCCACCTTCAAGCAGGCCATGCCATATGATTTTCATGACATTAAACAAATTGTGGAGGAATATTTAGATGACCATGTTACTCACTCTTCACACCGAGATGACCATCCTACACATCTACAAGCCATATTTATGTGCTATCAGTAGTATAGTATTCTTTTTTATTCTAAAAAATGCATCTTTTATGTTGTTTCCAGAAAATTTTTAGGTTTAATTGTGCCCAAGTATGGGATCTTGGTTGATCCTCTCAAGGTCGAGGTGATCTTCAATCTACCTCCTCCTCACTCTATCATTCAACTTCAAAGTTTGAAAGGAAAAGAAAACTTCTTACATCGGTTCATTGCTAACTATGTTGATATCACAAATGGTTGCATCTTCCTTCTTTAAAAGGATACACCTTTTATATGAGATGAAAAAATACAATTCTCTTTCGATGTTTTGAAAAAGGCTACATGTCATCCCATGTGACTGCAATTAAGATTTCATTTTATATCACGCAACCTATGATTTGACTCGTAGAATTTTTCTTGTCGAAGAGGATGAGTGTTAAGGGATGAATTCCCCTAGGGTTTTGGGTTAATACCCTAGCAGACCGAAGGTTGTCTATACAAAGAAACACACATTCCATACAGCCATAATGCTAATATAAGCAAACTATGTGATAGGGGGCATACCTGGGGGTCCTTCATTTGAGAAGATCCAATTAATGTCCAAACCCTCTTTGAGTCCCTTTTGCTCCTTTAACTTGCAAAACCATCAATTCAAGAAAGTATAGCAGTATATGGACTAAACATCATTAAGAAATCATCTTCACAATATATTGAAAGGGTAGTTAGTTACGCAATTAAACAACCATTCATACATGAATCATAACATGGATATCATAAACATGAAGAAGATTTATATCAGGAATAAGGAAAAGTGTTTCTTTTATTATAGACAAATAAAGTACAGAAAGGAATAATTTCACCTGGTTCGTCCTTTTGCAGGCTCCAAGCGGAGCCATCCTCCGGATTCGCCCAATCTCAAGCCTTCAACAAACTCCTTCCATGACTTTCTCCATGATATATAAAATGGTGGATAGACATCAACACACAAGGAAACAAGGGTTTCCTATAAATGGGGGAAGTGCAGGAGGCACAAGGATCTTCAGACCTGGTAAGGGAAATTTCAGCATAATAATCTTTCTCTCTCTTCTCTCCTCCCTTAGGCCTTCCCATTGAAGCCTTTTTATACCTCTCCCAAGGTATTTGTTTAGTTGGGAATTCGTTGGGAACAGTTGGGCCACGGGCACTAACAGGTAATCAGCAGGTAAAACCCGCGATCTCCGTCCAAAATTAAGGAGTTTTAATTTTTTCAAGTGTTTTAATACATATACGCGGGTTGGGTATACACCGACCCGCATATACACACATTTAGCTCAGGGAAATGTCGCGTATAAGGAATAAAACACTATTTTTTAAATTTTGGACCAGGTCTGGAAGGAGGGGTTGCCCTAGGCCATGAGTGCAGCATCACAAGCATCAAGAGTGAGATTTGGAGCTCTAACAGATTCCCCCTAATATATGAGGTCAGAAGGGGTACATGATGGCCGAAATGTATTAAGAAAGTACATGGAAAGGAAATCTGTCAAAAACTAAGAAGGACGTCACCAGATTTCAGCCTACCAAGCCACAAAAGGAGATCAGAAAGAAACATTGTCTGAGGCGGGCATACCCATGCTCAGAGAAAGTAAAGCATGTCCGCATATCAAGTACAAGCGGATCCACTAAGTATACAAGTATAAAGAACTGGAAAATACATAATGGATCATCTGATCATGATCGAAACAAGTACATGTCTGAATATCACATATAAGACTGTCAATGATGCTGAAAGATGCAACAGATCACTGATATCAAAGACTGATCCCAAAAGGTACCAAATGAACATGATGGAGTAAGATGGTACTACACTGCAAACTCAGGTGCCAGCATATAGAATGTCGCCATGAATGACTGCAACATATAGAGTGGGGTGGTATCAACTAGCAGCAACAGGAGCAACTGTCAAGTGAACCAATGAATGCTGATGTAACCTGAGGTCTTCACCGACCACCGTGGTACATTTCTACACCATGGGAATAAATGATCTGAAGTCGACCATGTGAGAAATCGGTTGATTACCGGTCATTGGTGTATACAGTTAACAAACATGAGACTACTCACCGATAATGATAATGAGCGTCAAGGCACCCAGTACAATGTAACAAGTGTGAATAAATGAGCTGGAGTCGAACACCTATAAGAATCTATCAATCAGGAGACAATGATGGTTTCCCACTGTCGATAGTGAAGGATTTGCCACTGATAACTGCAAACCCCAAGGTACTGCCAAATGGACTCTAGATCTTTGCCCTAGAGCATTGAGTCATAGTCGATAAGGAAAGATCCGCTAGAAGGAAGGCATTAAGGCATCCTTCATCAATCTAGCGCGAGTGTAACCCGTAGGCCAATAATGTGGAAGGAATCAGAAGAAAAAATATGTAGTAACCCGACCGAAGCACGTTTCTGGCGTACACAAGATGTGGCTAGCACATGGCAGAAACCCTCTGAACCAATCAATAATGAAAGCTGACACAGAGGCGAGGTATCCACCAATAGGGTCAAATGGAAACCAAGGTACTGCATGAATCCCAATGTGTGATAATGTAAGCTGATGTCGAACACAAGGGAAACCACTCAGTCAAAGACCCATGATACTGATCGATGCTGAGCACAAGGTGACCTATCAATAATGTAAATAGGGCCAGGCTGCGACTCTAGTCCTGCCCTCAGAGTAAGATGTCATCGTCGATAAGGACAAGACTTGCCAGCAAGAAGTCAATGAGGACCTTCTCAAACCGGCACGAGTAAAGGACCAATATAACTGACGTGATGATAGACAAGACACTGACAACTAGGGATGACTGACTGAAAAATGAGTCAAGAGACACCGCAGAGAGGCCGACTTAGGCTAACTTCCCTTGAACAAAAGCACAACGCCATGTGACTATGTGGCAGCATATGATGACTCTGTATAAGTTCGTCATGCAGGAGGCACGAACGAACCCTCCATATGATTGGAAGAGGTAACCAATCGGGGGAGAACTGACTCAATAACAAGGTTAAGGCATACCTAAGTCAAACTAAATCCCGCCCAAATGGAGGAGACTTTATTTTTGAGTGCTTTGTTCAAGGGCGACACGACTGACTCTAGCTGCCAACAATAAATGGAAATCTTGTCCCGTTCCCGCTCTTTTTTGGAATATATAATTTTTTTTGTCTTTTTCTTTAAGCTAGAAAAAGAATAAAAGAATGCTATAGTATAGTGGAAAGAACGAGTGTCGATGAAACAGATGATCTAGTTCCTGGGATGGGAACATTCCTATGCTCAATGTAGGGAGGCGAAAACTAGTCAAAGACACTCAAAGGTGTGTTCCTTCCATGGGTCAAGGTGTTTCAAGTTGCAGAAGTCAAAGGTATGCAAGTTTGATTTTGCAGTCGTCAAGGTCAAAAGTTGGCTTAAACACGAGTCCAAGTGAATCCGGCTCAAGGCCAAAAGGTGCAAATGGTCAAAATGCAATGCAGCAATACAACTCAACACAAAGGAGCCTCTAGGGTATAAGGCCAGAACGAAGTGAAGAAGCAAAGAGGAATGAGTCTTCAGTGCATAAGTCATGGCGGGACTAAAGAGGACTCCAGATCCTAGGGACAAGAAATCAGCATGAGTGCTAAGTGACAACAAGTTACTAACTAGGGCACCCATGATCAGGTAGGATCTACCACACAAGTCATGATACTTCTAAGCAATGAGAAGGTTCTGCACCATAACTTGGTGGGGTCGATCCTAAGGCCAAAATGGGAAAGGAAACTGATAAGTGCACAATGCAGGTGGAAAAACCTAACCTATATGCTAGTTTCGAGAACCAATACCTGTCAGAACGGACCAACCATAAAAATTTCCCAAGGATAAATCTTCCAAGTTCTGTATATATAAATAGGAACACTATACAAGAAGTTAATACATCCCACATAGAAACTTCATATAAAATCTTGTGTTTATAGAATACAAAAATTGAAAATGCGTACCTTATATATACAATATGGTACAGGGAACAACGCAACCTTGCGGCTTACGCATAATAGTTCTTCTGAACAAACCCCTTGCAGGGCTCAGGCCAAGGATTCCTTTGGTAGTTAAAACTCATGGCTTCAAAGAGTTCCTCCTATGAAGGCAAAAGAAGTTCTGAGAAATCATGAGAACTACAAGGATCAAAAGCGGGAATTAAAGGATCCCATGTCCCTATAGGAAGAATCTCTCGGTCAACTGCCGAGACCAAGTCCCAAGAAGGAGAATAATAGGTCAAAGGATCCTTCTCAGAAGCGATTGAACATTGAGGATTCACTGCCACATAATTGACCCGTGGCAGGGTAGAGTCTACTTGAACACTCGGAACAAACCAAGGTGTATTCTGCAGTAAAGTCGAATTAGGGTGGTAATTATCAGATGCAAGCTGATCAATAGTGACAATATTCCCGTTATGAGGAAAGCATATCACTCGAAAGAGTGAAGAAACCATAGCATTCATAGCATAGACATAATCACGCCCAAGTAGCATATTAAAGTCTAAAGGGCCATCAACCACCATCATATCGATTAAGATAGTCTTCCCACCTAAAGTGATAGGCAATTGAGGAAGAACACCCATAGATTCACCAGGTCTTCTAGCATAGGCCAAAAACTGACTCTGAGCTGTCAACAACTTTGGGGAACCCAAAGCTTTCCAAGTCAAAGAGGATATAATACTTGCAGAAGATCCTTCATCCACCATACATCGATAGACATTTGTGGAATTAACTTTGACCTTTATTTGGAAAGGTGCAGCGGAAGGAAGACGAGGCTCAACACGACTATCCTAATCAAAGGAAACACTCCTAGAACTTGGAGGGGGAACATTTGAAGAAACTGGAATGCCCCCTATACCAGAAGACTCTGTACTAGAGATAAAACAGACTCTTTTGTTAGGCACTTCACCCCCCAAAAGAGGAGTGTAATTGGCCAGAGATTGCACTGGCTCTACCACATTATCAACTAATGGTTGATGGGATTGATGCAAAACCATATCAGATCTAGGAGTAGAAGTACTTTCAGACTCGGACCATATCCTTTGTACCTCTGGAATACCAGGGCATAAATGAGTAAGATGGTCTCCCTTGCATATCTTACAAGGGAACTTAGGTTTAAAACTTCTACGTCCAGGTTTCTTATTAACCTTCATTCCGCCAACATGACTAGAAGTGGTTTGCGGAAAGTCCTGAACATGACTTGCAGAGGTAAATGACTCTTTTCTAGTATGACTTGCGGTGACTAGACTTATGCCCCCAACATTACCTGCATCGGCTAAAGGCTCATCTCCAACATGACTAGTAGAGGTTGAAGATGAAGTGCTAGTATGACTTGCAGTGACTAGACTTGTGCCCCCAGCATGACTCGCAGCGGCTGAAGGCTCTCTTCAACATGACTCGCAGAGGTTGAAGATGAAGGGATAGAATTATTCTTCTCCTTTGACTTCCTCTTTCTCCTCCTTTTAGATTTCTTATTACAAGAACGAGGAGAAAAAGGAATCCCATATTTCTCTTTGAAAGAAGATGAACAATTAGGACCCAAGTTATGCCCCTGAAATAAAGCATTCAACTGAGAAGATTCAAGAGCATTTGGAATATTCGGAGTGGACCACAGCCAAACAGGTAGTCCAACATTCAATCTAGGAATATTCAAAGTGGCCATCAAGAGAGCACCAACGTTTCCAAAGAAAGGAAAAGCACAAGGATCCCCTTTTGGAAGGGTACCTTGGTTGGTTTCCACGGGAATATTGGCCATATCTAACTGATTCACAGACCCTTCCCTTACGGGAATGTAGAAATGACTTTTCAAGGAAGATAAACACACAATCAAGACCTTTGCCCTTGAGGAGGCAACTCCACAACTTCCGAAAAAATGACCAAAAGCCTTTCAAGATCGGTGGCGTGGTAATCTAGTCACTCAAAACACAAATTCCAAACGTGACTAGACCAAAATACCTAAAGCCCACTATATACAAAGAGAAAAGAGCACTCACTAAAAATTCCCTAAAAGAAGTCAGCCAGTCAAACAACTTTCGAGTATTTCCGCTCCGGGTGATGAGGACCGGACACCAAAATACAAGAAAGTGAAGTAAGGGGCCTTCCAAAGATAGTCTAGGATAATGACGGCCCAGTCCTACCAGCAAAGGTAACAGAGGAAGTTACGCTGACCTCCTAACAACAGCCTGTGCTGGTGCAAGCCCCCAAGCTTCGCAAGGGTGCCCTCCAATAGTACCGTTGAGAGTGATACAATGTCGACCTCAGGTGCCACGGGATTCCCCTCCGCAGCCACCTATGTAGATCCCTAGGAGTAGCAACTAAGGTTACCAACTCGTGTCAGAAGCCAGGCAGAACAGTCGTGAGGTAAGATCTGACAAGTAGGAGAGGGGGTTTCTCTCTTTCTTATCTTCAAAAACCCTCGTGCTTAACTCCCATATCCGGAGCTTTCCTGGTCTCCCTAACGCTATTGGATTTGCACTCACTATTCAGACTCCTATGTTTGACAGTTTAAATGGCCTTGGAGAGTTTTCTCTCCACTCACCTAATCCAAGGCCCTAAAATATCCTAAAACTTGTTGATGTGTCTAACTTGACAATTATGAAAAGTTCTAGTATATTTTAATTAGCGCTTGTTTTTAAATGGGTTGTTCTTTAAGTCAAGGGATAAGTGGAAACGAAACTGATGATGTGTGTATGACTCAACCAAAATCAAAGAAAAAGTAACTACATGAATGCAATCATTTTTCTTTCGATGAAAAGCACTTCTACTCGGTTCTAAGAAACACGTAGAAAGCAAAATACTTTTTTTTTTTTCTTTCTTTCTCTTGCAACACACTTCACACATGCAAAAAATGCTTTAACAATGCACAATTATCTTAATGCAAGGTATAATGAAGATGCAAGAAACTTAAGATTTCTCTAAATCAATAAATGAAAGTAACTTGTTTATCAACTTTAATTTTCCACTTAAAATGTTTAGATGGAATATGAGTTGCTAACGCTCATTTTCGTCTCTACACTAAAAGCAAGTTTCAAGACAAACAAAAATGCACTTTCATTCACAAAAGAAACTTAAATCAAAACAAAGTTCAAGAAAGCAAAACCAAGTTTTTCAAGAAGTTTTCTTCAAAAATCAAAACAAAAACTTCTTTTCAAAAGTGCTCTCAACGAGACTGAAACTTTATGATTGAAGAATAGGCAACAAACACTTTTGCAAGTTGACAACACAAAATGCATGAAAACTCAACAAAAACAATGTGTTTAAAGATGCTCTTAACAATCAAAAGCAGCAATGAAAGCCTTGGCAATAAAGACCAAAAGATCAAAAAGACAATTTTCAAGAAAGTGTCAATCAACAACTTTCATGAAACAAGAAAAGTAGATGGTCACAAAAAGTAGTTTTTTCAAGCAAACAAAAATGTCACCAAAACAAGATTTGACACAATGATTGAGAACAATCTTCCCGCCCTGAAGGATCAGAGAAGCCAAGATTCCTAACAAGAAATATTGCGTGCTTAAACAAAGACGATGATGCTTAAAAAAACAAAAAACAAGATCAACACTTCTCACAATCAGAGAGAATTTGAAATCAGATACTTGCTGTAAAAATACAGATTGACATAGAAAAGTAACTATTCAGGATTAAATCAGATCAGCAGACAGACCTTCAGAAACAAAAAGATTTGACAAATCTTGAAAATTTTAAGATATACGCGACTGTACTGATGTACAGATGCCTGTATACGTGACTGCGCCTAAGGAAACCTGTGTATACGCGGGTTCACTTAAGGAAACATGCGTGTATACGCTTCTATAAACAAGAAAAACAGCGTATATAACAGACTTCAAGAAAAACAAAAAAAACAATCTAAAGAAACTAATCAAACTTTCAATTCAGGTCCCTACAGGAACAAACTACACAGTGACAGCAAGCAAATACACAGCTGAGCCTTGATTGGCTTGAATAAAACCAAACTAGGAACAACAATATTGTTGTCCCCAGTGGAGTCGCCAATTCTGTTAAGGGATGAATTCCCCTAGGGTTTTGGGTTAATACCCTAGCAGACCGGAGGTTGTCTATACAAAGAAACACACATTCCATACAGCCATAACGCTAATATAAGCAAACTATGCGATAGGGGGCGTACTTGGGGGTCCTTCGTTTGAGAAGATCCAATTAGGGTCCAAACCCTCTTTGAGTCCCTTTTTCTCCTTTAACCTACAAAACCATCAATTCAAGAAAGTACAACAGTATATGGACTAAACATCATCAAGAAATCATCTTCATAATATATTGAAAGGTAGTTAGTTATGCAATTAAACAACCATTCATACATGAATCATAACATGGATATCATAAACATGAAGAAGATTTATATCAGGAACAAGGACAAGTGTTTCTTTTATTATAGACAAATAAAGTACAGAAAGGAATAATTTCACCTGATTTGTCCTTTTGCAGGCTCCAAGCGGAACCGTCCTCTAGATTTGCCCAATCTCCTCCCTTAGGCCTTTCCATTGAAGCCTTTTTATACTTCTCCCAAGGTAGTTTTTTAGTTGGGAATTCGTTGGGAACAGTTGGGCCACGGGCACTAACAGGTAATCAGCAGGTAAAACCCGCGATCTCCGCCCGAAATTAAGGAGTTTTAATTTTTTTAAGTGTTTTAATACATATACGTGGGTTGGGTATACACCGACCCACATATACACGCGTTTAGCTCAGGGCAATGTCGCGTATAAGGAATAAAACATTGTTTTTTAAATTTTGGACCAGGTCTAGAAGGAGGGGTTGCCCTAGGCCATGAGTGCAGCATCACAAACATCAAGAGTGAGATTTGGAGCTATAACAATGAGGAATGTAATTAGCATGTCATCTACTAATTTAGCAAAGGGTTGGTGGGGGTGGAACATCATAATCCATACATTGAAAAGTGGGATCTAGTTGTTGTATTTGTTGTTCAATGCTTAGACATTATATTCTCTTGCTTAAAATTTTCATTGTCATTGTTTCCAACCCCATGTGTAATATTCATAGCAGACAAGTCATTGGGAGTAAGTATTCCAAATGAATAGTTATCTTATATTTAATTGATTTGGAGTTTGTGCTACAAAATCAAAGAAATTGTTTGTTTTCGCAGTGATGTTATTTAACCTTCCTCCTTCTATTGATGGAATAGTGGTTTCCAATTCTTTTCTTGATGATTTTTGTGTTCCTAATTATCACGTATAATCCTTGGTATGGTGATAACCTACTCTGTCTCCCAACTCAAATCTTTTTTCCCAAGTTTTCATGTGATGATCGTTAGTGCATACACCACAATTCCAAATAATACCTCATCATAGAATATACCTTTTATCACCAAGGGGTTGACCTAATATTATGTTGATGTCTAACTCCTTAAGGAGATGAACATGTTTTGAATGAATAACATATACAAGCTTAACCACTCAAGAGTATATCGTGGAATGTGGCCAAGAATAATAAGAAGATGTCTCAAAAGAAAAAGAGAAGAAAACAGGCCAAAAGAATTTATGGTTCACCCATATTAAAGAATGGTGAAAGATATTCATGAATAATTACCAAGTAATCCACTTGCTTCATATTTACCATCTTCTTGCACATGTAGTGATGATGGTGTTCTTGAGATTGATGTATTAGAAGATGATAACCAATCACTTGGGATTGAAAATTCGAAAAGAAGTGGAGGTAATCCTTCTGTAGAGAAACTAGATTCAAAAGTTGAAGATCAATGCAAGATAGTGGCCCTAGAAGCAAAGATTAGAAGGCTCAAAACTGAGAATAAATATCAGTGAAATCTATTGCAATTTTTTTATGAAAAGGAGTATGGCTATAAAGAGGAAATCATCGGTTTAAAAACTCAGTTGGAAAAATCAAGAAAAATCAAGGATGCAACAATCAAGAAGCCTATAAAAATAATTAGTTATTGTGAAATATTGCGAGCTGGATTAGAATCTATAAGAAAATAATTAGAAAGGATCAGATCTAAAACTCAAGAAACTACAAGGAAATCATAAAACTATGAAGCAGCTAGTTGCAGTGTGAAAAAGCAGAACTGTTAGCAATATTAGCAACCAAAAGAAGATCCAAGAAAAGCACATTCACCTATAATGAGAGATGTCAAGTGTTACAACTATTAAAAATATGAACATATTGTAGAAGATTGTAGAAACAAGGATATTAAGTCCTCTCAACAAAGGAAGCAACAAAGTGAAAAGAACCCTCAAGCAAGCATGCAAGGAAAATTCCCCCCATCATGAAGATCATCAATAATGAGGTATAATCATTCTTTTTATGGCTATTATTTCTCATGTAATGTTTTTGGCCATAGGGCTATTGATTGTGGGACTCATGCAAAGAATCAAAAGCATTTCAATAGGAGATGCAACACTACTCATTTGTTCCTTGGTCACATAAAGTGCTATGTGTGTAACAAAATTAGTCACAAGGTTAGAGATTATAAGCTACACATTTGTTATAGGAAATCCAGCCAAAGGGAGAAAATCATGCAAGGCCAACCACACAAGAAGAGAGAAGGTGTTGTGCATGTCAAAGTTCAACTTATCAAAGTTTGGAGGATAAAGGAGTAGCACGAGACTCCCACCGAAAGCTAAGGCCAACATGGTCTCAGGGGCAGCATATGGTTGCATCCTAAGTTGCATTTAGACCATCAGAGGCACATCTATATAAGAGAAGCATGAGCTGAAGGGGGGATACATGAGGTTTCAAGTATTGGTTTTGTTTCTCATCTATTCTCATTCTCAGTTTAACATCAATTGAATATATCATATGTGACTGTTGATAGCATGAAGTAATTTTCTTAATGAAACTCTAATGATGTTTTGAATACATGTCAGTCAAATGCTTGTGCACATAATCAAGGAGTTGATTTTATGGAATTGTGATGTATTTCCCATATTGTGAGAGAATGTTGTTTTACCATATATTTATGTTACTAATAAAGAGTTTGTCCAAAACATTGTGATTAGAGAATGAACTCTTAAAAGATTAGTATGAAGGAAGACCACATGTTTAGGGGGTACATCTCATATGGATCCAATATTTCAGTGAATCATTGTTGGTATTATGATCTCTTACTAGCAGAAAAGGAAAAGACATTGCTTGGAGAAACTTGTTATATATAGCATTGGATTATTATAGGAATTTGAGGAGTTTATAACTATTTCATATATGTTTCTTTGACTATGTATGAGAGTGTGTTGACCTCTAATAAGTGCATGAGTTTTTTATGATGCCACATTCTATATTTTTGTTGTTTCTGTTGAATAGACCATTCTTCTTACATTTTCTATTTGATGCTTTGTTTGTTGTTTGTTGGAACTTTCATTGATGACGAAGATATATATGTTATTGTGACTATGTCATGATATTTGTGTTGTTGTTATCAAATCATTTTTTTGCAGATGTATATGCAAAGTATGGTGGTTGTTAGTATTTCTTACCATGATTTTTCTCAGAGAGTTCATTGGTGTCATTTGGTATTTGAAATGTTGTTGATCAGTCTTATTTTTCAGCTATAATTAATAGCTTGTGAGGATTTTAGATGTTGCAAAATTTCTTCTTTAAGATTAAATTTATATGTTAATGAGAACTCCACATAAGTTGTTGTTGAGATCCTTGTTTATGGATAAGGTGTTGAGAGTATCCATGTGATATCATATGCCTTGTATTGTACTCCTATTGTTATTTCTAAATAGAGCACATATCATTGTGCATGGATGCCATTTATTTCTTGCATATCATTTAATTTATCATTCGTAGAGAGTGCATGTGTGTGTGCATTTGAATGACCATATATTAGTATTGTTTCAGCTTTTGGTACATTGATCATAAAGAGACATGTTGGGCCCAACATGTATTGTAAAAGTGTGATCATTTGATGAAATGTTGTAACTTGAGTCCATGTAGTCATGAGTCATTGGTTGGTGATAGGCATGCATGTATAAGAGTCATACATCAATCATATGTGCTTATTATAGTCATGTATTTGCACCAAGGAGCTTTGTACTTCTATTGCATATCATTGTGCACTATTAGTCAACATTCAGTTAGTCACTTGCACTTGGTAAGGAATTTTATTGCAAATGCAAAAGTGTTGGTATATTTGCAGCCCTAGTATGTACTTAGAGGGAGCATGGTCAACATGAGAGTTTATGGTGTTGATTAAGAGACGTTTTCCAGTCAACTTCCTCATCTCACATACCTTGAAAAACATTAGCGTATATCAGAATATTAACATTGTATTGTTGAGCATGTTAAGGGAAGTACTTCTTTCAGCTTGGTATTGCCCTTTTCCCTTTATTTCAAAGTGGGAGAGAAGGACTTGGTGTTTTGTAGGGGGTTGACATCCAATCCAAAGGGGGATATTATTTGCATTATGGCTAGTGTGTTGGCCTTGATGTCAACTTATATTGTGATCTTATCACATTATTTCAAGCTAGATATTGTGATCTTGTCTTGTTGTGCCTGGCTAGATGATGACTTATGATGATTACAGAGGGTGAACAGATTTTGAGATGATTATAGAGGAGATAAAAGAGGTTGATGAGGTTTTATTGATACATGTAAAGGCTTGGAGAGGTCATACAAGTGTTTTAGAAAGTGTGCTAGATGTTGGAAGTAGTTTGACTAAGGTTTGACTGAGTTTTGGGCTGGAAAGCAGGGTTATTCTAGTCACACTGGAGAAACTTATGTTATAACTCGGGTCACAATGGAGAAACCTACATTATAGTTCACTTCCAAAATGGATAGGGTGTGTTACTCCCTTTAAGAGAGGGGAATAAACCTCTGGCATAACCATGGAATTTGTCAAAATATTCATGTGCGGGAAGTTGTCTAATGTCTATTTGATCTCGTCAATTACTACCATTCAAAAATACCTAGGTTTTCTCATGGTAATCTTGAGGAAACAAATCTATAAAAGGGAAAAGAGTTATATCAATCTTATGTGCATCCTTCATGAGTTATTTTTTTAATAGGAGACTGCACCACGACCCAAAAGTCAGAGACCTAATGGTTGCTGGAAGGATATGTGAATGGCCGTATTGGGTCAGCTAGGTAAGTTGAATTTTTTGATAAAAAGGGTTAAGTCCTTCATCCATGTATGTTTAAAAAATGTAGGATAAGTGCACCATTACATGTAACTATGCATATAAAGGGTATTGATCGAGAACTCTTTTAGATCAAGCTCACACATCTTGTCTTGATTTTTTAATTACTAGAGATCGATCTACAGGATTAATAAAGCATTAACTATATGCCCGATCTACATCTTATGCACCAAAATATGGATAAAGGTTGCATATGAATCTAATAAGTGCGATGTTGATGTTGACTTCCATCTTGCAGAAAGGTTTATATGATAGAATATTATGTATGCTATTTGAGGCACACTTGTAGTTGTCATTTTTTTGGTGGAAAGAAAGATTTAGTAATCAAATATTTAAGTATAATTCTTGAGAGACTATTGTGAGAATTTTTGTAGAGAATAGTGGTTGAATGATCTACATTGATGACCCTATATGCTTAACCTATTGATGTTGTATTAAGTACTTATTTTGACATAGGCCATATGGCATATCTACTTATACATACTAGAATGAGTACATAAAAGGAGTATTCCAAGAGTTTTGTTAGAAGACTGCTATGCATAGATCTAGTGTATGGATACATTGCTCTCTTATTGCAGGGATTTTTGAAGCATATGGACAACATATTCATGTGTCTCACAACGTTTTGTGCAAAGGGAATAAACTGGTGATTTGCATATAGAGATGGAGTTAGAGTTTGCTACCTATGTATATAACTTCTCATATCTCTGACATATTTGTGCTACAGTGATTTATACATACTATTGGGTATTGAACAAAATTATTTATGGTGTCGACTTATTGTTGTGAGGGTTGAATAAACATGATGACTTGACTCACTATTGTTATTTTTAGAAAAATAAATTTATTGACTTGCTGCAGGAGTCTATAGGCTATGCAAAGATCAACAACAGTGGTTTATTTAACAAAGTTGCTTATAATTTTAATTTTGATGCTTGTCTTGATTAACCATCATGATCTTGTGACAAACATATGGCATTGTTTACATTCATAGATTAACGTTTTGGGAAGAGGTGTTGTATGAAAAAGTGTTGTGTTGCTTGCTACATCTTGTAGAGATCAATATCAACACTTTGTTTGTCATGATGGTTCTTTTTGTAGAGAATGAGCATAGCTTTAGTGATGGATATTTATGATCATGTATTGACAGAGTTTCCAGATTATTTCCATGATTACCTAGCTTGCATGCTAAGGGGAAGTTGTGCTTGTTACATGTTGGGTTACTATGATGTATGTTACTTGTTGGTTGGGTTGAGTTTGATGATACAAACATACCGCATTAGAGGAAATTTCAGCCTAAAAGTGGCCTCCTAAGGAAAAATTATAAAATTATAATTAAAATAATAAAATAAGAGTTATGAATTTTGGAGGGAAAAGAAGAAAACTACTTTTTATTGTATTTTTGGATTATCTCCTTATAGTTTTACTCAAATTTCAAGTGTAGACACTTGTTGGATGCGGAATACAATTCCAGATCCAACAAGTACCCATTATCCATACTTATGAGAAGATCCACATTGATAAAAAAAATGAGGATACATTAAAAAAGTGTGTCTCAACATGATTTTTTAATGTATTTTAATTTCTTTTATCAATGCAAGTATTCTCAAAACTGTGCATAATATGTACTCGTTGATGAAAAGAGCAACAAGAAAATCCTAATTTAATTTCTTCCTTGAATTAAATTAGGAACTAAATTGTAATTCTAAATCTCATAGCAACTTTTAATAGTTAACTAAGTTAATTTTACTTAGTTGGCTCAGTAAATTTGAGTCGGGAGTCTATCTAGTCATGTAGAGTGGCTCCTAAATTTTAGGGGCCCAGGTTGAGTTCTTTTGAGTTGTAACTAACTAATTCAGTTTAACTAAGTTAAATTAAGTTAAACTAGTTCCAACTTAGCGAGGAATTAGTGGGAGATCCAGTCGTGGGGTATAACCTATAGTATTGGGGTGTAACCAGCACTACTCAACTAGTAAACTAAAGATTCACTCATAATTAACTCATGCATGTCAAATAAAAGAAAGATCCAATTGAGATTCGAGTTCAGGGACAATGTACTATCAGTTGTATAATAATATGAATTGTATAGATGGTGCATGCAATCAGAGGAAGGCCTATGATGGATTGCGCAGTTACGGATGAGGAATTTCCCAATTAAATATGGGATAATTCCTTAGGAAACTATGCAAGGAAATAGGAGCTTGGCAGGCAGCAAATTTAGCTAAGTATCGACTGGAGCTTGTTTGTGAAGTAGTGATATAGATTGTGATAATGCATAGTTTTCTCGGGCTTGATAAAAGCATTGTAATCTTCTCAATTTTCTGATTAATGCAATATGCAGATAGCAGGGGGTTTTAGGTGTGGTTTTCCCTAGAAAATTATTGTGTTATGTGCGATTAAATTCTTCCTTTTTCTGCTTCGTGATTTTATTGATCGATTATTGATTTCGTTGATGAGTAGAGTAGATTCAAGTCAATTGTTTTAGCATATTACAATCTACAATTTGAATATACAAGGAATTTATACATGCATCAGAGCTGAAATCATTATAAAAGAGGAGAATACGATTTTTTCATTTGCAGGTTAAATTGAATATGCAGTATCATACTTTAGAACCAACAAGATTTCGTTCTATGGATTGAGACTCGAATACACCCTTGAGGGTAGTTTGAACTATATTTCTTGGAAGGGCAGGATGGAGGTAGTTTTGGAAGAAAACGGGCTTAAGGAATTCATAGACAAAGACATTCCTAAGTGCGCTGATGCTTAGGATCTGGAAGAGTGGAGAAAGTATGTGGAAAAGACGAGAAGGAAAGTTCGAGATCATATTGTCTTGAACCTCCATGATAAGGAAACTTCATTTGCAATGTTGAAGGCCTTGATGACCTTGTTTCAAAATAACAGTGACCACAAGAAGCTGGCATTGAAGGAAAATATCAGAAAGATCAAGATGGGGAAGGGCGATACAATACAAAAGTACTTGAACAAGTTCACCCAATGTCAGGATGAGCTTGGAAGTGTCAGTGTTATAGTTACTAAAGGCGATATGGTGAGCCTAACACTTTTACGAATTCCCAAGAGCTCGAATAGCTACCAAGAATCAGTTAATGGGAGGGAGAAGCTACTAGAGTGGGAGTGATTGTGGTCTAACTTGGTACAAGAAGAGATCTGATGGAACATAAGAGATGGATCCTCATCCAAGCATGATGATGAGGAGAATTGTGCCTTAGATAGAAAGGTGAAGAAAGGGAACATTAAGTCATCCCATTCCAAATAAGTTTCCAGTCAGGGCAGAAAGAAGAAGGACATGCCAAATATTAAATGTTTTCACTGTCACGAGATGGGACACTATACGACAAAGTGTCCACACAAGAAGGTCAATAAGAATCCCTTAGGAGGAAAGGAAGGTGAAGATCTTGCTTCACAATTCGAGCTGGATTTCAACCTCATCACTTGCATGGTGACATTAGTGATCGATGATGTTTGGTACCTGGATAGTGGAGCCTCATTCCATATGACTGGAAACAAAGAGTTCTTCAGTGACTTGGAGGAGAAGGACCTCCAAATGCACATCAAGATGGGAGGTGATGGGAGGTATAACGCGGCCGACATCGATATTGTTACCTTTCAAAGGGAATCTGGCTCTCCTCTCACATTAAAATATGTCATGTATGTTTCGGGTTTGAAGAAGAATTTGGTTTCAATTTCTATGTTGGAGGATTGTGGCTAGGATGTGCTATTTAGCAAGGGAAAGGCTTCCTTCATCACATAGCCTTAGGACAGGTGAAGAAAATCAGGGTTTAGGTGAAGAACATCTACAAATTGGATGTAGAATATTTCACTGCATTGAGCACTAAAAAAGAGAAGGTGCAAAGCCAAGACATCAGTGAGTTGTGGCATAGAAGATTGGGTCACTTGCACCACACAGCTTTGAATATCATGCAACAAATTTCTATAGGACATCCCAAGGGTACACTAGAGCAGAGAGACCCATGTAAAGGGTGTACATTGGGGAAGTACACCAAAGCTTCCTTTCATGATAAATACAGTCAAGCGCAAGCAATCATTCATTGAGTTCCCTCAGATGTGTGTGGATCGTTATCGACAACATCCACGACCAAGCACAGGTATTATGTAATATTTGTTGATGATTTTTCGTGTAAGTGCTCAATTTTCTTCATGCGGAAGAAATATCAGAAGTTCACTAAATTTTGTGAATTTAAACCACTTTTCAAGAAAGATATTGGCAAGAATGTTAAATCTCTCATAAATGATAACGACAGAGAATATGAATTTTTTGCATCAGAAGGAATTCGATAGGAGTTAATATCACCTCATAACCCATAGTAAAATGGGGTGTTTGAAAGGAAGAATAGAAGTATTGTGGGAGTGACACAAGTGATGTTACATGATCAGGGTCTACCGTTGCACTCGTGGGCTAAAGCATGCAACATAGTTGTTTATTTGAAGAACATATGCCCTCATCGAATTCTCGAGATGAGTACACCAAAAGAAGCTTTTTTAGGTAAGAAACTAGATGTGGCATTGTATAGTCCAAACATTGTCTTACCATGACATCCCTTTTTGCCTAATATTCCTCTCTTTTCATATATATTTACCACCTAAATAAATCCATGTCCACCAGGTTTTGATGAAGGTATGCAATAATATGTCTTTGTATTCATGTTTGATTTTATACCCTATTGTTTGGTTAAAGAATGCAATTGGCTACCGAATTGGTCTGTTTCCGCAGCGAATCTAGATTTCTATAGTTGTCTCCATTGTTTGCAAGGTTCAGAAGCTCCAGGTCAGCAGTGGAGGATGCAGATGGATAGAGAATGGTTATCTCATGGATCCCTTCCTATCCCCTTGAAACTGTTCATTAAGATAAGCGTAGGAGATCATGGTCAAACCCCAAGTCAACTGCATGATTGTCACCGAAACAAAATTTGAGTTCAATCGAAATCTTATCGATTTTCTTTCGGAATAGAAAATAAAAGGTTTAGTGCTATAGTTTAGCTAAGATAAATATATTAGGCTTAAATTACTCATGTTGTTATGCTAGATACTTGTTATAAAACTTATGGCCGCACTGTGATTTGGTGCACGCCGAATGATGTAATTTTGAAACAATTTGTGAATTTCGTTTGCCAGCAATAGAATTAGTTTTATGTGTATGTGTTGCATTGATTGGAGATTATGAACTGATCTATGGACGACCCCTACGAACAGTGATAGGTCTTAACCAACTGCAATTCAATTTCTTTTCATTCCTTGAATACTCTATTTTGTGTGGAAATGCAGCATAATGAATTCGCGAATGAATCATTATTTGCATAAGTACTTTCATCTACTTCATACCTAGTTTATTCTGTTATTTGAATTGCTTTATACCTGTTATAGCATGGTTACTTCATTTTCTTATTATCTAGCATAGTTCAAGTGTGTTCACTTGATAATATAGATTTTGTTTGAAATATCTTGTTTGAATGAAAATCGAATAAGTAAAAGTGTGAGAGTTTTCTCCTAAACAATTGAGTTCAGACAATATTTTTTCACAATTGATAGAATCTATTTCTTTTTGCACTTAGTGAATTAGAAGCTGCAACATAAATATTCAAGACCAAAAATCCCAAAAAAAATCTAATACAAGTAGAAGTTAAAAGCACTCTCATGCCATTCATAAACTAACTCAATAGAGAATAACTCTTTAGGGATTAGTTGATAACTTTAGGGATCGAGACATTAATATAATCAACGACACCATCTCCAAGTTAATCTTAAGTTTAGATCCTAATAGGAACATAATGACATAAGGAATAACTTCTAGCACATATAGTGTATTCGTACTTCATCAGTCTACGCACCCTGGTTGACAATTTATGATTGACAATTTAAAGACTTTAAATTGGCTAAACATTTTGGCGTCATTGCTGGGGAAGTACAAATAGAAGTTAAAAAAAAAAAATCAAAACATGATATGTGTAGGGATAGAGACTCTAGAGGTAGATTTGTAGGGAGAGGAAGAAGTTTAATTCCCACAAATCCACTCACTTCACCTAGACGTCAAGAATCCACACCACCTACTCAAACCCGAATTCCTTTTAGAGGTCGACAAGGGCTTCTTGAAATCTCAAGATCAGAGATCCAATCCAAAACTTCACCCACTTCTTCTACTGAAGTTTTAATTGAAGAAAATTCTGCATCCCTGTCTACAGGAGTAATGTTTCTACCCTCCACTGGTGAGCAAATTTTAGGAGAAAAAATCGAAGTTCCTAGTGAAGAAGAGGAATCAGAAACTTATTCTGAGCAACCATTGATAGAGGAACCAGAAAAATTAGAATAACACTATAATAGTTCCGAAGAATCTATCATGGTTGAAGAAGGAGAAGGAGAAGTACACAATGTCCATGGCAAAGAAGATAGGATTGGAGGAAGAGGAAGAGGTAGAGGTAGAGGAGGGGGTAGAGGCAGAGGAAACGAAGACCCTTCTGGATTTCCTATTCTTGATGAAGATACAACCCTCACAATGAAAAATATATCACCCTCGATTCTTCCTAACTTCCACAGGAAAATGAACAAAGATCTAGAGACATTTCTCTTCGAATTTGAAGTATTATGCAGATCATATGACTATCTGCATGATGCCCAAAAGTTAAAATTGTTCCCTGCCACATTAAAATACAACATTAAAATGGTTCATGAGGCTAGGAGTGCATTCTATAACAACATGGGGACAAATGAAAGAGGCTTTCTTAGGCAAATATAGAGATTATTGTATGCCTAGTAACCTTAAATATGAAGTCTTCAAAATGACACAAAAAGAAGATGAAAATCTTGAAGACTTGGTAGAAAGGTTTGTTTATAATGTTAAAAGAGAAAAAATGGATAATTTGGATGAAGAAACCTTAAAAGCCCTCTTACTCAGAGCTATTAAAGATGAATGGATCAATTTCCTTAACCTAACTGGGAAAGGAGATATTTCCCAACTACCATTTGCAGATATTTGTGATTTATGTGTACATATCTCAAGGGGTAAAGCACGAGTTGGAAGGAGTCCTAGAGACCCTCCCTTGTTAAGAATTAACAAATCCGTAGCTGGTACAGTCAGCAGGGTAGAATTAGGAAATTTGCTTGACACTTTCAAAACAGATATTTTAGGGAGCCTAAGTGAGAAGATAGACACCCTTAAAATAAAAAAACAAGCAAAATTCTGAAAATGTTGCATTATATATCTTCTGTCCCAAATGTCGAAAGAAACATTCTCTAAGAGAGTGTCCCTTAGACTCAAAAGCCATAGAAACCTATGTCATATGTGCAGACAATCATGGTATGAAGGAATGCCCATCCTTACTAGGTCTTAAGGCTGTATTTAATGATGAAGGAATATCAGAACCATTGGACCCTCTCTACTTTATAGCCAAAATACCATGACAAAATCCCCAACCAAATCAATCACAAGGATTTAGACCACAACAATTTGCCCAGTCTTCACAAAATAATTGGAATTTAGCCTAGTAGCCTTGGGCTCAGCCACAGTCGCAACCTTGGAATTAGGGATGGAAAAACCCTTATGGAGCTTATGCTCAATATCAACAATACTCGCCATCTTACCTTCCACCATAATTTCTACCACCATCTAATCAAATTCCCCAAGCTAACCAATTACCACAAATTCCAGTTCAAAATCAAAATCCACAACTCTCCTTACCATTTCCACAAAAACCAAATCAATTACCCACTCAACCACTTCCGAATCCCAATAATAAAATACCACAACAACCGGTATACAACATGGAGGGGCATAATCCCTAAACTTATATAATAACTCCACTAGACCAAAATAATGTTCAATTAAGATCTTGGAGAGTATTACCAAGAAAACCCCTTGTTGTCATTCAAGAAACAAGATCCGATCTTAAAAAACACAAAAACGAAACAGAAAAAGGAGAGAACTCTCTCCCTCAGAATGGAAACAAACAAATAGAAGAAGTTCCAATAAACAATCCCATCATAGAACAACCCTTAGTATCAATTAGACCACCTTTCCATGAATGGTTGAAAATTGATGGAGTAGAAAAACAAATTATCTTGCCTGATTACAACATGATGGATGAATTAAGAAATGTTTGTATTAAGATTCCTTTACTACAAGCCATAAAAGAAATACCAATTTTTGCAAAAACAATTAAGGAACTAAGTACACAAAGATCAGGGAGAAAAAGAAAAGATATAAAAAGAATTCAGTTAGTTGGAAAAATTGCAGATATTATGATGGGGAAGATGACAATTCAAAAATACTTAGACCCAGGAAGCCCCATTGTAAAAATTCACATCAATGGAACTGAAATACCAAACACACTGATTGATCTAGGAGTAGCCATAAACATAATGAACAAACAAGTTATGGACACACTTAGGCTTCCTAACCTTCAATACACACCAACTTTATTACAATTAGCAGATAGGTCTATGATTAAACCTGATGGTGTATTGGAAGATGTTTCTGTATCCTTCGATTCTTGGGAATATCCTATTGATTTCATGGTCTTAACACCCAAGAAAAATTTAGGAGGACATCCATTAATCTTAGGAAGAACTTCGTTAGCTACAACTAATGCTTTCATCGGTTGTAGATCAGGAGATATGTTTATCTCAGATGGAAATTCTACAAAGAAATTACATTACATCCCCTTGCACGAACAACAATATATACAGAAACTGAACAATGGATAGAAGATGAAGAAGATATACAACCTATTTTCGTTACTGAACAAGAAAAAGAGGAAGACCAACTTTTAAATTTACTGTAAAATAATGAGTCTTCCTCACATTATGATCATACTCGCAATGAGTATCTCTCATCTAAACAAGTATAATTACTTTCCATGGAAAAATTTGGGAATTCCTCAATAGAAATCTTTCGAGAGAAAAACCTTGAATGTCAGTGAAAACCTGGAAGAAGTGCAAAAGAATCAGTTAATAGAAATTTTACAGAAACATTCTTCTGCTTTTGCATGGGAATACACTGACATGAGAGGGATTGATCCTAAAACTTGCATACATCATATCTACATTGAATAGAATGCAAGACCGGTGAGATAGCCTCAACGAAGAATGAACCCAAATTGAAAAGAAATTGTTAAGGAGGAGTTGCAGAAATTGTTAAATGTAAATTTCATCTATCGAATATCCGACAGACAGTGGGTTTCACCCCTAGTAATCGTTCCTAAGAAAAACAAAAAATGGAGAGTATGCATTGATTACAGGGAACTAAATAAAGCAACACTAAAGGACCACTTCCCACTACCTCTTATAGATCAGGTTTTAGACACACTAGCAGGGAAAACGTATTTTTCCTTCTTGGATGGGTTCAGTGGATATAACCAAATCCAATTAGCCCCTGAAGATCAAGATAAAACCACATTCACTTGCCCATGGGGAACTTATTCTTACCAAGTACTTCCCTTTGGATTATGCAATGCTCCAGAAACATTCCAAAGAGCAGTCCTCAGAATTTTCTCTGATCTTATTCATGATTTTGTGGAAGTGTACATGGATGATTTCATAGTTTATGGAGATTCTTTCAAAGTAGCACTGGAAAATTTGGAAAAAGTACTAATAAGATGTAAAGAAACAAATCTCTTGTTAAGCCATGAAAAATGTTTCATGATGTTTAACGAGGGAATTGTTTTAGGTCACCATATTTCCGGAGATGGAATTAAGGTAGACTCATCCAAGGTTGAAGTCATTTCTAAGTTATCAGTGCCAAATTGTCAATGAGATGTTAGAATTTTTCTCGGTTTTACTGGATATTATAGGAGGTTCATAGAAAACTTCACAAAAATTGCATCCCCACTCTTTAAATTGCTTACCAAAGACTGTGAATTCAATTGGGATTCTAAATGTCAAGTTGCCTTTGAAACTTTGAAAAAGAGAATTTCTGAAGCACCTATCTTAAAATGACCAAATTGGAAGTTGCATTTCCATATCTCAACAGATACTTCAGATTCAGCCTTAGGAGTCGTATTAGGACAAAAAGATCTCACTTCTTATGCCATTTATTATGCTAGTAAAAATTTAACTCCTGCAAAGTTAAATTATACTGTAATTGAAAAGGAGTTCTTAGCTGTAGTTCATGCCATTAATAAGTTCAAACATTATATAATTGGCTATGAAACTTTTGTTCACATAGACCATTCTGCCATTAGATACCTAATGAATAAACCAATCACTAATGGAAGAATAACTAGATGGCTCCTACTTTTACAAGAATTCAACATAACCATTCTAGATAGGCCAAGAAAACATAACACAATTGTCAATTTTCTATCTAGAATACAAAATGAAAATAATGATCAACCCCTAGAAGATAAATTTCCTAATGAATATCTTTTGCAGTATCTACTAAATCACCTTGGTATGCATATATTGCTTACTATTTGGCCACAAGAAAAATGCCATTTCATTTATCTCCTAGAGAAAAGAGAAGAATAGTCCACAATAGCACATCTTATTCATGGATAAATGAAGAATTATACAAGACAAGACCAGATCTCATCATCAGAAGATGTGTTCGAGAGGACAAAATACCAGAAATACTTAAAGCTTGTCACGATGAGCCATGTGGATGACATTTTTATGACAAAAGAACTACTTACAAAATCTTGCTTTTAGGATATTATTGGCCTTCCATTTTCAGGGACACCAAGGAATATGTTAAGAGATGCGACAGTTGTTAGAGAATGGGCAAACCTACTCTTTCAAATGAAATTCCACTGTAACCATAGGTACTCATCGAACCATTTGAAAAGTGGGCATTGGATTTTGTTGGACCAATCAGCCCACCTTCAAAGCAAAAGAAGTATATTCTGGTATGTGCTGATTATGTCACTAAATGGGTAGAAGCTAAAGCACTTCCTTTTGCTACTAAAAATGTCGTAGTTTCATTTCCTTTTAAGGATATTTTTACTCATTTTGGTGTCCCAAGAGAAATTGTAACAAATCAAGGAACACAGTTCACATTCAGACTAGTGCATAAGCTTGTGGACCAATACAAGATGAAACATCGGAAGTGCACTCCATACCATCCACAAGACAATGGACAAGTGAGTCTACAAATAAGGTGATTGAAGCTATCCTTACTAAGATTGTACATCTACACAGGAAGGACTGGGTGGAAAAGCTTCTAGAAGATTTATGGGCCTACAGAACTACATGGAGAAATACTACAGGGCATACTCGCTATGAACTTGTTTATGGGAAGCAAGTCTTACTTCTAAGAGAGTTCCAGATCCAAACCTATAAGATAGCAGTCTAGTTAGATCTTGACTTGTCAGAAGCCCAGAAGTAAAGGATGACACAACTAAATGAGCTCAATGAAATTAGACAAGAAGCCTTCCAAATAACTATCCTAGTTCAACAACAGAGGTCAAGATGACATGATAAGTACATTAAAGAAAGGGAATTTCATTCGAGAGATTGGGCATTGCTCTTTGATTCAAAATTCAAAAAATTTCAAGGAAAATTCTAAACCCATTGGCTTGGACCTTATGAAATTGAAAATGTCTTTAACAATGGTGCAGTTAGAATTAGGACTATTGATGAAGAGAAAACTCCTCTATTAGTAAATGGACATCAACTCAGGCTTTACTAGAAGCCATTAACGAAAGAGGAATTTGTTAAAATGTTTCAAGATAATTCAGAACTGAAGATGGTCAAGAAGAATTCTTCTTCTTTTCCACCTTAGAAATTTTTATTCAGTTTTATTTTAAAAATGGGGGGTTTGGGGGGGGGGGGGGGGCAAGAATATAAAAAATAAATATATTATATGTATATCTATATATATAATATATATACATAAATACATATAATAATAGTTAAATAATAATAATAATGTATAAACATGAAAACCAACATGTTGTTGGCATGTTTATACAAAAAATTTAAAGTGAAAACCAATTTGTTGGCACTTCAAATTTTCTTTTCAAAAAGAATAATAAAGTTCATCTATTAAAATTTTCTTTTTCTTAGTTGCAGAATCAGCAATGTTTTGCAGCTCGGACAAGTTTCTGTAGCTGAGACAAGTTTCTGCAGCCTAATAAATTTTTGAATCCTACAAGGACACTTGGTGATTTGGATTAAAGGACAGCTGATAGAGAAAATTAACTGCAAGAGATCAAAGGACAACAAATAAGGTGAGCAAAAGTAGATCAAAGGTACATGCTACTTTAATTTAACAATAGGGAAGGTTATATTGTATATATGGTTAAGAAGATATAGTACTGTCGGAAATTAAAATGCAATCATTATAACCTAAGGGTGATGGTCGCTTAAAAAAATATCATATGCCACCACTTAAAAAGTCATGTCACGTCCCCATTCCAAATCCCCCGAAGTAATTACCAAATCATCAATTTAAATGCACCTAACAGTTGGATTCATTTATATAACCCTTATGATAATTCACTTGTTCTTCCCTATTCTTACACTCCTCTGAACTTTCATAGCTACTCCATCTTTCTGCCACTTAGCAAACCCTACCAACTCCATTTTCTTGTCAAGGTAACCAGTCTTCGAGGCAAAGCATCCTTCAGAATGGGGATAATTGTTCGAACTGAGCCAGTAGGGAAGCAATTCTTGGAGGGGTACCCACAAACTAAGGAGTTGCTGCAAAAGAGACAATGGCTACAGTTCATTGAAAAATTCAATGGCTTTCACAGGGAAGTAACCAAGACATTTGCGCACTCATTTGATGGGACTGAAGCTGAAATAGGGGACATTAAGCTCACCATAAAAGATTCCATGATTGCGAAGGCTACTCAACTACCAACAAGTGGGGAAAATGGTTTAAGAAAAGGGGAATTGATGGCGAGGATTGGAAGGTCTTCCTCAAAAATCCGAACTTGGACACTACTGTCTACAAGAAAGGTATTCCCAACACAGTTCTTGAGAAACTTATTATTTGTGCTTCAAAAGTTTGTCACTTGTGAGGGTAGATTTGGGAAAATGTATTTTTATCATGTTAGGATGATGATGCATTTTCTTGAAGATCATCAGATGAATCTCCCTTATTTTCTCTTACATAGTCTCAAGAAAATGTCTACAAACATTCAAAAGAGAATTTATCTTATAGAAAACACCATGTATAATCACGACTTAATCAAAATCTTGATCGAATTTCATCTCCAAAGTATAGGGGATAACTGGGAGAGTTTCGTGGTGAGGAACCACTTTGAAGAAAAATCCCCAGAAAAAGCAAGCAGCAGCAAGGCCCCCAGAGGAAGAAAAAGAACCATAGAAGTAATAAAGGAGCAGGCACCTCAGACTCAGACAAAATTATCAGAATCATAGCCGCCTATAGTGAAGATTTTGCGGAAAATGAAGAGGGGAAATTGTTAGGCCCCTATACTAGTAGTGTAACCCCTTATTGTTATTAGTACAACCCACTTATTATATTGATGTACCCATGTAGTGCCCATATTGTTACTATTGTGCCCCATAGAAGCCCACTATTGTTATTATTGTGCCCTTACATTATTATTGTTATGTCAGCTCTGATTATGTTATGACCCTTTAGACTCCTATATATAGAAAGGAGGTCTTTTCATTTGTATCATCCAAGAATTGTTCATTTGTGTAATGTACAGGAGGTTGCCCCCTCGAAGAGGCTGAATTCTAAGGCGTTGATCTCTCTTTTCTATCAGAGCTTTGGATTCTAGGGTTTCGCTGCTCCAAATAGGTCATCATGACATTTTCGCTATAACTTTTTTTCTGCGACGTTTCAGAAGCTAAAAAAAAAACCCCATTTGAGAAGAAATTGTACTAAACCTCGATTCCAAATTTCAGAGCTTTTTGCGCTATATTTGCAAAGATATGATCTGAGGAAGTTGGTCTTTTCCAAGACTCCCGAATTGAATTCCAAATAGGTGACCTGGGGAAAATCGTCATAAATTTCTCTCTGAGCATCGGATCGAAATTTTGTAAGAAGGTACAGAAAGAGGACGGACTATAGTTTCTTGTATATATTTTTCAGTGCCAAAGGTCGAAACAGTGACACGTGGAACTTCATACAAGTTCGCTCTTCTGGAAAGGTCTATAATCAGGTCATCTTGGGAGACTGTGCATAACTCTTTCTTGGAGAATCCAACTTGGATCAAACTGGTGGCATTGGAAAGAGGACACAGAGGGCTACTATAGGTTGTAATTTCAGAACTTAAAGATCCGAAAGTACAGAGTTACAAACGTTTAAAGATCGAGCTCCTTAAATCAAGAAAAAGCAAGATGAGGAAGTTTGATGGCAAGGATTCAGTAAATTGGATACTTCAGATGGAGAAATATTTTGATCTACATGGTGTACCACTGTTACAAAAGGTATGTATTGCATCTTCATATTTAGAACCGGATCAATTTTTATGGTATGAAGGGCTTTGTTCTCGTAAATGACTTGTTACGTGGTCAATTTTCACGGACGAAATGATAGCACATTATGAGGATACAAAGAGAAACACCTTCTTTAGAGCAACACCACAGCAATTGGAAAGAGTAAAAGGGCTTTGTGACATAGTGGAAAGAAAAATTATGGAAACCAGGAAGCATACCCCTCACAACTATAAAGATGGAAGTGTTGTTTCTCCTAGCCTTCCACAACCTATAAGGGTTACACCACAACAATTGGAAGAAAAAAGAGAAAAAGGGCTTTGTTACAATTGTGATAGCAAATGCACTAAAGGTCATAAGTGTGCTGAGAAGAAATTATTTTACATAGAATATGAAGAGGAGTATGAAAAGGATCAAGAAACATCAAAAAAAGAAGATATACGCCATGACCCCACCCCAGAGAAAGAAGAAAGGAATCAGACCATATCTTGTAAAGCATTGGCAAGAATTACCACTCCTCAAACTCTCAAGATAGAAGGACATATCAAGAATAAAAAGGTGCAAGAAGTGAAATATCACATCGAGAAAATAGAAATGAATCTAACCATATCTTGTAATTCATTGGTTGAAATTACCACTCCTCAAACTATCAAGATAGAAGGACATATCAAGAAGAAAAATGTTCAAGAATTGAAAGATCACATCGAGCATCAAGAAATGAATCCGACCATATCTTGTAAAGGATTGGAAGAAATTACCACTCCTAAAACTCTAGAGATAGAAGGACATATCAAGAAGAAAAAGGTTCAAGCAGTGAAAGATCACATCGAGCATCAAAAACAAGTTCTCCAACTTTTAAAGGATAACGCCACTTCAGTGCAAAATCAAATGAAACAACAGGTAGATGAACATCGTAGTGAAAAATGTTTTGATGTAGGTGATTGGGTATTTTTACTGCTACATCTCAAGCAAGCTATTTATGAGAAGGAAATGTTGGCAATACTACATGCACTTAAAAAATGGCAACCTTACCGAATGGGAAGACTCTTCAAGGATGAGGATGTGGAAGCATTGTTTTGTGCTATTTCTATTATCCAACCAGATTGGATAAACGAACCAAGGGATGAATGGAAGAAGGACGAAGAAGTATGGCCACTTATTCAAAAGTTGCAAAAGATCCCAATTCAAACAATATTGCTAGAAATTGAAGAGGAAGGAAAGATCATATTGGAACCTCGAGCAGTCACAGAAAAAAGAACCTGACAGCTACGAAATCGATCAATTTTAGAGTATCTCATCAAGTGGAAGAACTTACCCGCTAAAGATTCCACATGGGAGGACAAGAATTTTATACGGAAGCATCAAGAACTACTCAAGCGTTGAGGACAACGCTTTTTGAAGGAGAGGGGCATGTTAGGCCCTATACTAGTAGTGTAACCCCTTATTGTTATTAGTACAACCCACTTATTATATTGATGTACCCATGTAGTGCCCATATTGTTACTATTGTGCCCCATAGAAGCCCACTATTATTATTATTGTGCCCTTACATTATTATTGTTATGTCAGCTCTGATTATGTTATGACCCTTTAGACTCCTATATATAGAAAGGAGGTCTTTTCATTTGTATCATCCAAGAATTGTTCATTTGTGTAATGTACAAGAGGTTTCCCCCTCGAAGAGGCTGAATTCTAAGGCGTTGATATCTCTTTTCTATCTTTTTGTGAGCTGGCTTCATAACAGAAATATTAGAAGAAAGAAAGCCAGGAAAGGTAAAGAAGAATTCTCACAAACTAAGACCCCTCCTCAAGAAGAAAAATTAGAGACTAAAATAAGGAAAGTATAGAAAATACAAACCTCGAGATTGAGGAGGAGTACAAGTTTGAGCACAGTCCCACAGACAATCTCAAAAATTACAGAGTACATTGATCTTAAGGGAAATGAGCCAATAGAAATTGAGCTAACAGAGAATGAGCCAACAGAGAACGAACCAACGGAGGAGGAACCAATCAAAAACCCTGGAATTTCTCCAAAAGGGTCACTGAGATCATCACCGAGAATATCACCACAACCTTACAACTCACCTATAAGAAGCCCAGTGCATAGTCTAGGTATTGACCTTGTTTAATAGGAAATATATGACTATATAGATTCATTGGAAAGGAAAGAGACAACAACCAAAGAAACAATTTAGAGTCCTAGAGAAGGGAGCAACTAGGTAAATGAACAATCCTCCTCAAACATCTTAAAGCAGGAGATATTTGAATTAGAAACGTGGAACCGGTATCTCAAGAATGAGAATCAAGAATTGAAGACACAAAGTGAGATCTAAATTGCAAAAAGTGACAATCTCATCCTTCATCTAAGCTTGTTGTATAAGAAAAACAAAAAGTTGAAGAAGGAAAACAGAATTATGTAAAGAGAGATTATCAGCGTAAAATACAAAATTCTCATGAGAAAACCTAGAATGCCAATTACTGCCAAAAAGAAGAAAACAGTGAAACTTGCAGGTGATAAGCAGGAGGAACAAGTGACTGACAAGTAAGAAGTGTATGAGGACATACAAAATCTCCAGTCTGGGGGAATGTAGAGTCCGAAGATTGTCTTACCATGACATCCCTTTTTGCTTAATATTCCTCTCTTTTCCTATATATTTACCACCTAAATAAAGCCATATCCACCAGGTTTTGATGAAGGTATGCAATAATATGTCTTCTTATTCATGTTTGATTTTATACCCTATTTTTTTTTAAAGAATGCAATTGGCTACTAAATCGGTCTATTTTCGCAGCTAATACAGATTTCTATAATTGTCTCTATTGTTTGCAAGGTTCAGAAGCTCCAGGTCAGCGGTGAAGGATGCAAATGGATAGTGAATGGTTTCCTCATGGATCCCTTCCTATCCCCTTGAAATTGTTCATTAAGATAAGTGCAGGAGATCACGGTCAAACCCAAAGTCAACTACAGGATTGTCACCGAAACACAATCTGAGTTCAATCAAAATCTTATCGATAATATTTCATAATAGAAAATAGAAGGTTTAGCGATATAGTTTAGCTAAGATAAAGATATTAGGCTTAAATTACTCATGTTGTTATGCCAGAGACCTGTTATAAAATTTATGGCCGCACTGTGATTTGGTGCACGCCGAATGATGCAATTTTGAAACAATTTGTGAATTTCGTTTGTCAGCAATAGAATTGGTTTTGTGTGTATGCGTTGCGTTGATTGGAGATTATGAATTGATCTGTGGAGGGCCCCTACAAATAGTGACAGGTCTTAACCAACTACAATTTGATTTCTTTTCATTCCTTTAATACTCCATTTTTTGTGGAAATGCAGCATAATGGATTCCCTAATGAATTGTTATTTGCATAAGTACTTTCATCTGCTTCATACCTAGTTTATTCTATTATTTGAATTGCTTTATACTTGGTATAGCATGGTTACTTAATTTTCTTATTATCTAGCATAATTCAAGTGTGTTTACTTCATAGTATATATGTTGTTTGAAATATCTTGTTTGAATGAAAATTGAATAAGTAAAAGTGTGAGAGTTTTTTCCTAAACAATTGAGTTCAGACAATATTTCTTCACAATCGATAGAATAGATTTCCTTTTGCACTTAGTGAATTAGAAGTTGTAGCATCAAGATTCAAGACCAAAAATCCCAAAACAATCTAATACAAGTAGAAGTTAGAAGCAGTGTCCTACCATCCATAAACTAACTCAATATAGAATAACTCTTAATGAATTAGCTGATAACTTTAGGGATCGAGACATTAATATAATCAACGACACCATCTCCAAGTTAATCTTAAGTTTAGATCCTAACAGGAGCATAACGGCATAAGGAATAACTTCTAGCACGTTTAGTGTATATGTACTTCATCAATCTACGCACCCTGGTTGACAATTTATGATTGACAATTTAAAGACATTAAATTGGCTAAATAGGCATACTTCATGATCTTTGTTTCATCAGTCTATTGTCATGTTACCAACGATGCACAGAAAAATCTAGAACTAATAACTAAGTTGGACATATTTGTGGGGTACACTAATACACCTCACAACTATCGAGTGTACCTTCCATACAGCAGGATGATAATGGTTTGTAGAGATGTGAAGTTCAATGAATAGAAGGCCATGAGATGCTCCCTTGAGAGGGAGCTTCAATTACATACAGATGAGGAATATTTAGCTCCAAAGGAGGAACCTCAGGGTGATATGGAGTAGCCACATGCAAAGGATCAGAGAGTGGAATCACCCATTCATGTAGAGACTTCCAGAGATGGAAGGAAGCGCACTAGAGAGGTTAACATATTGATGAATGATACTGGAGAGAATGTGAGAGCGCCCACATCACAGAGCAGGCAGGGGAGGTCACCAGATCAGTACACTGGTGACATGGCTCTTATGAGAAATAGTGTAGAGGTTGATTCATCCTCATTCGAAGAAGTAGTGCAGCAACCAGTATGGGTTGATGCTATGGTTGAGAAGTATGACTCCATTATTAGAAACGGTGTTTGGGAAGTGGTCCTAATACCAGTAGACAAGTCATTGGTGAGCTCCAGATGGATTTACAAGGTAAACTAAGCTATATATGGGAGTGTGGAGAAACACAAGGCCAGATTTGTGGCCAGAGGATTCTTTCAGGTGGAGAGAATTGATTATGAGGAGACCTTTGCTACACTAGAAAGGTACTTTTCAATAAGATATATTCTAGCACTGTTAGTGCAGATGGGATCAAAGATACATTATATGGATATGAAGACAACATTCCTTGATGACATGATTAAGGAAGAGGTGTATATTGAGTAGACGGAAGGATTTGAGACCTTCAATAGAGAGTCGCATGTGTGAAGACTCAAGAGAGCATTCTATGGACTAAAACAAGAACCCTGTGGTTGGTACACCAAAATTGATAGTTATTTCACCGGGTTGAGCTTCACCAACAGTGAAGCAGATGTGAACCCTTACCATATTGTGGTTGAAGGTAAATTATTGATTATAGTATTGTATGTCGATGATTTGATTCTAACAGGTGATGAGAAGTTGATAAAATATTGCAAAGAGGATCTTGCAAGAGAATTCAAGATAAAGGACCTAGGGTTCATGCATTACTTTCTTGGTATGGAAGTATGGTAAGGAGATGAGGAACTATTTGTCTCTCAAGGAAAGTATGCCAACAAGATACTGAAGAAGTTCCACATGGAGAGAATCAAACCCATGGAGACTCCTCTAGCGTAACTGAAGGAAGGAGGATTCTACTTCAGGTGAAGTAGTGAAGGCTACTATTTATAGACAACTTGTGGGTTCACTTATGTATTTGTTGAACACACAACCAAACATATGTTTTGCAGTTAACCAGCTTAGTGTTATAGCAGCTGCAACACCCTCTAAAATTGTGTCCTACATTCAAATTTTGGAGCCTACTGTGAATCCTATGATCGATCATTCCTTAGTCACTTATTGGTCAGCTGATGATTTCAAGACCCCTTCTTGGATCTCAAGTGTCATTCACACTTTTATCTTTATATAGAAAGTGTCGTCTTTGGGCATGGGAATTATCGCTTGTCATGCAAATGGGAGTTTTGGTTCACTTCTGATGCAGGTGCATCTAACCTAGGTTAAATGTTTACTAGAGGAGTTAGTTCTCAAAGTTAAGATTTAATTAACTAATGTATTATTCTAAAGTTTTAGGAGAAAATTATAATTCTTGTAAATAGAAGAAGATTCGAGAGTATTGTGGAAGGTTTGAGAGGATTATGGATTAGTTAACTCTTATATAGGGATAAGGGATAGGATGAGATATTTTATGGATTATGAAAGATATTTTGGGAGTTTGTTGAGGCTCTACAACCTATTTTGGTTCAAATCCATTTGTATAAATTAAGGTGAACCTATGAGGCATGTATGTAAGTAGAAGTGTGTTAGTGAATGTGAGGAATGAGAGGCCATGAATAAGCCATGATTTCTCCTATAAAACTTTTCTTTATTAATTAATCATTTGTTAATGATTTTTATGTCTATATGCTTGGTGTGAGTTTTAGTTCAGTTTTATGTGTGTTTGTGATGACCCTATGGTTAGATGTTATTTACCTACGTCCATTTTTGGTATCAGAGCTAAAGTGAAATTGATAAGGGTTGTTGGGTGAAAAGGAATCGGAGCTAAAGTGAAATTGATAAGGGTTGTTGGGTGAAAAGGATCGGAGCTAACGTTAAACTGATAAAGAGTTGTTGTGGATCTAATTTCTGGGACAAGATCTCCAATGCTCGTTTACAACGTATCCATGAAAGATATACGTGGCAGAAATATTCCAAGACCCTGATGACGCTAGCTGGGGTTTATGGCTTTTGGAAATATGTATAAAAACTTGAAATACGTGAGACATGTCGCTATCTAGAGATGTTTTACACTTTGAAGTACAAAGATCTCTTTATTGTGTTGTATCGAGAATTAAAACGACCCATTTTGCCTCTAAACTATTGATCTATCTCTCTCGGAGTCAGTTTATTTCTCTGCCGGTAATTTTTATTTACAGCCTAGAGGGTTGGATTCTTTATTATAGAGGCTTCATATCACAGGCTTTGCTGCTCTATCTCCGCTGCATGACCTATTTGTTTCCATTATTTCAACTGTGTGTTTAGCCCTCAAGGATGAGACTCATCCATTGGGTAATATTCGGTCTTCATGGCTGGTATGTTGTGAAGTTTTTCTTTGGAATGGTCACGTGGAATGTGTAAAAGGATGATTTTTTTTAAAGTGGATAACATTTTATTACTTTCTCACACGTGAATAGTTTTAACAAAGTGAAAAGATAACTTTCACGTTGATGGATTTTTCACATTGAAGGTTCTTTTTAAGAAAGTGAAAAAGTATATTCATATAAGTGGAGAGACATGTGAGTCAAAACACAGTGAGAAAATGAATGAGAAATTCTAATGTTGGATGAGAGAGAATGAGTGGAAGTAATATTAAATGAGTAAAAAATTCTTAGTTATTTGGTCAAAAGTTGTGTGGAGGTAGGTTTGCAAGTTTGTTTGGGATCAAATTAAAGTTATGGTAAAAGTGTCTACATCTATATAAGGAATGCAAAGTTTCAAGAAAAATATTTTCTTGAAATATAAAAGTGGAGTTTGAGAAGGTTAGTATGTAATAGAAAATTTTCAAGGTTTTAGTTATTTAAAAGAAAAATAGAATAGAAGAAAGTCATGGAAATTTTTAAGATGGGTCAAGTCATGAGTTTTAAAGTTAAGTTATAAAGCAGGTTATGAATGTTAAAATGAACAAAGGTCCTTGTAGAAGTTGAGTTGAAGTGAGAGAATCTCTCAAAGTAAAAATTCAAATCAAAGGTCCATTAAAAGTTGACGTCAAATTAAAAGTCTGGAGTCAAAAGGAAATTTAGAGTCAAGTCAAAAGTGTCATTGATTGTAATGGGTGCATGATCGGCAAACCCGACACCTAAAGTCTATTCATTGTAAAGGCAATCTGAAGAGTTATTGCAGTTATTGTTTGCAACAAAAAGAGGAGTAAGGAGTGCTCAGAAGGAAGGTTCAAGTGAAATGAACCATTGGCCAAGTTCAGAGGAGATAACTTGGTAAATTGATTCAGTTGCAGGTTACATTGAACAAGGTGAAGTTCACAAAAGGAGAAGAAAATGAAGATGCGGATTCCAGAGAAAGGCCACAATAATGCTATAGTAGTTAGCATTGTTGATGAAGAGAAAGAGATCGTGGAATTGAAGGCATGGATTGATGTGTTAATGGAGTTATTACAAAGACAGAGACAGAGACATAGATGGGTAATAAAGAGAACGGTTAAATGTCCAATTAAACAATTGATGGAAAGAAGATAGAAGTGTAAACTATAAATTTTGGAAGCAGAGAAACTCCAAAAAAACATATATATTTGTGAACCAGAGCAAGGACATTTGCTTAGTGACGAGGATGATGAATGTATGGATATGTACACCAATAAGAAAATTGAAGAAGATGAGGAAGAGTTAGAGAACAACTTGAAGGATTGTATGCTACACAAGGAAGGGATGCATGAAGTCATAAGAGAGACCTCTAGGTCTCATGTTTTAGGCAACTAATACTTTTTTTTTTGCAGGTAGTGGAGAATCGCAAGAAACTGAGAGTAAGATGGAAATTAAGGAAACTTTGGAACCATTGGAGGAACCTATGAAAGTCTACAAAGGCATATATATGGAGGTTGTTGCTGCAGAAATGGATTTTTTAGAGGATTGGTTGGATAATCCAAAGAACAATTGTGAAGCAAATGAAATGATGATGGACTACAACAATTTCATAGAGGATGAGGATGAGGTTTCAATGAAGAAAATGCAACAACAAAGTGACAATAATGAGGATGACTTCCAAGAGAAGAGGCAGAGAATGATAGAAGATGAGTGGTATCCTAGTGAATTCATGGAGGACAACAATCATTTTCAACAAAGAATGGGTGATTTTTACCAACAAGAAGACAAGTTGGACATGGCAATTGAAGAGATTAGAAGATTGATGGTGAAAGTGTCACAAAAGAGACATATTGCAGGAAGGAAAAAAGATAGCAGAATCTTGTTGATGACAACAAAACAAGAATTGATGAGCAAGGAGAAATGATAATTGCAACATAAAGTTTGGAAGCCTAGAAGACAAGAAAAGACAACCACAAAACATAAACAACATAACAGAGTACAGGATCAGTGACAAACTAATCTTTGGAATCCAAGAGGATTTTTATCATCTTATGAAGATTGATAGTCAGGTTACCATGATTTTGTTTTACTTGGGGAGTCTGATGCATGTGCATCTAACCTAGGTCAAATGTTTACTAGAGGAGTTAGTTCTCAAAGTTAGGATTTAATTAATTATTGTGTTTTTCTATAGTTTTAGGAGAAAATGATAATTCTTGTAAATACGAGAAGATTTGAGAGTAATGTTGAAGGTTTGAGAGGATTATGGATTAGTTATCTCTTATCTAAGGATAAGGGATAGGATGAGATATTTTATGGATTATGAGAGATATTTTGGGAGTTTGTTGAGGCTCTAGAACCTATTTTGGTTCAAATCCATTTGTATAAATTTAGGTGAGCCTATGAGGCATGTATGTAAGTAGAAGTGTGTGAGTGAGTGTGAGGAATGAGATGCTATGAATAATTTATCCTGTAAATATTTTCTTTATTAATTAATTGTTTGTTGAGGATTTTTATGTCTATATGCTTGGTGTGAGTTTCAATTCATTTTTATGTGTGTTTGTGATGACCCTATGGTTAGATGTTATTTTACCTGCATCAGCTTCAATGGGAAATATTTTTGAAAATGATTTCTTCTCATCATATAGACATGTTTCACACTCATTTCCAAAGTTTCATGCACTGTTACACAAATTTCGTCATTATCCTCGCAAAGTCTGTCGTCAGAGTCGCATCTGTTGTAAGTTGCCATAAAGGTTGTTACATTAATGAAGGTATGTTTTCATATGTTCTAAATGATCTACGTTGTGTCACCAAGAGTCCAAGTGTGTATTGATAGTCAATTTCTATCATTTTTCACATCGGTTCCACTAATCCCACACTTAGCCAAATTCCAAAGGATTCCTAGCAACCTAGCCTCATTGAGCCTTCCTAAACTGGGCACTTCACATCTTCAACCTTCAATATTTTCCCTTATCTATTGGAACTGTGCAATGCACAAAAATCCCAACATCCCTTGGCCTCCAAAACTATGCATATGCTTCCTCCAGTGTCCTTTCCTCAACTAGAACTCACTACCTCCAGAAACTGCGTAATTCTGTCCCTCAAGCTTCTCAGTTGCCCTGTCCCCCTTGCCTCCTGAAACTGCATAGTTTTTCCTTTCAAGGTCCCATCCTGCAGTAGCCATTGTCTACTTGAACTCTGAAATTTTGTCCCTAAGTGGGCACTACACAATTTTTTCCCTTGGTGAGGACTATGTAGAAACTTCCCTTAGTTTGGCCTAAGTTGCGCACTGCGCAGTCTCAGTGATCAAGCTTGACCTGTGGCTGCTTGAACTACACAATTATGTAGTTACCAAGCCTTCTCTGCTGACCTTTCACTCAGTCTCGACCCAATTCATGAATCCAAGTGCTCTATCTTAAGCTAGGGGTTTTCATACTGATGTCGTCTCGTCATGAGTAAGTTGCAGATGCAGGTACTCTCTTACACTATAGCAAGATTATGAAGAAGGAGGACATGCTAGAATACACTTAAGGAGATGAGGAAAAAAGATAATCATCAGATAACAAGACCAAGGAACCATGGGGTATGACAGAAGATCGGAGATCAGAACTACATGAAGAATCCATCTGATTCACAACCCTTTGGATGGTAGGTACAAAAAACAAAGCACATCTTTCATGAAGTTTAAATGAACCTCTTACTGTAATATGAATGACAGTTTATGATTGTCATATAATTATGTCTTCAATGACACATATGGTCACAAACACTAAAAGTCATTCCATGTGTATTCCTTAAGTGTTTCACTCCCTTTCGCAAGATAGGAAAGATGTCATATTTTTGCATGCTGGTTGTCGCACTTTATGCATAAGCTCATCATGGTGGTTTCAAGGGCACATCTTTGTGTTTATGAGTTTTCCAAACTATGTAAACACCTATCGCACTTATTCATAAAGTTTTGAGTGTTTCCGCACAAGTGTTGTCACAGTCGTCATAAAGTCTATATTAGGTGCGCACTTGTCATAATTGGTCATGAAGCAAGCATTAGGGGAGTTTTGAGGTCTAAAATGGGCCTTCTAAGAAAAATCTACAACCAAAATAAACTTTAGAAGAACCAATAGGATTCAAGATGGCAATGTCAACCATGGGGGATGATTCACCATTTTTGGAGTAAAAAAATAAAAATATTAAAAAATAATAAAATAATAAAACTACTTTTCCAACTCATATTTTCAACTTATCTCCCCAAGGTTTTACTCAAATTTTGGGTGGGAGTACTTGTTGGATGAAAAATTTAATTCCTCATCCAAGAAGTACCCATGTTGCACACTTTCGATGGACCCTGCTACACGAAAAATGAGAAATACATGAAAAAACATGATTGCAATCGCGTTTTTCATGTATTTCTCATTTTCGTGTAGCAGGGTCCATCGAAAGTATGCAACATGGGCACTCCTTGGATGAGGAATTAAATTATGCATCATGTTAGGGCTCTAGGAAACTCTCCTAGGTTGTAGCTCGGAGATGCCTAGTAACATATAATCTTCAATATGGTTCTAGGGACTTATTTGGATGGGTGATGGTTTGGTTCAAGCCAGATAACCACTTCTACTCTGTTTTCACTCCAGACATGCATGAACACCCTTAGACTACAAAGCTTTAGACCGACAATGCTCAACAATTAGGGAATTAGGTGAATAGATGAATAATACTAACCACACCAGCAGATGCATACAGAAGGTATGATGGCCAGCTGTAACTAGTAAAGAAACTTGCAAATCTAATCTATCAATGCAGAGATAAGATGACAGTTATCTTGCATTTGATACAAAAGAAACCTGAGTGACCTACTCACTGATACATTCAATTGTCTAATCCAAAGATACGATGACAGTTATCTAGCATTAGACATAGGATAAATCATGAATACAGCACATCAGGCACAAGCTTAGAACAGAGAAGAAATGGGAATTGAGTAATTAACAGCAAAAGAAGCTTGCATTGCTGAAAATGAAGATGAGACGCTACAAGTTACAGAATATCTACAGTCTCCAGAAGTTGAACCGAAACACAACTGCCAACCCTGATTACATCTTCTTCCGGCTATTTATAATCTATCATTACAATGGCCCTTAGTCGTTTGGGGATGGAGGGGTCTTAATTGACCACCAACTACCATTAACTGTCTGATATCGTCTTTAAACGTAGTTGCTTTCTCCACTACGAAAACCTGATCAATTCTGGTACCGTGCTGTCCTCCAGGTGGTCGGATTGATCATGGCAATGGAGTTCCATGACTGTTTAATTCGGTTGCTGAGTCATGCTGTGTCCTTTTCTCTTCCGGCCATGCTCTTCTTTTAATTCAGTTTCATGTTCGGACTGTCGCCAGACTGATAGAGTCGGCCATCTTCCTCTTCGAGTAACAAACAGGACGTGGGGTATGGAGTGCATGGGCAGATGAATGGTGGTGAATGATTGCGAATGGTGGTTGTCGGATCAAGGGAGATGTGTGGCGGAGATCGTTTTTTGGAGGCTAGCGGTCGTGGTGGGAGCGGAACATGTCTGGGCCATTAGATCTTCAGGTGAGCAAATCGGACGATTATCGAGCGGCAGAGATGTGCGAGCGATAATGCGCGGGGTGGTTTGATTTTAGTGGTAATGGTCTTTATCGCGCGGGCATCGGACGGTAAGTGGAAAATATCAGAACTCGCCTGATGCCATTCAACGGATGACATGTAGCGACAAGGAAAGAGAAAAACTGCCCTCATCGGGCAGGTACTTTTCACGCTTGTTGTCCTCGCGATGTGGGCGCTGACCGTTAGATCTGGCAGGGTTGATCTAACAGTGGAGAATGATCAGGCATGACGCATTGATTGAGAGGAATGTGGGCTGTAGGATCGGCAAGAAAATATCAACATCAAAGGGAGGTGGAATTACGAGGTGCCCTTGGGAGCTATGCTAATAGCGCATATGGCGAATGGGTAAGGTTTTATGGGGGGTTTTTGGCTAATTCGCTTGGGGCTAAGATTAAAGAGGGTTTTGTCGGGGTATGAAGGTTAATTTAGGAAATGGGACAGGTAGAGTGTGAGCGGGGTAAGAGAAGAAGGGGAATGATGGCCCATGTGGGACCCCTTTAAGAAAAGCAAAGCAGACTGAGCCTTTCCTTCATCCTTCAAAAAAGTCAGCACTACATCTCAAGGCTAACACTGGCTCCTTCTGGGGATGAAATCCTCCCTATGAGGTTTCAAGAACCGTAGACCACTACCTTTTACATAAGAAACAAGATCAGAAATATTACCTAGTATTCCATTGGGCATGGAGTCTATCTAAGCCTACACTAAAACTTTGAAAAATAACATATTTACAATATTGAGGCCTGAAAGCCTTAAACAAAATAAACTTTCAAAAACCGCCCATTGACTGGGCCATCAAAAACAGTTTCTCCCTCCTTTAAAGCATTCCTTTTGAGAAAACAGCCATTAAACTGAAAATTGACCCTTTTTTCCTTTCTATGAAAGGTTTCTTTGTCTTGGTCAATGTGCATATCAGCAAATTCATCAAAGACTTGCAAAAGCCTATTGATTTGATCCTTTACTTCAAAAACTTTCCAGCATTCGGTATTATCAGGCAGAGATGGTCTATATTTCACCTCATCTCTGTATGCTTTCAGCTTTGGATGTTCTGCTTGGACGGTTTTGTACACCTGCTGAATGATAAGGTCTATTCCTGCAGCTTCCTTAGAGAAAGCCCCATCAAAGAACATGTCCCAAATCTATGAGCCTTCTTCCTCTGTGATCTAGCAAACTGGGTTTTTAAGCTACGTAGAGGTCAACTGATAAGGCTTGGTAATGTCAAGACAAAGCTTATCCATGACAACCTTGGGCATTGGATTATGGCTGGCTCCAGTGTCCATAAGACAATTATGAAGGATTTCATCATGAATAGACAGAGAAACATAGAATGATGGGGAGTTGTCTTCACAATTTTCAATGATTGGGCTGAGAATAACAGCTGGTTGGTCATCTTGCAAATTTACATAGTCAGTGGAGGCTTGGATTGCTTTAGGCTCAAGATCCTCAAGGATGGATGCTTTGAAGGACTCATTCTTCACTAGTTCAATCAGAGGCATAGGTATTCTTGGCTTCTGGATCTCTGATTGAAAACCAGAAGAAGAAGGGGACTTGTCAAGGCCTCTTACCTCTATGGTTGGAGCTTTGAGGATGATAGGGTCAACTGTTGGTTGCTTCTACTTATTAGCTTGTTGTTCTGCAGGGACAATAGCTTTATGAACAAGAGTTTCTTTGACATTATTCATCATAGACCTCAGATTATATTGGTGTTGATCTACCATTTGTAGAACAGCTGCACCATCCCATTCTTGGTTGATCTGGTCATTGAATAACGACTTATCATAGGCAGCTTTGGCTAAAAAAGTGGTGCTACCTTTGTCTTCCATACAATGGATTTCATCATCATCTTCCAACTACTCTTCTTCCATGACTGCATTCTAAAATGGGACCTTCACCCTTTGGTCTTCATTGGCATCTTTGTTTCTTTGAAAAATCTGCAACTGCTCATTAGGTCTTCTATATGGATTTGTATTTAGAGGAGAAAAGGTATTAGGAACCCTTCCTTTCCCAAAATGCTACTCAACCTTTAATTTGTAAACTCCAGAGGCAAATGACTCTATCATCTTGGCCATTTTATCGATCTTGGGATCTGAAGATGATGAGGGCTCACCCCTCTGTCTTCTTTTATCAGCATTACCTTTGAGCTTTTCTGCAGCCATGATGTTTGATTCTACTTCCAAGGCTGCATCTTGCATATCAGCCAAAGAAGCACATCTTCTCTCCCTCAATAGTAAACAGAAATAAGAATCAAAGGCATTGGCATAGGTGAGCTTAGCAAAGGTAGGGGTGGGTTTCACTTCAGCTGGTATCTTGTTGTACATGCGGTTAAATCTCTTATTGAAATCAGATAGCAGCTCACCATTTTCCCTCTGTAAGTTCCCAAACTCAATATGATAGTAGAGCAGATCTTTCTTATCCCCCCAATGCTTTAGGAATACATCATCCAAAGCCTCAATATCAGTTATAGATCTAGGGGTCAATTCTCTGAACCATTTTCTGGCCTCTCCATCTAGGCTTTGGACAAATACTCTCATCCACACATCATCTTCACTAATGTCTAGATTATCAGCATAGCTATAAAAGGACTCAAGATGTTCTTCGGTTGTAACTCCTTCAGTCCCAATGAACTTAGGCATGTATTTATGATATTCTCCAGTAGGCATTGCATTCAAAGGAGTGGGCAGTACTAGAGGTCCATACCTAGTAGCTATGATTCTTTCCATTTTGGTGAGTGCTTGTGGACCTGCCATGGCTGTGGTGGATTGAAGAGTACTAGAAGTCTGAATGATAGAGAGCTGAGGAGTGACTGATAGGACTAAAGGAGTATGATGGATAGGAGGTGAGGCTTCCCTTGAGTTTAAAGCAAGGGGAGACCCTAATGAATAAGGAGCTTTATAAATCTCTGAAAATTTACTTCGTTGCTAGTGCTAGAGGCTATATTTTCAACATGTATGTGCTATGTTACAAGCCTTTCTTGCAGAGATGCATAAGATTGTTTAGGTTTACCTGATCTTGATGCTCCTTTTTGTGATATCTTTCTTCCTTTGATGATATTTTTAGGGTCAGGTACTGGGTCAACTGGTGACTTCTGAGGATTTCTCCGAGTATGCCTCACCAACTGAGCACGGACTATGATGTGGAGTCGCCAAGAGGTTCAGCTTCCAGTAGAGTCGCCAGATAGATGATTACAATCAAAAATGTGTCCAGACTTTGTCTATCATCAAAGTTGGATCTGTGTCATTCTCCCAGGGAAGCTGAGCTTCAATCTCCTCTCCCCAGCAATGGCGCTAATTATGTTAGTGTAGAAATTTTAAATAATAAACACTTATTCACAGAGATTATCCCGATTATACACTATTGTGGAATACATGCATAATACATAACCTCCTCTACGTTGATCATCAATTTAGCAGCATTAAAAACAATGAAACATCAATCGCATGCACACATTAACACAGTATGTAACCCGGGGAAAGCTTACAGCTGAAAACCCCAAACTATCTGTATATTAATGATTGAGAACATTTAACAATACATAGTACAATACTCCTCTCAAGTATCCAGCACTATCTCCACCTGTTACACACAATACAACTCAGATCTAATCTCCAAATCTCCTCTGCTGCTTGCCTACCTCCACTACACAATCCTGTAAGAGAATGAATGAGAATGGCTGAACCAAGCTCGTTTTTACCTCAAGAGAATCACCCACACTGGGAATCACGTGAACACAAGCTATATTTCTTGGTATTGGCCCCAACACTACGCAGTCTTCATTGGCATTACTCAATCCATGCATGTGCAAAATCTCATGCACAACTGATAGCAATCTCAACCTCTAACACCTGTCTCCACTGAACTGTACATGCACTGAGTTAACTGATGTATTCTTCAGTTGCATTATGAGTTAATAATTAGTGAATTAATTAATAACTAATTCACACAACTCATCACTTAGTCTATTGATCAGTTAGACTAAATACAACTAGTTCAACTAAGTCAAACTGAACACAACTCCATCAACTCCACATCCAACTCCACGGAACTCAACCACATGAGTTCTAACTGATGTCATGCATGCAATAGCTCAACTGACTCATAAGAAAAATGTATTTCCTTCTGACAGCTGCATGTGCCACATCTGTAGCTCAAACTGAAGTGCTCCAAGAGAATAAGATAAAGTTTATAGTCCAAATATTATTATGAGACAATAATATTTGACTTTTCTATTTTTGACTAGCAGTCTAAAAATAGACTCTGATCACTCCTGTTGTGATCACTCCTACTATTATCACTCCTACTGTGATCACTCCTGTTGTGATCACCCCTGCTGTGATCCAAAAATAGACTTTGCGCCATAATTTTCTCGCGGGCCCACTTAGTGAAGGCGACTCCTTTCCACTAAGCTCCATCATCTTGTTGCATTCTCAACAAGCATTTCTTGTTGCACACTTTTCAACACTCCCTCTCAACAAGAAAGGCTTCCTCTCAAACCCGATCCTGTAACTCTGGAATGTTCTGCATGCAACACATCTGCCCGACCCACTTTGCTCCAACAACACTTGGAACAAAAACACTCCCAACTGACCACTCTGTTGGGCTAGGAACATACTCTGATGCTAAAGCTCTACCTGCTGCTGACAAGTGCTCCCTCTCTGACATCTGCGCTACTGCAATATCTCCATGCATCTCGCACCATTGCACACCTCTCTATGCCACCTAGCACTGTGCAAAACACTTGTGCCTCTCGCATTGCTACAGCCTGCATGATATTCGCTATCCTAGGATTCCCTGCACTGTTTCTCTCTCTACGGCTCCATCCGCATCTGTCTCTACCCAATCAATCAGTTCTTGCCACTCCACATCGGGGCTCCCGTAGCAAGGTCTCATCCAAGAGGTTGGGTACCTCAAGGATCTTGCCCCTCCTCCTTGGGACGATCACTCTATATCGCCGCACCTCCTACCTGGAGGTATGGGTGCATGTGATCCCTCAGCCCACCTAGCTTGAATTTTCCCCCTACTGGAGGTCTCTGCATGAGTAGATGTCTCTACTCGATCTCCACTCAGCTTCACTTGTTGTGGCTGCTCCACAACCTCCTGAAGTTGCTGCACCAATTGTGGCTCCTCCACAATCGTCTGAGACTTCTTTTGGCTCTACATGTTGAGAGGTAATATACGCTCCCTCTCAACCACCAAGTCTCCATCAGTTTCCTTGTTGCTCAAGGCTTTGCATGCATCTTGAACCTCAAGAGCATACAGGTTCTTGACCTGTGAACCAATCTGCTTCACCTATCTAGTGATGATGTGTCTAAGGAAAACCTTTCCCTTACTGAAGACTACATCATAGCCTCTGTCTTCCAGCATCGTGATCGACACCAAGTTTCTCTTCAGTCCTGGTACATACTTGACATCGGTCAAGGTAAGGCGAGCTCCATGCTCCCTCTGAAAAATAACCGTGCCTACACTTGAGAAACTATACTTCTCATCATTACCCATTGCTATGAGTATCTGGAGATCATTCTCCTCCAAAGTACTGAACAAACTCTTGTCACCGGTCATGTGGAAAGAAGCTCCACTGTCAAGAAACCAACCACTTCCCACCATGGATGAAACCATGCATGCGAAGAGTGTGAAGTCCAACTCAAACTGTGAAGCAAGTGAGGCTGCCTCACCTTCAGATCCTTCCCCGGATCCCTTCTTGGACTTCTTCTTTGGGCAATTAGTAGCATAATGGCCCAACTCATGACAACGAAAGCATCGCACCTTCGACTTGTCAACCTTCTTCCCATCATTGGAAGAACTGGATTCGGAAAGAGAAGCCTTCCCCTTCCTCTTCTTCGCCTTACTCGCTAAGGCACAGTTCTCCGCATCATGCAGATGAAGAACTGTCTCTGGTGCGCCATCTAATCTCCTCTTGCACAAGATCCGACCAAAGTCTCTCCCATCCTGGCAATTTCTCCCTTCCATTCACCGAGTCCTGGTAGCTATGCCAACTCTTAGGAAGGCCAAGGAGTGCTAGACTCACCATATCCTCATCCTCAATAGTTACCCCCACACTTCCCAGCTCATCCCGACATTGGGTGAACTTCGTGAGATACTGGGGCATACTGTCTCCATTCTCACACTTGATGTTTCTGAGTTTATCCTTGAGCACCAACTTCCTCTGGTCGCTCTTTCTTTGGAATAATTTTGTCAACGTTTTCCACATCAAATATGGAGAAGCCTTTCCATGGAGGCTGGACACAATGTGATCCCTCATGCCCTCCAACAGAATCCTTCGACACTTTGCTGCCTTCTTTTTCCAATCCCCGACTTGAGCAGCATCAGTAGGTTTTGGGACATCTGCATATATGAACTCCTTCAACCCATTATCAGCTAATACCACCTCCATCCTGTCCTTCCATGCAATATAGTTCGAGCTGCCCTCAAGGGCATACTCCAATCGGAATCCGTTGAAAGACATTTCAACTTTGACACCAAAAAAACATTGCTGCAAATTTGAATTCCACTAGCTCAACAACTCAACGTTCTCTGATCTAGAATTCGTGAGAACAAAGTATTTCTTGTACAGAGATCGACTGTGTGGGCATTCACCGGATATCTCACCTTCCAAAAGAAGGATGAATCCAGAGGCTACCTGGCCTGATTACAGACTCTGCCTGAAGAAATAGAATGTAAACACTTCCTGAATAGTAGATCTGATGATCAACAACTCTGATACCATGTAGAAATTTTGAATAATAAACACTTATTCACAGATATTATCTCGATTATACACTATTGCAGAATACATGCATAATACATAACCTCCTCTACGTTGATCATCAATTTAGCAGCATTAAAAACAATGAAACATCAATTGCATGCACACATTAACACAGTATGTAACCCGGGGAAAGCTTACAGCTGAAAACCCCACACTATCTGTATATTAATGATTGAGAACATTTAACAATACATAGTACAATACTCCTCTCAAGTATCCAACACTATCTCCACCTGTTACACACAATACAGCTCAGATCTGATCTCCAAATCTCCTCCGCTGCTTGCCTGCCTCCACTACACAATCCTGCAAGAGAATGAATGAGAATGGCTGAACCAAACTCGTTTTTACCTCAAGAGAATCACCCACACTAGGAATCACGTGAGCGCAAGCTATATTTCTTGGTATTGGCCCCAACACTACACAGTCTTCATTGGCATTACTCAATCCATGCATGTACAAAATCTCATGCACAACTGATAGCAATCTCAACCTCTAACACCTATCTCCATTGAACTGTACATGCACTGAGTTAACTGATGTATTCTTCAGTTGCATTATGAGTTAATAATTAGTGAATTAATTAATAACTAATTCACACAACTCATCACTTAGTCTATTGATCAGTTAGACTAAATACAACTAGTTCAACTAAGTCAAACTGAACACAACTCCATCAACTCCACATCCAACTCCACAGAACTCAACCACATGAGTTATAACTGATGTCATGCATGCAATAGCTCAACCGACTCATAAGAAAACGTATTTCCTTCTAACAGCTGCATGTGCCACATCTATAGCTCAAATTGAAGTGCTCCAAGAGAATAAGATAAAGTTTATAGTCCAAATATTATTATGAGACAATAATATTTGACTTTTCTATTTTTGACTAGCAGTCTAAAAATAGACTCTGATCACTCCTGCTGTGATCACTCCTTCTGTGATCACTCTTGCTGTTATCACTCCTGCTGTGATCACTCCTGTTGTGATCACCCATATTGTGATCCAAAAATAGACTTTGCGCCATAATTTGCTTGCGGGCCCACTTAGTGAAGGCGACTCCTTTCCACTAAGCTCCATCATCTTGTTGCATTCTCAACAAGCATTTCTTGTTGCACACTTTTCAAAAATTATGGCTCCAAGAAACTCTCCTAGGTTATAGCTCGGAGATGCATGGTAACATATAATCTTCAATATGGTTCTAGGAACTTATTGGGATGGGTGATGGTTTGGTTCAAGCCAGATAACCACTTCTACTCTGTTTTCACTCCAAACATGCATGAACACCCTCAGACTATAAGGCTTTAGACCACCAATGCTCAATAATTTGGAAATTAGGTGAATAGATAAAGAATACTAACCACACCAGAAGATGCATATAGAATGTATGATGGCCAACTGCAACTAGTAAAGAAACTTGCAAATCTAATCTATCAATGTAGAGATAAGATGATAGTTATCTTGCATTTGATACAGAAGAAACCTGAGTGACCTACTCACTGATACATTCAATTGTTTAATTCGAAGATAAGATGACAATTATCTAGCATTAGACATAGGAGAAATCATGAATACAACACATCAAGCACAAGCTTAGAACAGAGAAGAAATGGGCATTGAGCAATTAACGGCAAAAGAAGCTTGCATTGTTGAAAATGAAGATGAGACACTGCAAGTTACAGAATATCTACAGTCTCCAGAAGTTGAACCAAAACACAATTGCCAACCCTTATTACATCCTTCTTCTGGCTATTTATAATCTATCATTACAATGGCCCTCAACCGTTTGGGGATGGAGGGGTCTTAATTGACCACCAACTACCATTAACTGTCTGATAGCGTCTTTGAATGTAGTTGCTTTCTCCACTAAGAAAACCTAATCAGTTCTGGTACCGTGTTGTCCTCCAGGTAGTCAGATTGATCATGGCAGTGGAGTTCCATGACTATTTAATTCAGTTGTTGAGTCGTGTTGTGTCCTTTTCTCTTCCAGCCATTCTCTTCTTTTAATTCAGTTTCATGCTCAAACTATTACTAGACTGATAGAGTCGGCCATCTTCCTCTTCGAGTAACATACAGGATGTGGGGTATGGAGTGCATGGGCAGATGAATGGTCTTGAATGATTGCGAATGGTGGCTATTGGATCAAGGGAGATGTGTGGCAGAGATCGTTTTTTGGAGGCTAGCAGTCGTGGTGGGAGCGGAACATGTCCGGGCCATTAGATCTTCAGGCAAGAAAATCGGACGGTTATCGGGTGGTAGAGATGTGCGGGTGATAATGTGCGGTGTGGTTTGATTTGAGTGGTAATGGTTTTTATCGTGCGGGCATCGAACAGTAAGCGGAAAATGTTAGAACTCGCCCGATGCCATTCAATGGATGACACGTAGTGGGGGGAAAGAGAAAAACCACCCTCATCGGGCAAGTACTTTTCACGCTTGTTGTCCGCGTGATATGGGTGCTGACCGTTAGATCTGGTGGGGTTGATATAACGGTGGAGAATGATCTGGCATGATGCATTGATCGGGAGGAATGTGGGCTCTAGGATCGACGAGAAAAGATCAATGGTGGAGGGAGGTGGAATTACGAGGCACCCTCGGGAGCTGTGTTGACGGCGCGTATGGCGAATGGGTAAGCTTTTGTGGGAATTTTTTGGCTAATTCACTTGGGGCTAAGATTAAAGAGGGTTTTGTCAGGGTATGAAGGTTAATTTAGGAAATGGGACGGGTAGAGTGTGAGCAGGGTAAAAGAGGAAGGGGAATGATGGCCTATGTGGGATCCCTTTAAGAATAGTGAAGCAGACCGTGCCTTTCCTTCATCTTTCAAAAAATTCAGCACTGCATCTCAAGGCTAACACATCCAATGAGTGTTTCCGTGCGCAATTTGAGTAAACCCATAGGGAGATAAGTTAAAAATACGAGTGGAAAAAATAGTTTTTCCTTTTTCCCTCTAAAATTTGATTATGTAATCTAATCTTATTTTATTATTTGCACTATTATTTTATAATTTCCTTAGGAGACCCAATTTAGACCTCAAAAATCCCCTAATGAACACACAAGTGAAAGTGTTTTTCATATGTCATGGATGATCAATGTTGTTGAGTCGTGAAGTATTCTAAGTGTTAGGACATAATCTAAGCTCCATCTCTTCCCCTGTCAGTTTCATCGATCCAACACTTAGCATTTTCCGAAGAAGCTCTCCGACCCTTCAACTTGGCTTCACCCAGCTACCTAGACTGTGCATTGTGTAGTTACAGTCAGCAAGCTATGACCTTGACCCTTAGATCTGCGCAATGTGCATTTCTTGTCCCCCAAGACTATTTCATTTTGCAATTCATTAGCCCAAGACATAGCCTTCCCTTATAGAATTGTGCAATCCTTTTAGTCAACCCAACCAAAACTACACATTGCACAAGTACAAGCAAAAAGTTGCCTCTCTATGCCCCTGAAATATGAAATCCCATAGGGGACAAATCTCCCTTCAGTCCTAGAACTTCACAAAGGATTTTTACAGTGGCCACTCCCTCAACCCGACCTGTTGTCTCCCAAATCTATGTAGGAATAAGTCAACCTTCCCTTCCAGAACTATGCAAAAGTTTCCTTTAGTGGTCCTCCCCTCATCCTGACCCACTATCTCTCAAAACTATATAGAATTTAGTCATCCTTCCTATCTAGAACTATGCAAAAATCTTCCACAACGGCCCCTCCTTCAGCCAGACTCACTTACCTCTAAAATTGTGTAGAAGATACCCTCTAAGACCACCCTGAACTACACATTGCACAATTCCAGGCCTCAAGCCTCATCCCTAGTTGTTGGGATTGTGCAATGCATAGTCATTGAGCCTCCCTTCCCAACTTATAACTCAGTTCCACCTCAATCCCTCAACCAGAATGCCACATCTTAGGCTAGGAGGTTTTCGGGCTGATGTCACCTCGTCATGAGTCAATTGTAGATACAGGAACTTGGCGAGATGATGGAGGAAGATCTGCAAAGGACATTCTTGTATTTGAGGATGCAATATGATCTATCAAGGCAAAGCATAGGGACACCAACTCACGACCACAACCCAAGACTTGAGATCATTGAAGATCCATGTCACCCACCCATAAGGAGGCAAAAGAAAAGAGTATTCTCAATAAGACATCATTCACAACAACAGTGGTGAATTGACATTTCCATATCACTCAAGCAGTCCATGTCAGCAGTGTTATGTCATGTCATGTCATGTCATTAGTGGTCATATGCCACATCACTATTTTGGTCCATGTATATTATATCCAATGTATTGTAGAGTGGAAGTCCAAAGAACACACATGAATATGGAGAGTCATGTAAGTTGAAAATTCATAGGAAGTTGAACAGTCATGAGGGTAGTCAAAGAGCCATAAAGGGGGAGCATCACCCCTTCATTATATATGCCCCCTCATTGTATGAGAAAATGACTTTTCACCTTGGCTCCTCCCGCAAGGCATTAGAGAGATCAACTAGTTCTTTGAGGAGCAAGGAGTGGCTCCAATGTCCCACTATTGGGGCTAGTGATGTACATTATAAACATGTGTCTTGGAACTTTTTCTTAAAAACAGAACCTTTTGAAGGCTAGCACGTTCTTCATGCATGGATTATGAATGTTTGTAAGACTATTCTATGGAAATTTGTATTTCATGTTTGGTTTCACATGTACTAAGATAGTTGAACTATTTCAGTTATTTTAGTGCTTATCTTATTGAGAATGTGTTGTAATGGTTGTTATTGTTATCCCATCCTTGCGGACTATTCCGCGGGATACTAGACAGACCTTTCCACATTTGTTGGTTGTAACGACCGTCACATCCATCGTGGACTATTCAGCTAGATGTTAGACAGTGCCTTCTGGTTCATGTGTGTCTCTTCCTAGGTGGTACTATTACCTCTCACTTTTATCCCCCCTTTGTAGTAGAAGAATCTTGACACAATTGCAACTACACACTCACCAAGCACACGTCCCTTTCTTTTCGAAGAAACCATTGCATCACTTTCCTATGCTGATGGCTAGAGCCAAGGAAAATCTTTAAGGATTTGCAAACCAAGCCTTTATACCAAATGGGACTCCTACACCAAACGCTGTGAGGTATGATTGGGGCTTCATATCGAGGAGATCCCCTTGGTTGGTGGATTTCGAGCACTGTCAACACTTAGTCAAGCCATGGTAAATACAACCATTTTTTATTGTAAGGAAGTTAAACATTTGTTGAGATACCTCAGAGGAACCACTCAGTTTGGCCTTTGGTACAGACAGACAGAGGGAGTGAAGCTTCAAGGCTTATAGATGCAGATTTGGGAGGGATTCCATCCGATAGGAAGAGCACATCAGGGGGAATCTTCAGTATTGGGTCAACAACAGTTTCTTGGTACAACAGGAAGCAGAGATCAGTTGTACTTAGTTTAGCAGAAGCATCATACATGGTTGCTAGTCAGGCATCTTGTGAGACTATCTGGATGAGGAAGATCCTTGTTGGGTTATTTGATCAATAGATGGACCCTACAGTGATTTACTATGACAATTAGAGTTGTATCAAACTCTCTGAGAATTTATTTTTTCATGATCCGTCTAATCATATTGACATATGGTATCACCATCTACGAGATCGTGTGCAGAGGAGAATCATGTTGTTGGAATACATTTCTATATTGTTGCAGGATGTAGATATTTTGACAAAGGAATTGTCAAGATGCAAATGTGAGTTTCACAAAGGCAAGATTAGGATAGAAGATAAACCCTTTCTTTTTGAGAGGGAGTCTTGAAAATAGCAACAAGAAAATCCTAATTTTATTTTGTCCTTGAATTAAATCACGAATTAAATTGTAATTCTAATTCTCATAGCAACTTGTAATAGTTAACTAAGTTAATTTGACTTAGTTGGCTCAGTAAATTTGAGTTGGGATTCTATATAGATTCATGTAGAGTGGTTACTAAATTTTAGGGGCCCAGGTTGAGTTATTTTGAGTTGTTATTATTTAATTTAGTTTAAATCAATTAAATTCAGTTAAACTAGTTCCAATTGATGGAGGAATTTGTTGGGTTGTGTTATATTCTTTCCATGACTAACCTATGTAGGGAACTGGAGGGTTAGGGGGGGGGGGGGGGGGGGGGAGCCCCCCTTCCTTGCGTTGATTGCGTAGCGGGGGGGCAACAACCCCCCCTGTCCGAGGGGTTTGAGGGAGGTGGGTAGCCCCCCTCTATGGGGTCTGGGGCAGCGCCCCGGGAAAATGTTTTTGGACCCTATATTAGGTTGGGCGAACCTACCTATGGTTTTTGGTCCATGGTTTTGGACGTGATGGTTTTCGGTCCATGGTATTGGATGTTTCGGCATGTATATATATGTATTATAACATTGAAAGGAATATAATGAAAAATCAAGCTGGTAGTCTCAGTTTTGGGATCCAGTGGGAAAATCTCTGTGTATATGTGTTTTATGTATTATGCTCTCGCATTGTTTATTTTTCTGTGTTTTATAATTCGTATGCAGGTAATTTTTGTACGGGGTTAAAACCTACAGAATTAGTGGGATATCCAGGAGTGGGGTGTACCCTGTAGTAGTGGGGCGTAACCAACACTGCTCAACCAGTAAACTAAAGTTTCACTCATAATTGACTCATGCATGTCAGATCAGAGAAAGACCTAGTTGAGATTAGATTTCATAGACAATGTACTATCAGTTGTATAATCATTAGAATTATACAGGTGATGAATGCAATCAGAGGAAGGCCTATGATGGATTGTGCAATTATGGATGAGGAATTTTCCAATTAAATATGGGCTAATTCCCTAGGAATCTGCGCAAGGAAATAAGAGCTTAGAAGGAAACAAATTTCATTAAGTATTGGTTGGAGCTTGTTTGCGAAGCAGTGAGATAGATTGTGATAGTGCAGAGTTTGCTTGGGATTGAGAAAATAATTGTAATATTCTCAAATTTTCTAATTAATGGAATATACAGATAGTATGGGTTTTTAGTTGTGGCTTTCCCTAGAAAATTATTGTGTTATGTGTGATTGATTCTTCCTTTTTTTGCTTCGTGATTTTAGCGATCAATTATTGTTTTCATTGATGAGTAGAGTAGATTCAAGTAAATTGTTTTAGCATAGTACAATATGAAGTTTGAATCTACAAGGAATTTATACTCATTGGATGTGGAATCTAATTACACATCCAACGAACGTTTACACTTGAAATTTGGGTAAACCTATAAGGAGATAAGCCAAAAATACAATTTAAAAAAGTATTTTTCTTCTTTTCCCTCCAAAATATTTACATGTACCTATTTTTAAAATTTAAAGGATTTTCATTGGTTTACATACTATGACATGGAAATTAAATGAAAATTTCATGGGAACTTTTAGGTTTAAATTTCCTCTAACGAATATTGCTTATGTGGTGAAAAATTGATATTTCCATTAGGGTTTTGTAGATATATTGTCTTAATGAGTGTTTAGCATTAGCTAAGTAAGAGAGTTTTCACGGATAATTTTTTTTGATGGGTTCATGTGAAGTAAATTTGAATTAGGAGATTGGTTTGCGAACATAGGATATGGTTTTGGCATTGTTGAGAGTTGTTAATTGTCAATGGATGTTTTTTATGAGTATGTTGAAGAGACTTATTTTTTAGCAGGGAGTATAGCTTGGTATTTGCCATTGTTTATGAGCTAGAGTTTGATGATTTATTGCGTATATTTGTTTGTTGATTAGTGATTTATTGTAGAGAGATTTTGGCATTCACTTATTCTATGATTGAGCATAATGATGTATGTGGGCCTAGTTTGAAATTTTGATGAAATGTGGCCTACAATATTTTTGTTTGAGTCAGGTGGATCCCATGTGAAATATTTTGAAACATGGTCCACAAGGATTCTAAGTGTTCAAGCCTTCAGTGAGGGAGTGGTAGCTTCCTTCTTGTGGCGACTGGTAAATTTGATTAGGGAGTGGTAGCTTCCTTCTAGTGGTGGCTAGTAAATTTGATCAGGGAGTGGTAGCTTCCTGCCAGCAATGGCCGGTAAATTTTATTAGTGAGTAGTAGCTCCCTTCTAGTGGTAGCTGGAGAAGTAAAAGGAGGTGGTAGCCTCCAACAGGTAGGAGCCTGCGCACTAGTAAGAGTTTGTGCCAATGTAAGATGTAGTAAGAGATTTTATTTATAATAAGAAGAAGATGGAGACAACAATTGGTGGTTTTTCCTAGTTGGGTTTTCCACCTAATATATGGTGTCCTTATGTGTTGATGTGTTGATGATGTGTTGCATTCTTATGGTTAATATGCTTTATGATTAAATGTTGCTCGTGGTTTATTTCTCTTTATTAGATATAGTACATAATATGTTGTAAATTAAATGATGATTCCATTAAAATGACAAAATAAAAGTAAAATTACTAATTGCATGAAATACTGATTCACCCCCCACCCCCCCCTCTTATTATTTATAACAATTTCAGCATCCTGCAAAGTCTGTCAAGCATACCTACACACCCATCATTAAGCACTCTAATCAAAACCTTAAGTGGTGCATTGTGAAATATGTTGTAAGTTAACCAAAACATTATTGTTACACAAATTATAATTTTTATCTACACCTTCTGTCAATTTAGACCTTCTGTAGTTAAATGTCTGTTACTTAATAGAGAAATTACCATCCTGCAAAGTTTACTTATTGTCTGCAGCTTTTGTCATTTGTAGATTTTATCGTCTGTCAGGAAACTTCACATCCCATGGGTTTTTTCAACCGCGACTCCTATCAAAATCTTTTCCAACCAAAACCTCCATGGCAGGTCATCCAATTACAGGTTAGTTAACAAGAAAAAATTTGTCCTGTGCCTTTTGTCAACATGTGTGGAACCCTACAAAACTTCAAACTATCATAGCTTCCAATCCCTTGGGACTTTTTCCAAGTGCTATATACCATTAGAAAGGTGTCTTAGAGAGCTATAAAATTGTGAAAAAATCAATACCTCATAAGATAAAATTCAAATAAAATACCTTCAAACAATACCCATCAATGACCACACCTTGACATCAATGACAGCACTTTCCTCAACAAGACTTAGCATCAAAACAGAAAGGAAGAGACCTCAATTTTTTTTCAACGATTGTTTCTTCAACTATTTCGTCAAGTCCTTTAAGAGAGTTATCCACTTCATATATTCAAAGAAATTAATTAGCAATATCTTCTTCATCATTCGTTTTTAGGTATTCAAATTGTCTTCGGTATGTCTAAAGCTTTTCCTTCTAGAATTTTTCATCCCCTTTTTATATAATTTGAAGATTATTTCATATATGTTTCGTTAATTTATAAGCATTACTTTAATGAAATTTGTTTCTAATAAACCACTCAAAATGGCATGTATTCCTTTTGCAATCAGTTCACTAGCCCTTATTCCAACTTGATCTGTTAGGGAAGTCAATGGATTTGTATAAACATTAACCACAATTTGCCAAATTTGAAAGCTAATAGATTTTTTATAGGTTTTCATTCTTACAAACCAAAATGCATAGTTTTCTGTCAAAAATTGGAGAATTTTTTGAATAAAAACTATCCATGAGTGCTTCTTGGGACATTCCTTCCAATGATTACTCATTCTTGAAGGCACCTACTCTAATTTCAATTATTGAAAATACACAATGATATAGGGAGTGGGGCGTGAATTAGTATCACATAGATTTAAACTATTCTCCCTTTATTAATCTTAAAACAAAAATCTCATTACATATTCAATCATTAACATAATGCATGGACATAAAGATTGATGCAGGAGCATCAACCCATTCTATGAAAAACTAGCAAGAACTAGTTCTGGAAGGCATAACTATCAAAAGGTCCGGTAATATCTATTTTGTAAATGATTAAAAAACTTGAGGATCCACTTGGTGAGGAATATTATAGATTATGTTGAGATCTTTATGGAGAAAATCACGGATTCAAAGTGTTCCATGACAATGTAATTTCATCTATAAATTGTAGCCTTTGGGCATTGAAATGAGGCGACCATTGAATGATGAGCCGGTCTTCCATGGTGCAAAGACATGCCATGTAATAGTTGAGTGATTAATATAATGAAATTGAATAATTGTGTTATGGAATTCTTTGTGGGTAAACTGGAGTAGATGCATATGATGTGTAGAGCATATTTTTTATTATGAGTTAAATGCATCACAGATTCAGCGTTAAGGTTGTGATTACACAGCTTGAGAGATGTGAATCTGAATTAATGTGTAAGAAGGAGAGGTAGCCAATTTCCTACATCCATGACCCATAAGTCCAAGTTCAAGACCAGTAAACACGGAAAACAAAAAGACCCCATAAATTGTTGATGTGGGAAAATTTACTTTTTACTGCAAGTTCCATCTTCTATAATTCTAGGATGTAAATGCAATATTGACATCAAGGTGGTCATACACCTTATTCTATAACTCTCTCATTCTGCAAGGTTGTTCACACAGAAACCCCTTAATCCACACATGGAATTATTTATAATCAATAAATCTTCTACTTGTTCTGTTCGCTTTGCTCACAACAAAATCCATAATCCGTCACCTAGATTCTTATGAATCATGGATACTTCTATGAAATTTGGAACTTAAATAGGTTCTACCCAAAACTCAATCTCGATCTTAACTAGATTTCTAAATTATAATTATACCGCGCTATACTCTAAAAAAATTAGCACTTCCTTATTTATCTTATAGTCATTCACACATATTTGATTGATTTTTATCAGGACTCTTGTATAGTAATAAGTAATCATTCACATTATGTAAATATCCACTATATATCCATGTATTCATGCATAAACACAGAATCAAAACACAGTAATTAATGAATTCCTCTTCTCATTAATAAACACGAGAACTCTACATACATAATAAAAATCCTAATCCATTCACCTATGGCAGATTCTACATGCATTTAGCAATTAGTTTTTCCTAGGCTTACAAGTATTAAATACCAATATAAAGGAAAAGTAGCTTTTCCTAGATCCCTAAATCACTCCTCGATTCATGCCCTAAATTTCTTATGCTTTTCAAGGTTGCTTTTATTTTTCCTTATGGGGGCAAATATCTCCTATCCATAGCTTTTCTAAAATTATTCTATAATAATTAAAAGAAACTATGAATATTTACAATTAAGGAATTTGAATTCATTTACAATATTGAAGCCTATTTTGGAGCTTTCCTTAAAAAATCTTGATGGATTTGGGAATCTCCAATGCTCCTGCATCAAGATTGTTGAAATTTCTAAGTCTATTCGTTAGAAATTTAATCTGTATTCTTCTGGTTTATTTCTTCTACTTGTTAATTCTTAGCAAGTTATTTAAAACATATAAATAACGAAATAAACACAATACAGTCTCAACATCTACAGATCAACAGCTGAAAGAAAATAAACACACAAGTGACACCATTATTTTTGGACAAACGTCCCTGGAAAAACCTAATGTGGGAAAACTGGTGCAACTATTCCGAGGGTTTATTATTATGTAGTATTTCCTTGGGTACAACTGGGTGCCAAACTAGCTCACTCGACAGAGAAAAACAACCAGCAATAATACCTCTCTATTTGGAAACAGGTATTCAGAAAACCTGTCCCACGAAATCCTCTTTAGCAACTCTGAAGCACTGTGTTAGCCTCCTACTGCTCTGTGTCCACCTTAGAACCCTCTATGTCAACCCTCTAAGGCACTACATAGCCTTTGGGACCCTCTGTGTCACTCCTACTTCCTTCTACATGGATGATGCAGGCCCTCTGGCCTTTGCATTGTCTCTACTGGGATCTGCGTGGCCTACTCTCGCTGCTGCGTCTTGCTCTCTACCTCTACACTAATCTCTCAGCATTATCTCTTCCTCTCTGTCCAATACTCACTGCCCCTTGCTGTTGATCATTGATTCAACTTTGCTTAGCAACCTTGCTCTAGCAAATCAAATGATTGATCACTCTGGTGTGTTCTCCAACTAACCCTCAAGCCTCCTCTTATCTTTTTCATGTTGGTCCTTCAACGGGTGATATTAAATCTCTAATCAATGGATAAGATTAGATTTGGATTAATCCATGACTTTTGGAACCTTCTAACCCAGTTTTATATTAATACCCATTAATATTTTATTTTTCCTAAGTTAGGACTTAGGAACTCCATTAAAAATATTAATTATTTTAATATCTCCCAAACCGGGTGCAATCTGTCCAAACCATTTCTGGGTCTTGGAGATCTCATCTGCTTTAGCCTCTCCACCAATTTTCATGGCTAGAAAACATCAATACTACCCCAAATCAACACTCCATCTTAGCGAGGACTATGTTATAGTAATATTCCTTACTGAGCATGACTATGATTATTTGGCACCAATACCTGTGTTGATGCTAGGCCTCCCCGCCCAACATCCCCTGCACTATTGCATCTTGTACTGCTGCCCATGGCCCTATCACTGCCACTACTGCATCTGTACGACAACTCCCTCTGCATTTGTTCTGTTGCTAGTCCTTTCTCCCAACACTGCATCTGCACTGCAACCCCCTCTCATCATGTTGCATCGTGCTACTGCTAACTGCTACTGCACTACAACTCAGTTACTGAGAATTAAGTAACTGATCCACCCAACTATTGACAATCCTGTCAGACTAGAACCACTCCCGATGTTGAAGCTCCCTCTGCCACTAACAAGTGCTCCCTCTACTGACCTCTGTATTGCTGCAACAACTCCCTACATCTCGCACCGTTGCAAACCTCTCTATGCCATCCTTCACTATTGCAACACTCTCCATGCCTCTAGCACTGTTGCGGCCTGCTAGCCTTGCATTTCCCGGGGACTATAACACTCTTTTTCGCTTCATCCACACCCGTTTCTACTGACATCCACTAGTCCTACTACTCTCTCTTCAGGGATCCCTTAGCAAGGTATAATCCAAGAGGTTGGGTACCTCAAGGATCCCGCCCCTCATCATCTGTAGTCCTCCTGACTACAACTCGATGTCTCCTCACCTCTTCTCTATAGGTACATGAGCACTCATGGCACAATCGTCATCCTCCTCGACCTCCTTCTCCGCCTTCATTGGCACTGCCTTAGAGTCAGATGCCTCTCCCTTAGACTTCTTCTTCGGACATTGGTTCGCATAATGACCCAGTTCCCCACAGTTGAAGCACTTGACCTTGGAGAGGTCATTTTTCTTCCTCTTCTCCTTCTTTCCCATAGATGCCAAAGCTACATCCTCTTCCTCTTTCTTCTTGATCCAGACTCCTTTGTTGCTACTTCATGTCTTGCTCAACCGCCTTATCTACTCTTGGCGAAGAGTCGCCCACAATTCTTCCCAATCTGGAAGTTTCACCATACTAGTATGCTCTAGACAAATTTTTCTCACTCCTCAGAGACTATGTTAAGTGTGGTCGTCACCAACATCTCCTCATTCGACGTGCCTCCCATGGAATTCATTTGGTCCCAAATCTCCTTCAACCAAACGAGGAAGTGATCTATCGTCTCTCCCTTCTGCATCTGGTATGACTATAGCTAATTCTCAAGTAACATCTTCCATCTTCCTCTACACGGAAGTATGTTGTACAACTTCTTCAAGGCATCCCAGATTTCCTTTGTCATCTCCTTCTCGACAATATGTTGGACCACATGATCCTTGACCCCATCAAGGATGATGCATTTTGCCTTGGCCATTGCCTCCTTGTAATTCTCATTATTAGCCGGGTCAACTGAGATCACCATTGTTCTCAAGGTGAAGGCCTTGATGCAATGTCTATCTAGAATGGATAGGATCCTGGCCTCCCAGACAAGAAAGTTGGACACGCCATCGAGCCTGTCCTGATCCCTCAGCCCATTCATGGCCATCTCTCTACTCTTCTGTCGACTCCTCTGAGTCTCTTTACTTCCCTCCGGAAGTTCTCTCTTCAACTGCTGCTAAGTCTCTCTAATTCCTGCTTGAAAGTTCTCTACTAGACTCCCTCTGAGTCATGATTTCCCTTCTGGAAATTCCCCTGCCAATCGTCAAGTTGCACCTCTCCAATCTTCTATGCACCTACAACACTGATCCAGATTTCTTGGCTAGAAATCCACCTTGGTAGCAACTCCCTCTACCTTGGTTTTTCCCTATTATGTATTGTCATGCCCACAGTACCCCACCAACTTCACTCCCGCAAACTGCCCACAACTTCCTATGCCACAACAACTGAAGGAGTGGGCCTCTAGGCTCTACGCAATCCTGACACCGGAAAAACATCTCCCTCAACCAACCATGTCAATCCTCCTGGGCTCTACGTGAGGCTCTTTCTGCCCTCCTCAGCCTCTGCGTTGGCCTCTCTCTGGCCCAGAATGATGACGCAGTCCCTCTGCGTCAACCCTTCTTCTATTGCTTTCTACAAGGATCAGCGTCTATCACTCGGAACAGCTAATTTTGCTGCAAATTCTCTACTTAGCTGATGCCTTCATCTCTCCTGTGATCTACAACCACACTTTGATACCATGTTGAAATTTCTAAGTCTATCAGTTAGAAATTTAATCTGTATTCTTCTGGTTTGTTTCTTCTACTTGTTAATTCTGAACAAGTTATTTAAAACATATAAATAATGAAATAAACACAATACAGTCTCAACATCTACAGATCAATATATGAAAGAAAAAAAACACACAAGTGACACCGTTATTTTTGGACAAACGTCCCTTGAAAAACCCAATGCGAGAAAGCTGGTGTAGTTATTATGAGGTTTTATTATTATGTAGTATTTCCTTGAGTACAACCGGGTGCCAAATTGGCTCACCCAATAGAGAAAAACAATCGGGAGTAATACCTCTCTATTTGGAAATAGGTATTCAGAAAACCTATCCCATGAAACCCTGTCCAGCAACTCTGAAGCACTGCGTTAGCCTCTTGCTACTCTGCGTTAGCCTCAGAACCCTCTATGTCAACCCTTTGAGGCACTGTGCAACCTCTAGGACCCTCTATGTTACTCCTGCTACCTTCTGTGTGGATGACGCAGGCCCTCTAGTGTCTGCGTTGTCTCTGTTGGGCTCTGTGTGGCCTGTTATGGCTGCTGCGTCTTGCTCTCTACCTCTGCGTTGGTCTCTCGGCACTATCCCTGCCTCTCTATCTAGTACTCACTACCCCTCGCTGCTGATCACTGACTCAACATTGCTTAGCAACCCCACTCTAGCAAATCAAATGACTGATCACTCTGGTGTGTTCTCCAACTGACCCTCAAGCCTCCTCTTATACTTTTCTTATTGATACTTCAACGGTTCAGATTAAATCTCTAATCAACAGCTAAGATTATATTTGGCTTGATCCATGATTTTTGGAACCTTCTAACCCAGTTTTATATTAATACCCATTAATATTTCATTTTTCGTGAGTTTAGACTTAGGAACTCCATTAAAAATATTAATTATTCTAATATCTCCCAAATCGGGTACAATTTGTCCAAACCATTTATGGCTCTTGGAGATATCATGTGCTTTATCCTCTCCATGAATTTTCATGTCTATATCACATCCAAGTTTACCCCAAATCAACAAAGATTAAGGTGGAAATCCAAACTAGGAGAAAACCACTTGAATGTTTTTGCAGCAGTCTTCAATTTATTACAATGTTAGAGGAAACCAATTGTGAGGACACCAATCCTTTGTAAGCACAAACTTACAATATTGCAAGCTTTAACTTGTCAAGAAGAAGACACCAATCCTCTATAAGAACCAATAAACTGTTTCTCACAGTCCAACCTGCTGAATATATGAAAATACCAATCATTTGCAACTCAACTCAACTTAGTACTTTGTTGTTCACTATTCAAGTGTTAATATTTAGGCTCAAAATGGAAGATTTTCCCACCTAGTAGCTTTTATGCAACATTACGCCCTTTTCCTCACCACTTGACGTGTTATTCCAACACTTAGTTATATTATCTAGACTATGTTCTAGCCTTTACAACCTTCACATATTTGTTATCACTTTTCTTTAAGATGACCGACATGCTTATGGCCTAGATAAACTAGGGCTTGAACTCCTCCAAAACTGGAAAGGGACAAAAATATAAAATTCATCCATATCACAGAGTAAGAATATCCACAAATTTTACCTTTGCAATTCTCCCTTAACAAGTCAGCATTCCTCCTCATTCAACTCTCTACTCCTTAGCTCAAATTTATTTTGGTTTTTCTTAGACCTTATTACTCACTCAATCTCTGAGTTGGTGATCAAAATGCACCACGTGAATGGCATATTTATACTATACAAGGGGGGTCTAGGGGTCGACTCATCCCCTAATTGTCACCTTAAATTTGGATTCGATTGGACTTTATGGGAGGGGCTCACTTGAGGCTGACTTTAACTAGGGACATGTGCATTCAAAAAATCATCTCTCTTCAACCATGAAGAGTTATGAGGTTTGAAACCTATCACCATAAATTTATTTAAATGGGTCATCAATTTATGAAGTTTACCTTTCCATTTGGATTTCTTTTGACATCAATAACAACATTTTTCAACAAATTTTTTTTCTTGAAAACCAAAAATATTTTTAGTATACTTTCATCTTTATAGTATTACAATACAATGGATATATCTCGTGGTATCCATAAAATTCCAATCCATTTATCCGAGATTAGAATGCAACCATAGTTCCTTAACCAAAATTAAAAAACCATGGGCTAAACTACCTTGCACTAGAAAATTGTTAAAAGTGAAAACTATCTGCCAAAAACCATGAAAAATAAATGCTAAAAAGAACCTTTATTTTCACAGGGGTGAACCCCTTGAGTAGGGGGGGCTCCTACCCTGCTTTGACCTCCTCGATGTGTTTGGCACATCATAAAACATGCGGGGGTAGTTGCACAAAGAATATAACACACCCTACAATGTGGAAAAATGTTTCATTGTAGTAAATTCCTTAAACCCAAGAGAATCCTTGAGCAAGTAACTAGGCCTTATGTCTTTCAAAATTTCTATCAGATGCATACCAAGCTTTATATACCCATTTAAATTTCACAAGTTTTCTTCCTTTTAGTTCAAGAGGGACAAGCTCCCAAGTATCATTTTCCATTAAGGAACTATATTCATCATTTATTATTGTATCACAACATGAATGAATTGAAGCTTCCACAAATGTTTCTAGATCATGATTTTCTAGAACTTGAGCCAAAAGAAATGAGGCTTGTTGAAACTATGAATGTGTATAATGTTGATTTGTAGGATCAATGGAAATATTACCACCTACTTCTCACATAGACTAGACCCATCTAAAAATTTGCAGTGCTAGTGTACGTTCATGTCCAATGGAATCATCTAAAGGAATTTGAGTAAGCAACAGTAGAAATTTTGTCCTCAAAATGAATTGACAACCTATTTAACAAATTAAGAGGACGTCATCATATTTTCAAATATTGATTTATGATCTAGATATCATTATGTCAAGATCAATGACAAAGACATCCATAAGACATCGTTCAAAATAAGATATGGCCATTATGAGTTAATGGTGTTTCCATTTGGAGTGCAATTGTTTACTCACCATGGATTCTCATAGATAATATCAATTGCAAGTTATAGCATGGTCTAAAGGTTGTGGTTGATCACATATTGCACAATGGAGGCAATATCATATTTATACTAATTTCATTAACAATGTCGAGAACATAGTGTGTTCAGCCCACATCAATATCACTTACATAATCAAGTTGTTTTTCCACATATATCTCATATTCTTAGAGATTGTGTGATTGACTCAATTTCTTAGTTTTAAAGCATGGCATGAATCATCATGGCCAACCCCTATGCTTTATCATGCGTACATCACCCATAGATTTCAATTTGGTCGATTTCAATCTTGGAAGGCTAGGTTACATTGATAAGATGTGCAACTACTTGGGCTTTTAGAATTATATCATTCTTAGACATGGGTTGACCCACTAGTTTATATTATTATTGCACTACGTTTACCATTGTCATGAGCAAGATCTTGTCAATATGCTAACATTGAAAATTTTGAAAAATAAACCCTGTAAAATAAGTAGATATGGTTGCACTATTTATTTATTTTTTCTTTCCATGGAATACATAAATACACATCTCAAGAAATCTTTTCCACACTTCTCCTCCTTCCAAGAATGGTACCAAATTGAACTTGGATGGAGAGGATAACACTATTGCTCACACATGCTTAGGCTAAACTCAATTGGTTTACCACATTTTAATAGAAAACATATCTCAAAATTGTTTTTCCAAATTAAATAGATTTCAACTTATAGTTCTCATTTTGACGTAATAATTATTATGAAATAAGTGATGACTTTTTCAATATCAAAGCATTTAAATTTAATTCTTAGTTCATCGTACAATATCATGATTGCATTCAACTTTATGTTTTACCTTATATGTTCTTTCTATAATCTAGTATGAAGGAGATGTGTTTACATTTATGATGTGCCACAAGAGATGCAATCCCTTGAAGTGCAAGCCTTTACTCAATTTTTTACATTATAAAAAAGTTTGCACCTAAACTCATTTGATTCCTCTTTGTGCAAATAGGTGTGGATTTAAGGTGGATATGAGTTTTCTCTCATTCAATAAATAATACCTTTATTAATATATTAGAAAAAAAAACAAACAAACAAAAAATAGGATGATAATGATGATTTTTATTTCCCTTGAGAATTTAAATTCCCTATCACACAAATAAATGAAATGTAACTAAATATTCTCCGTCATGTTGTTTTCATATTTAAACATGTTAAGTTTTGAAATTGGTATTGATTCACTATTTAAGTAGAGTGTATTTGGATTAGTTTAGCAACCATTTCATTAATGTGTAAATCATGAGTATTAGCCTTGATTTTCATAATATTCATTTAGTTCTTCAAGTGATTAAAAACAAATTGCTTCAACAAATTAGAAGTTATAGTATTTCAAGTTAGTGTTAAAACATAATATTATAAATAATTTAAATATTTTCTTTTACTTTTAAGGTTATTGTTTATACTAAAGGCAAAATCTGTGTGTGTGTGTGTGCGTGCGTGTGTGTGTGTGAGAGAGAGAGAGAGAGACAAGTTTGCTCAAATTTATTATAAGTTTTAATATATATATATATATATATATATATATATATATATATATATATATATATATATATTAAATAGAACTTTGCAATGATAAAGAATAATATGAAGAAACCAAAGTGTTAAAAATGTGATCTTTTAAATATTAAATCACATTTTGATTCACATCTATTTTTAAAATAGTAATAGAATTTTTTTATCTCCCATCATTATTTTTTTTTAGATATTATGATTTTAATTTAAATAACAGTTAAAGTTAATATCTACATAGTTATAAAACTACCACTTTTTAAAAAAAATCACAAATTTAATTTCTAAAGTAATCGAGAATAAAAAATATGTATAAAAAAAAATAAAAATAAAAATTTCAAATTTAAAACTTTCCACATTTCCCTTAAGCGATTTTATTTTAAAAATCATAAGTTTAATTTATAAACTCGTCGATAATCACAAATATGTATAAAAAAAATAAAAATTACCTTTCAAATTTAAAACTTCCCACATTTCCCTTAAGCCATTTTAAAATAAATAACTTCAAAGTCATTGCAACCACCTTTACATCACATTTTTAAAATGGTATTTCTATAACAATGTAAAACACCTTGAAATTGTGGAATTAACATCTTTCCTAAATTTCTCATGCTTTTCAAGGCAACTTTTATTTTGCCTTATTGGGAAAATCTCTCCTATCCATAGATTTTCTAAAACTATTCTATAATAATTAAACGAAACTATGAATATTCACAATTAAGGAATTTGAATTCCTTTACAATATTGAAGCCCCTTTTGGAGCTTTTCTTAAAAAAGCTTGATGGCTTTGGGAATCTCTAATGCTCCTGCATCAAACATTAAGATGGAAACACAAACTAGGAGAAAACCACTTCAATGTTTTTGCAACAGTCTTCAATTTATCACAATGTTAGAGGGAACCAATTGTGAGGATGCCAATCATATGTAAGCACCAACTTACAATATTGTAAGCTTTAACCTATCAACAAGAGAACACCAATCCTCTATAAGCACCAAATAATGGTTGCTCACGGTCCAACCTATTGAATAGATGAAAATACCAATCCTCTCCAACTCAACTCAACTTAGTACTTTGTTGTTCATTATTCAAGTGTTAATATTTAGGCTCAAAATGGAATATTTTCCCACCTAGTAGCTTGTATGCAACACTACGCCCTTTTCCTCATTACTTGACTTGTTATTCCAACACTTAGTTATATTATCTAGACTATGTTCTGGCCTTTACAACCTTCACATATGTGTTATCACTTCCCTTTAAGATTCCCTACATGCCTGTGGCCTAGATAAACTAGAGCTTGACCTCCTAAAAAACCAATGAGGGACAACAATATAGAGTTCATCCCTATCACGGAGTAAGAATATCCAAAAAAAATACCTTTTCAATCCTCTCTTAAAAACTCGGAAACTTTCCTCATTCATCTCTTTGCTCCTTAGCTCAGCCATGTTCTCCCTCAACTCGGATTTCTTGTGGTATGTCTTAGACCTTATTACTCACTCAATCTCTGAGTTGGTGATCAAAATTAACCACGTGAATTTCAAATTTATACTAGAAAAGGGAGGTCTATGGGTCAACTTTTCCCCTAATTATCACCTTAAATTTGGATTCGATTGGACTTTATGGGAGGGGCTCACTTGAGGCTGACTTCAACTAGGGAAATATGCATTCAAAAATTAATCTCTCTTGACCGTGAAGAGTTAGGAGGTGTGCAACCTATCACCATAAAGGTATTTAAATGGGTCATATATTTATGAAGTTTACCCTTCCATTTGGATTTCTTTTGACATCAGTAACAACTTTTTTTAGCAAGTTTTTCCTTGAAAACCAAAATCAGAAAAACCAAAAATATTTTTAGTATACATTCATCTGTGTAGTATTACAATACAGCTGATATATCTCGTAGCATCCATAAAATTCCAATCCATTTATCCTAGATTAGAATGCAACCATAGTTCCTTAACGAAAATTATAAAACCATGGGCTAAAATACCATGCACTAGAAAATTGTTAGAAGTGAAAAATATGTGCCAAAAACCATGAAAAATGGATGCTAAAAATAACATTTTTTTTTCAGGGGGTGAAACCCTTGAGCAAGGGGGATACTACCCCCCTTTGACCTCCTTAATGTTTTTGGCATAACATACAACTTGCGGGGCTAGTTGTGCAAAAGAATATAACACACCCTACAACATGGGAAAAGGTTTCATTGTAGTCAATTCCTTAAACCCAAGATAATCCTTTAACAAGTAACTTGGTCTTATGTCTTTCAAAATTTCCATCTGATGCATACCATGTTGTATATACCGATTTACATTTCAAAAGAGGGACAAACTCCCAAATATCATTTCTAATTAAGGAACTATATTCATCATTCATTATTGTATCACAATATGAATGAATTGAATCTTCCACAAATGTTTCTAGATCATGAATCTCTAGAACTTGAGCCAAAAGAGATTAGGCTTGTTGAAACTCTGAATGTGTGTAATGATGATTTGTAAAATCAATGGCAAGATCACCACCTGCTTCTCACCTAGACTGGACCCATCTAAAAATTTGTAATGCTATTGTATGTTCATGTCCAATGGAATCATCTAAAGGAAGTTGAGTAAGTAGCAGAAGAAATTTTATCCTCAAAATGAATGGACAAGTTACTTAATCAATTAAGAGGACGCCATCATATTTTCAAATATTGATTTATGATCTATATATCATTACATCAAGGTCAAGAACAAATACATCCATAAGACATCATTCAAAATAATATATGGCCATTATGAGTTCATGGTGGTGCCATTTGGAGTGCATTTTTTTACTCACTATGGATGCTCATAGATACTATCGATTGCAGGTTATTGCATGGTCTAAAGGTTGTGGTTGATCACATATCACACAATGGAGGAAATATCATATTTATACTAACTTTCAGTAATATTGTTGAGAACATAGTGTGTTTAGCCTACATCAATATCACTTACATAATCAAGTTGTTTTTTCCACATATATATCGTGTTCTTAGAGATTGTGTGATTGATTCAATTTCTTAGTTTTAAAGCATCGCATGAATCATCATGCCCAACCCCTATGCTTTATCATGCTTACATCACTCATAAATTTTAATTTGGGTCCATTGCAATCTTGGAAGGCTAAGTTACATTGATAAGATGTGCACCTACTTGCTTTTTCAAAATTCTATCACTCTTAGACATGGGTTGACCCACTTGTTTATATGATTATTGCACTATGTTTACCATTTTCATGAGAAAGATCTTGTTAATATGATAACATTGAAAATTTTGAAAAATAAACCCTATAAAATAAGTAGAGATGTACTATTTTTTTTTTCCTTTCTTTCTTTTTCTTTCCATGGAATATAGTTTTTTTCCACACTTCTCCTCCTTCCAAGAATGGTACCAAATTGAACTTAGATGGAGAGGATAACATTACTTCTCACAAGTGCTTAGGCTAAACCCAATTGTTGCACCACATTTTAATAGAAAACCGACTGGGCTCCGCTAATACACTGGGGCCTAATCACAGGGGCTATTCAATGGGTCTACTCAATGGGCCTAATCCACAGGGAGCGGAAGAATCCGCCCCGAGCCAAAGCTTCAACTCAGTGTCTAGTGACCTAAGCCGAGTGGTAGGATGCAAGCGTCTAAGGGGGAAGGCTGTAGTATCTATCCAAGGAAGCTCAAGGGTCGAAGCAATAGTCTAGTGGAAGTGGGGTTGATCGCTAGGGGAACACTTCATCCGGTACCAGGATCAAGGGGCAAGCGATAGCGATCAGTAGCGCTCCTCCCGAACACCAGGCAAGCGATAGCGATCAGGGGATTAGAAAGATGGGGTTCCATGGCTTTTCCCGGACACCCCATTTCTGTCTTTATTAAGGAGTTGGAAATTATGAAAGCACCCTTTTATCACTATCTCAAATTTTTCTTTCCAAAATTAAATAGATTTGAACTTATCGTTCTCATTTTGAGGTAATATTTATTGTGAAATAAGTGATGATATTTTGAATATCAATGCATTTAAATTTAATTCTTCGTTCACTGTATAATATTATGATTGCATTCAAATTTATGTTTTAGTCTAAATGTTCTTTCTATAATCTAGTATGAAGGAGATGTGTTTAAATTTGTGATGTGCCAAGAGAGATAAAATCCTTTGAATTGCAACCTTTCCTAAAATTTTAACATTATAACAAAGTTTGCACCTCAACCCATTTGATTCCTCTTAGTATAAATAGGCATGGAATTACGATGGATATCAATTTTCTTTCATTCAATAAATAATGCCTTTATCAATATACTAGAAAATAAAAATAAAAAAATAACATGATAATGATGATTTTTATTGACCTTTAGAATTTAAATGCCCTCTCACACAAATAAATGAAATATAACTAAATATTCTCCATCATGTTGTTTTCATATTTAAATATATTAAGTTATGAAATTGGTAGAATTTATAATGAATAAATTCACTATTTAATTTGAGTGTATTTGGATTAGTTTAGCAACCATTTCACTAGTGTGTAAATCATAAGTATTAGTCTCTATGAATATTATGCTCTTTAAATTGATTTGAGAAAAAAAAAATTGATTGGACAATTTAGGAGTTATAAAATCTTTATAATATTTCAAGTTAATGTTAAAATTAATATTATAAATAATATTAATTTAAATATATTTTTTTACTTTTAGATTATTGTTTATACTAAAAGAAAAGCAGCAAAATATGTATTAATGTATATAAGTAATGATTACTTTTTATATATATATAATTTAAAAATAAGAAATTTGTTCAAATTTATTAAAAGTTAAAAAAATATATATATATTATAAATAAAACTTTATAATAAAATTATATAATAATAAAGAATAGCATGAAAAACTCAAAGGATTAAAAATCCAATTTTTTGACAAAATAAAATGTCACCACCTTTACATATTCATATCTTATCACCACTCTACCTACACAACCTCCACTTTCACACCCATCTTAATTCATTGGCGCCATCCCATACTTCACCTTTCAGCTTAATTTGGCGGTCTTTCAAACCTTGCCAATAATGCCTTTTCTTGCGCTCGTAGTCCTCCACGTCATCGACTTTCATGTTTACCTCTACTTCTTTTTGATTCCTCAGCTTCGTTAATCCTTCCGGCATATTCTCCAGCGGCCGGAACACCGACCATATTCTCAAACACTTCAATTTCGGCCTTGCATCCTCGTGGAACGAGGGAATGCTTTTCAAACAATCAAGCAGTTTTATGACCAGCTCTTCCAGTTTGGGAAATGCCCCTGCGTCCCCAAACTCATTTGGAAATTCAATGAAGTCTCGATTCGTATTCTGCTCCAAGTGTAGCTTTGTCAGATTGGGAATATTTTTTAACCCTCTAAAATCTGCACTGGAGGTATTTAGCCCGGCTAATGATAGCTCCATGAGATTCTGAAGGTGAAAAATCCACTTAGGAACCACACAATTGGAAAGATGAACTGTTTCAAGGCGTTGCATGGCCTCCATGTCCGTTGGAAGATGAAGGTTTGTACGAGGATAACATTGAACATGTAGGGTCCGCATCTTTGTCATGCCCCGAAAAGTCCCCTCGTCCTCCACTCTAACATCATCACTATTTGATGTAAAGAATATTGATAGGTGTTGGAGAAGGGTCAATCCTTTGAGATCCCTCAATTGCAAGGCACTGGCACTGGCACTGGCACTGGCACTGGGTGAATTTCCAAGAGTGAAAGTGACACCATTCAATGTCTGTAGATAGATGAGCTTAGATATACCCACAGGGCAATGTTCAAATCTCCACCCTAAATTCAAATGTAGCATATATTTGTGCTTCTCTATCCCTGAATGCAAATTGGATACATCGGTCTCATCAACATCCAGAAACTGGAGCTGCTGGAGGCCACTAAGGGACTCGGGCAGTTTGTGAATGCTTGTCCCGGACACATTCAGGTATTTTAAAAGTTTTAAATTCCCGATAAAATCGGGCAATGATGTGATAGAAGTCTGACTTAAAGCTAACACATTCAGATATTTCATGTTATCAAAAAAACTCTCAAAAATTGATGCTAGACCATAATTATGAGATAGAAATAGACTTCGGAGCCCTGGACACTGGATACCCTTCTCGATTGCAGATATCTCATTTTTCATCAACGAAATTCGGCGCAATCCTTGGCATTCCTCCACCGGTATCATTTCCAACTGTCCTCCGGGTTTTAACAAACATTTAGTTTGCTCAGAAACCGCTAAATCATGCAGGAGGTCATGCATTTTGCAACTCTTTGCTCGTCCATTCCCGGCAACCTTTGAAACTTCAATCAGGCATCGATGGATAAGTTCTTCCATGTAGGATAGCCCTACATTGTATGAATCTTGTAATTGCACAGAAACAAAACCTTGGGCAATCCATCCATGCACTAAGGATTCTGTATCTATTTGAGTATTCTTAGGAAAGACACAGCAATAAAGAAAACAAGGCTTTAGGTGAGAAGGCAGAGCCTCGTAACTCAACTTCAAAGAAGACAAAACTCGATCACTCATGCCATATGCTTCGTGCAGATGAAGAAGGGTCCATTCCCAATCATTAGGAAGTCCCCTTACATGTCTTGCCAAATACGCTCCTATTGTTTTGATTGCCAATGGGTTTCCAGCACATTTTTCTACTATACTGTGGGCTATCTTGTCGAGCTCCTCTGGACAAGCGTGAAGTGCATCATCTGAGAAGGCGTGGATGCAAAATAGTTTCCAACTCATATCCGAAGATAAACTTATTTTCCGGTGGATTTGAGCCTTCATAGCCTTTGCAACTGCTTCGTCACGCGTTGTCAGCACAACCTTATCTTGGATTCTGGATGGCAAGCCAATGTCCTTCCAAGCATCTCTGTCCCACACGTCATCAACTGCAAACAGACAGTGCTTTCCTTCTAAATATATATCAATTTTCTCTCTAAGCTCCTCCTGGCTTAAGTCTCTCAGCTTTTTATCATCTGGCTGTTCGGCCCTGTTTTCATCATTTCCCACCAATGGCTTCTTTCTCTTGTTGCGCTCAAATTGGTTGACCACGTCACGGAGCACTTCTATGACAACGAATTTCTGAGATACGGCCAACCAAATGACAGTCGAAACCTTTATGGACTTCTTCGCTGTTGAAAATGTGTTGGAGCAGAAGAGTTTTCCCCTGCCCTCCCATGCCAACAATGGCGATGACTCGAGGGCCATCTTTTTGCAATATCCATTCAGTAACCACATTAATATCGTCTTCCATGCCTACACTCTCTGCTTCTCTGAGAAGAGCACTGGATCTTTCCCTTTTATCTTCAAATTTATATGCATCCAATGCCTGAGCGCGAGCATTCACTTCGAATACTGACGCAAGATATTTCAGATATTTAGTATTCTGCTGGATTTTGTTGAGTTTCTCCTTCAAATTCCTAATTTTGCGGCCCATCTGGTAGCGGAAGATCATCCTTCCAAACATGTGATGAGCTGCACTACATCTCTCCACTGTGTCCTCCGCCCCACATTTCTGCACCATGTAGTCCGCCTCGGCAAGAAAATCCTCAAGACTATCAAGCCATTGGGACACTGAAGTGGAGTTCCTCTTCCCTCCGGCATCCGTCAAAAGACTTTTAATGGAAATAAGCTGATCACAAAAGAATTCAAAATCCTCTCTAAAATTAGCAATAAGCGATACCTCTTGGAAGAGTTTGTCAGCCACTGTAGAAATAAATTTGTCTATGAGCGCACTAACAACAGCTTCTCCTGCCATGTTTCCTTTGACTCTTGCACCACTCTGGTTTTCTTCACCGTAGTAGCACGGACTACTCAAGCAAACACCTACCCACGTAGCCTTTGGAACTTCACTCCTCAAGTCCACTGAGTTGCTCTGCCCTCTACTTCTCTGCAAGTCACAAGATTATATAAGCTTAGCATAATTATTGCTAAAGATTAGTGTGCCTTGTGATTCTATGGCAGCAGCAGGTAAGATTAAGAATAAGAATGAAATGTTGGTCCACGCTAAACCAAGTTACAAAAAAAAAGCTTAATCATTCCGTCATAGCATGTAAGAATAAAGATTAAAACGTTATTCCCCGCTACACGGCATTAGGAAAAAAGCAATCATTCCAAAAACTTAATCCATACTCCACCAAATGAGAAAAAGAAGCCAATCAAAAGGTTATTCCCTGCTGCACCACAGTAGGAAAAAAGAAAATCGTTCCAAAGGCTTAAACCATGCTCCACCAAAATAGAAAAAGAAGCCAACCAAACGCTTATTCCCTGCGACACCACATTAGGAAAAACACAAATCATTCCAAAAGATTATTCTATGCTCCACCAAATGAGAAAAAGAAGGCAGGTTATTCATTAGGGGAAAAGCAAAGCATTCCGAACATTTATTCCATCTCCACCAAATGAGAAAAGAAGCCAATCATTCCATCACAGCGAGTTCAGATTAAGAATGAAATATTAATCCTTACACCAAAGTAACATAAGAGGAAATTCATTCCAAAAAGTTATTCCAGGCTACATCAAAATTAAAAAAAGAGAGGCTAAATTAGGCTAATCATTCCATCACAGCAAGTTAAGAATAAGAATGAAACGTTATTTCACGGTACACCACATGAACAAAAAAAAGAAACCATTCCAAAAGGTTATTACAACCTGAATTCCTTCTCTTTTTTTTTGTTTCTGTACTCTCCCGTTTGCCAATCTTCAGTGCTTCACTACTCTCGCGTTGTGGGGATCCCTTTCTTTCCTGTAAGGGTAAAGATCCTCACCACCAACGAAGCTAGTAGTGGAAATAAATTGAAAGCATAAAGAAAGGTATCAAGTGTCGAATTCGAAATTATCAAAGAAAGGTATGGGAGTGTATCCTTTTGTTCAGCAAGGGACTTCGACTCGACTAGCAAGGGCGTCCAAGTTTGTTTATATGATTGATGTTTGTTGTTTCCATCAACATATTTTGTAAGGTCAATGTTCCCTATATTCATAATTAGCAAATTAACATAACAACTTTAAAACAAATGGATATATCTCGATTGGTGTTCATCTGCATATATGAATGTTAAAAAACTGAGATATGCATGCACAAAGGAACAATTTTTATTATATTGCTTAAATTACATAGATACAACACATATTTATGGTGCTTGTGAGATCCAACCAATTCCAAATATGAATAGCGAGGTTGAGATATTCTCTCAACATCCATCCACAAATCTGCAACTAATTCTAAATTATACATGGAAGAATTATCTTCCAACACTCCCCCTTAATTCTTACATACATAGTTACAACACACATTATAACAATACAATAATCTTTGTCTCACTGGTCTTCATCAGCAACTCTACCCACTCTGCAGTCATCTGGACTTCGCTCTTTCTTTCTCCACCTCTTCGAGCTTACCTTACGACTCATTCAAAGTACACCTGCTTCAATCCATCGATAATGAACTTTGTAAGACCAACAATATTGACGAATCCACTCATCGGGGCTTCCACGATAAGAGTTGTCAAGTGATGAATCATCCTATGGACCAATCACCATCTGTCGGATATTTCGCTTTTTCCTATCCATTAGCGGCTATGCAAATGATCTGAATATTGAATGTGTTCAAGAGTTGATCTAACAACTTCACTTGCTTCACACACATGGATCTCATACTATAACCTGTAGTTGTTGTTCAAGGGTTTCCGAGCACCGAGAACAAAAAACCATAACAGTATAAACAAAATCAAGCTAGTGATGTATTCAAGGGTTTCCGAGCACCAAGAACCACTAATATGATTTATGCAAAACTGTTTAATAATTGGTTCTGTACTTTTTACAAACAAGATTAAAAGAACAAAAACAAACAAATAAACAAACAAACAAAAACCAATAATCATGAAACTACTGCAAAAAACAAGCCTCTCATATTTTTTTATTTGATTGTTGTCTTGGATTGTCTTGTGATTTGTTAGAGTAGCTAATTCTAACAAAATCACTCCATTGAGTTAGCTAGGCTCAATGCTTCTGATTCCAAAACATTTATTAATACCATTATTAATTTGTTCTTTATTGGAGCTTTTAAATCTGCAATTTTAACAAATTGCACTTCCCAAACTCCAATTCTGTCAAATTTGGTAAACCTCTAGTTGCGTGAGCAAGATGCTATCCATATCTCTTCCCACTCCCTCGCTTCTACAACATTTGTTTCCTTTTCCATGAGATCAAGCTTTGTCAACACTCCAAATGTCCTATCACTTGTAGGATCAACTTCTCAGGCCAGTTTTATAGCATCAGATGTTGCAATATCTTGGTTTGCAGGAGAAATTGCCAATATAAGACAATTGGGCTTATCAACATAGTTGTGAACCATATTTTCAATATCACCAACAATACTTTTTGGTTGTCCCTCTATGGCAACCTTTTTCAAACCAGGCAGATCAACAACATTAGGAGAATATATGCTAAGATGAATCATTGTCGTCCTAAAGAAGGAAAAGACGATCTACAAGTGGAATTGATGACTGAAACAGGATTTTCGTGGCCATTAAGACGAGTGCTCAAGATGTTCGGAGTGCCCACATGTCCTCCTATACCTCGAAAAGGAGGAGATGAATATCTAGACTAATCGACTCCAGGGAAATAAATTTTACCATATCTCGTACACACACAATGGCTAGTGTTTTGACTCTGCGTCCATCATTTAGCAATGGCGTAGAATATTGACTAGCACGTTGGTGTCACAACGAGGTTGCAGGCAATAGACCGATTTGGAGAACCAATGAACTGTTCTTTACGACTCTACTCAAATCTCCTCAGCACCGCACACATATATACATCGGCAAAAGAGATCTCACACAACAAACTTAATAAAAAATCACACGAAAAATAAAACTCACAAAAAAAACACTCTCACACACTGTCACATAATAGAATTTCAAATCTCTTCTATTTTTCTGGGCTCTCCCTTGAGGGAGTCAAGCCCATATGAACTCTGATACCATGTTAAGACACTGAGAGATGCACACACAAAGGAACAATTTTTATTATATTGCTTAATTCACACAAATACAACGCATATTTATGGTGCTTGTGACATCTAACCATTTCCAAATATGAATAGGAAGGTTGAGATATTCTCTCAACATCCATCTACAAATCTACAACTAAATCTAAATTATACATCAAAGAATTATCTTCCAACAATTAACACAATTATGTAATGTAATGTTTTTTCTATTGATAATTAACAAATTAGCATAATTACATTAAAACCTATTGATATATGTTGATTAGTGTTGATGAGCATACATCAACTACTTCTAATGTGATTGTTCTAGTTGATAGTTGACTTATGTGGGGATGTTAGTCAACCATGGATGACTTTGGTTTACCATGGTGACTGTGGTTGACTATGATTGACATTGTTGACTTTAGTCCATGGTTGTCAATATTTACCTATAGTTGACAATGATAGGTTATGGTTAACCATAGTTGGTGATGGAGGCCCATTTCTAAGTATGATTTGACCATGTTAACCATGGTTGGCCATGTTGGACAATGATGCTTATGGTTGATTATGTTTGATAATGGATGGCCATTTTAACCATGATACCCATGGTTGCCATGGTTGACCACAATTATTCATACTTGCCCATTGTCAACCATGTTGACTATGGTTGATCATGGTGGACTATTATTGACCATGTTTGACCACCGTTTACCACATTGCCTATGGTTTGACCTAGTTAACCATGGTTGAACATGCTGTTATGCTCCTATACCAATAGGTTTCATATTTCATGATTGACTGGTAAAAGTCCCTAATATGTTCATCATTTCCATGTTGCACAGGTTTTCCATATTTTGAAAAAATCAAAAAATTTAAAAAATGTGAAGATGGTATGCCCTAAAAGAAAGATCAAAGGGTAAAAAGAATGAAGTGGTCGAAAAGAAAAGAAATGAAACCCAAAGAAAAGGACCATGAAAGTGTGCTAGTCCAAAATGCTACTATTATTCTATTTTTGCAAAGAATCTCATTGTGTGCAATTAATTGACTCTTGCCACAATTGGTGGATGGCCAAACAGCTTAATCTTGGCCAATTCATGTTTCAATTTCTTGTTTTACAGATAGAGAATAAAATCTGTTCAAACTGTTCAATCTTGGCAGATAAGTAGTTAGGTAGAGAAGCAAAGGAGTTCAACAGTTAAATCTGAGCCCTTGGAAGAAATAAGGGCAGACTTAGATAGGATTGCAGTCAAAAGAAAAGAAGAGGATGAGGGTTTGCCAGTCCAAGTGCACCCATGGAAAAGGAAGAAAAAATGTTAGGTATAATAGCCTGGATAGGCAGTTTTGGTGTTGCAGAAGCATGCTTATGATTAATTTTTTGTTTCTCAAGAGGTTCATCTTGTTGTTATCATAAGTACAATGGCAATTGTGTGGCTACAAATCAAGTGATGCATGTCTAACTTCCCTTCACACTTCCCCCAAGAAACACTTACTAACCTCCCCTTAAGGATATTGAGATCTGTTCAATACTCCTAAATCACTCCATTTCATGAAAAAGCCTAAGGAAAAGAACATTCTTGTTTTAGGCAAGAATCCACATTTCTTATGTAAAAATCCTTTGATTCCCTGTTGGGTCCCTATAATACTAGTGATTACCCCATTACTATTGTAGTTGTACCCCTTATTAATATTGTTGTGCCCCTATTATCCCCATATTGTTATTATTGTGCCCCATAGAATCCCTCTATTGTTATTTTTGTGGCTTTATATTATTATTGTTAGGTCGGTTGGGTTATATTATGACTCCTTAGACTCCTATATATAGAAATGAGGTTTTGTCATTTGAATCATCCAAGAATTGTTCATTTATGTAATGTAAATGAGGTTTCCCCCTCGAAGAGGCTGAATTCTAAGGCATTGATCTATCTTTTCTATCTTTTCTTGAGCTAGTTTCATAACATTTGGTATCAGAGCTTTGGATTCTAGGGTTTCGCTGCTCCAAACAGGTCATCGTGGCATTTTCGCTATAACTTTTTTTCTGTGACGTTTAAGAAGTTGCAAAAAAAACCCATTTGAGAAGAAATCGCGTTGTACCTCGAGTCCAAATTTTAGAGCTGTTTGCGCTATATTTGCGGAGATATGATCTAAGGAAGTTGGTCTTTTTGCAGACTCTTGAATTACATTCCAAACAGGTGACCTGGGGAAAAGCATCATAACTTTATCTCTAGGGATCGAATTGAATTTCGTAAGAAGGTACAGAAAGAGGACGGACTTTAGTTTCTTGTATGCATTTTTCAGATCCAAAGGTCGAAACAGTGACTCGTGGCACGTCGTACAATTTCGCTCTACTGAACTAGTCTATAATCAAGTCACTGTGGGAGATTTCACATAACTCTTCCTTGGAGAATCCAATTTGGGTCAGAATTGTGGCATTAGAAAGAGGACATAGAGGGCTACTGCAAGTCACAAATTCAGATCTAGATGATTGGAAATTACAAAGATATATTAGAGGCAATATCGAGCTCCTACAAAGTGAAAAAAGGTGTGTAGATTTTCTTAAATTTTTGCTTAAGCTTGGTTTGAAAATTTATTTTGAAGGAATTCAAAGGGCATAGTAGAGCATTATTATCGGTAACTGATGACCCAAGGAAAGAAAATGCAAACACCTAGTAAAGAACTTGAAAGCTCTAGCATGACTCATGAAGAAGAGGAAGAAATGCAACATGATATATCAAAATTACAAGACCAAGTGCAACAACTGTCCCTTGCACAAAAAGGAACAGAACCTAAGATGGATGGTTTAAAGAAAGGTGTAGAAGCTAAGATGGATTGTTTAAAGAAAGGTGTAGAAGCTAATATGAATGACGTGGAAGCTAAGATGGATGATTTGAAGATAGATTTGAAGACAGACATGGAAGAATTGAAGATAAATATGAATAAGTTTCTACAAGAAAGGGTCACTAATGGTGAAAGGGTAGTAAAGGAAACTCATGATGAGAACAAAAGAAATGTTAATCATGATTCCATAGACTCTAATGTTGGATCAAAGACCCACCATATTCCAAAAATCGATATGAGTAAGTTTGATGGTAATGATCCCGCAACATGGATATTACAGATGGAGCAACCTTTCGATCTCAATAATGTGCAAAACACACAAAAGGTACGTATTGCAACTTTATATTTGGAACCAAATCAGTTTGTATGGTATCAATGGCTTTGCTCTCGTAAACAATTTATCACTTGGGCAATTTTTACGGAAGAATTGATAGCACATTATGAGGATACAAAAAGCAACACTTTTTTTAGCCAATTGATAAGTCTCAAACAAAAGGGTTCAATAATGGAGCACATTGAGGAGTTCCAAAAATTGAACATAAGGGAAAAAGATATTCCAGAGGAGCATAGGATTGATGTGTTCATAGGGTCTTTAAAGGATAATATCCAACATGATGTTCGCCTTTGGGAACCTGATTCATTAGAGAAGGCATTCAGGTTAGCAAGAAAAATAGAAAGCAAAATTATGGCAACCAGGAAGCATACCACTCACAACTATAAAGACGGAAGTGTTGTTGCCGCTAGTCTTCCACAACCTATAAGGTTGACACCACAACAATTGGAAGAAAAAAGAGCAAAAGGGCTTTGTTACAGTTGTGATAGAAAATACACTAAAGGTCATAAGTGTGCTAAGAAGAAATTATTCTACATAGATTGTGAAGAGGAAGAAGAAAAGGAGCAAGAAAGGTCAAAAGAAGAGGATATACTCTAGGAACAAAGCCTAGATAAAGAAGAAATGAATCCGACCATATCTTGTAATGCATTGGCGGGAATTACCACTCCTCAAACCATCAAGATAGAAGGAAAAATCAAGAAGAAAAGGTAATAGTGTTGATTGATTCAGGAAGTACCCAAAATTTTATTCATTGTAAGGTAGAAAGAGAATTGAATTGCTTCTTATATCCAGCACCAGAGTGTCAAGTGATGGTTGCAAATGGAGGAACAATAAATTACTCGGGAAAGTGCCATAATATCAAGCTATCCATGGGAGAATATGTATTGACTAGCCCAATGCTTTCCATTTCAATGGGAGGTGCTTATGTTGTACTAGGAGTCCAATGGCTACAATCCTTGGGTACAATAGCTTTTAATTTTCAAGAACTTTTCATGAAATTTTCTATGGAAGGAAAGGAAGTTGAATTAAGGGGTATTGCAGGGAAACCGGGAAAGATAATCAGCTCTAACGGTATGACAAAGCTTCTAAAAAAGGAACAAAGAGGTGTAATTGCACAATTATGTTCACTAGATGTGTCCACAGTGGAATCATCTATTTCTCCAGATCTCCAAAAAGTCTTGGACAATCATTCCAAGGTATTTGAGACTCCCAAAGGTCTCCCACCTATTCGTGATCATGATCATGCTATTCATCTGATTCCAGGAAGTGTTCCTCCAAACATCAGGCCGTACAGATATCCCTATGCCCAAAAGAGTGAAATTGAACGTATGGTTGCAGAAATGCTAGAGGCTGGTATAATTCAACCAAGTCAAAGTTCTTTCTCTGCTCCAGTCGTATTGGTGCACAAAAAGGATGGATCATGGTGCATGTGTCCGGATTATAGGGAGCTCAACAAGCTCACTATTAAAGATAAGTTTCCATTCCTGTCATTGATGAATTACTGGATGAATTGCATGGATCAATTTACTTCACCAAGTTGGATCTTCATTCAAGATATCATCAAATCAGAATGAAGATTGAAGACATTCCGAAAACAACATTTAGAACTCATGAGGGTCATTATGAATTTTTGGTCATGCCTTTTGGCCTTACCAATGCACCTTCAACATTTCAAGGTTTGATGAATTCAATTTTCAAACCATTCCTTAGAAAATTTGTGTTAGTATTTTTTGATGATATACTAATCTACAGCAAGTCTTGGAAGGATCATGTTGAACATGTTGACAGGGTGCTACAACTATTGGAGGAGAAACAATTATATGCAAAAAGATCCAAATGTTTCTTTGGAGTACAAGAAGTGGAATATCTGGGTCATATTGTATCTCATGAAGGAGTTAAGGTAGACCCTAGCAAAATTAAAGCCATTAAGGAATGGAAAATTCCCACATCCATAAAGCATCTGCGAGGATTTCTCAGGTTGACAGGGTATTATTGCAAGTTTGTTAAGAATTATGGGAGAATAGCAGCACCTCTAACAACATTATTGAAGAAAGATGCATTTTCATGGACTCCAGAAGCAACAAAGGCATTCGAACATCTTAAAGAGAAAATGTGCCAAGCATCGGTCTTAGCTACACTAGACTTCACAAAAACCTTTATTGTGGAATGTGATGCTTCAGGAAATGGAATTGGTGCTGTTTTAATGCAAGATGAAAGACCCATTGCTTTTGAAAGTCGTCCAATCAAGAGAAAGTTTTTACACAAAGCTATTTATGAGAAGGAAATGTTGGAAATACTCCATGCACTTAAGAAATGGCGACCCTACCTAATGGGAAGACACTTCAAGGTAAAAACGGATCATGATAGCCTTAAATACTTTTTAGAACAAAGATTATCCTTTGAAGAGCAACAAAAGTGGGTCACAAAGATGTTGGGTTATGACTTTGAAATCATCTACAAAAAAGGGAAGCAAAATGTGGTGGCAGATGCACTCTCAAGAAAGGATGAGGATGTGGAAGCATTGTTGTGCGCCATTTCTATTATCCAACCAGATTGGATAAACGAAGCAAGGGAGGAATGGAAGAATGACGAAGAAGTGTGGGCACTTATTCGAAAGTTACAACAAGATTCCAGTATGTCTGATACATTTAGCTAGCAAAATGATTCGTTATGGTACAAAGATCGCTTATACCTCTGTAAGAATTCCCAGCTAAAACAAAAGATTCTTATGGAATTGCACACTTCTCCCTTAGGAGGGCACTCAGGATTTTTAAAAACTTACCACAGGGTTAAGAAGGAATTTTTTTGGGATGGCCTTAAATCAGATATTCAAAATTTTGTGGCGGAATGTTTGGTTTGCCAACAAAAAAAAGTTGAAACAATTAAGACACTAGGTCTATTACAACCTTTATCCATTCCAAGCCAACTTTGGGAGGAGGTTTCAATGGATTTTATCACAAGTTTACCCAAGTCTGAGGGAAAGAGTGTCATCATGGTGGTAGTTGACAGACTTACCAAGTATGCACACTTTTGTGCATTATCACATCCATTTAAAGCCAGTACAGTTTCTACTGCATTTATGGAAACAATTCAAAAGCTACATGGAAACCCAAAGATTATTGTAAGTGACAGAGATCCCATTTTCACTAGAAATGTTTGGACAGAATTATTTTCTTGTCTTGGTACTCAGTTAGCTCATAGCTCATCTTATCATCCTCAATCTGATGGGCAAACTGAGATAGTAAACAAATTTTGGAAGGATATCTTCGTTGCTTTGTATCTGATAAACAGACACAATGGGTCAAATGGTTGCCTCTAGCTGAATGGTGGTATAACACTTCCTTCCATACAGCAACAAAAATGACCCCATTTATGACACTTTATGGGTATCAGCCACCATCCATCACATCATATTTAAGAGAAAATTCTAAGGTTCAAGCAGTGGAACATCACATTGGACATCAACAACAAGTCCTCCAACTCTTAAAGGATAACCCCGTGTTGGCACATAATAGAATGAAACAACAGGCAGATCAACATCATAGCGAAAGAAGTTTTGATGTGGGTGATTGGGTATTCCTATAGTTACAACCATATAAGCAAATGTCCCTCAAGCAAGCTAAGAAGGATAATAAATTATCACCAAAGTATTATGGTCCATACAAGGTGTTGCAAAAGATTGGTACTATGGCATACAAATTGGAGCTTCCTGTAGCTTCTCGATTGCACCCAATTTTCCATGTTTCATGTTTAAAGAAGGTTATAGGCAACAAGCTCCCAGTTCAAACAATATTGCCAGAACTTGACGAGGAAGGAAAAATTATATTGGAACCGGAAGCAGTCACAGAAACAAGAACTCGACAGCTACGAAATCGATCAATTTCGGAGTATCTTATCAAGTGGAAGAACTTATCTGCTGAATATTCCACATGGGAGGATGATAATTTTATACAGAAGCATCCAAAACTTCTCAAGCGTTGAGGACAACACTTTTTTGAAGGAGAGGGGCATGTTGGGTCCCTATAATACTAGTGATTACCCCATTACTATTGTAGTTGTACCCCTTATTAATATTATTGTGCCCCTATTATCCCCATATTGTTATTACTGTGCCCCATAGAATCCCTCTAATGTTATTTTTGTGGCTTTATATTATTATTGTTAGGTCGGTTGGGTTATATTATGACTCCTTAGACTCTTATATATAGAAAGGAGGTTTTGTCATTTGAATCATCCAAGAATTGTTCATTTATGTAATGTAAAGGAGGTTGCCCCTTCGAAGAGACTGAATTCTAAGGCGTTGATCTATCTTTTCTATCTTTTTCTTGAGCTGGTTTCATAACATTCTCTCAGCCTAAGTTATCAAACCTTATAACTTAGCACCTTTGTTTCCTAAACCCATATTAACTGCTAACATTACTATATAAATCCCTTACAAAGTCCCCTTCCCTGTATTAATATATCTTTACAAAAAACCCTCAATGTGTAATAATCCCGCCCCGGTCGACTACGGCCATATTTATGTTTAAACAGGGATAATAGGTTCATTCGAAACCATATAATAACCCTCCCCGCGTGCAAATGTTCAAAGGTTAATTAACATCTGGTTAATTAACTGTTTAAATGCCCCGACAGCCAATAAGTAATCGCTCTGATGCATTCAAATCATTGTTTATATCACATGGACCCCGCGCTATAGCCCTCCCCCAGCACCATTAAGCGCCAACCGTTGGATCCGGGCCTGCTGATCGGATGGCCCGCGATCATATCGCGAGGCCCTCCATTTCCAATGTTTACCGCCTGGAGAGCCAGCAATATTACTGTTGTACCTTGGACACGCGGCGCCCTCCCGCTCCGCTCGCGGCCCCTCCACCCGAAACCACCTTAGTGCATAAGTGGTGCAAGCCAATACCACTTACCGCCCTCCCGCTGACCCCGCCTGTTGTCGTCATCGCCACGTCACCTCCACCTCAACATTCCATACCTCGTGTCGCGACAAAACATCACGCCCTGATGACGTCATCCGACCGAAAAGTGCCAAAAGCCCGCGAAGCCAATTTTTGTTTAAAACCCCGTAAAAACTGTCATTTTCGCCCATTTTACTCGTTGTTTTCGCGAGAATGTTGCATGAAAATTAATGTCCAAGCAGCTGCGGAAGCTCTAGTCCGCCACCCGGCCAAGCAAAGACCAGCCTCCTGCTGCTCAACTCATCAGTCAACTTGCCAATTACACCGGTTCGCCTCCATACTATAGGTATTTACCCTGTTCCACCTCCCGAACCTGTATTTTCAGTTTCCTCTGCAAATTATACCTATAGGAGCCAAATTCAAGTTGCAACAATCCACAACTGTCATACCAACCCATCCATAACTGCTCTTTTTCCCTTTTTTCCACAGAAACTCGACCTCCAGTTTAAAAAACACATAGAACTGAACAATGGAAGCCCCTGTGGCCCTCAATGTAGCACCCCTCAATGCACCTCATACAGACCAGCATCATTTACCCTTGGCTGACAGAGATTTCCAAATAAACGACCCGTCTGGTTGTCAAAATCATCTTCATACTTTCTGCCTAATCAGAAATAGTCATCTGAACAACTCTGATATCTATGGAATATGGGAATCCCATCTCCCCAGGTATTACCTTCCCTCAGTCAAAATATTCCTAGATATTATTCGCCACTGTTGTGCCAATTATGACCCTGTCAGTAAGACAGTTATGACCCCATCACAAACTGTTATTTTCTACATAACTACTGAGTCTATCAATGAAATGCTACACTTCCATCCAGTTTAGCCTCTTGCTCCTCTTTCCATGGGATTTTTGCTTGAGCAAGGCTTTCAACTGTCCAGTGCAGAAATAGCCCGGATTGCCAAGTTATTCATGAAACCAGAGTTCCAGCCCCAAGGTCCACCTCCTTATTTATATGTCTCCTTAAATGAGACTAGAAGAATTATTCTTGACATGATATCAGTGATCTTGGGAAATAGGTCCAGTGAATATGTGGATGAGATGGTCTTGGTTCTGTTATACACCTTTACTCCAGGATAGCCCCTTACTATTAAATATGACTATGCCTCTTTCATTGCTGACAAAATCTATGCTCAATTCATGAATTTGGAAAGAGAAGGAGTGTTTAAATACACAATATTCATATACCATCTGCTGTTGTATTATCACCCAGACAGTTTTATATTTCCCATCAGGAAATTGGATTCCAAAGGAGAGAGGAGGTCTGTAATCTTTTGGACCTCTGTCTTCCACAGAATTGGTGAATCCCCTTATACCTATTGTGAGTTCATTGACCTATTTATACATCCAGCCTCCACTCTATTGATAGGAGCTCCTCCTCCTAGGCTCTCTGATGACATAAGGAAGATTTTACAGCTCTCCAAAAACTACAGGATAGGTGACTGGTACTTCTACCAGGATCACACTAAGATCAGGATATATGGCTGTGAAATGTGCCCTTATAAGCTGCCCAAATATGTGCCTATGAGACTGTTTGCTCTGGAGTATTTCAGGCAACTTATCAATGCAGATTTGACACACTTTTGCAATGTGAAGAAAAAGGCTCAGCTGAGGATAAGAAACCAGCTAGGCCCTTTTATCATTAACAAGAGGGAAGCATGGGAAGATGCTGATAAGATATTAGGGGAAGAAATTAAATTGAAGAAAAGCTTCTGGTGGGTGCCATATGACCCAAATAGCTTTATAAGTGACAGAAAAGTAAGAAACCGGCTATCAAGTTACACACATCATAGAATCCCTGAAGTAGAACAATATGCTAATCAAGATGACTGGGTAGAGGGTACATTAGTAGAAGAACTTACTCGGCAAGAAAAAATGGAACAAGCTATGAAAGATTTAGAAAATACTCTTGACCTGGAATCTTTTGGACATGTATCTTTCAAGCTACCTCAGCAAACCGGAGTAAGTACATCTTCTGCTGGGACTTCACAGCAACCTATACAAGAAGCCAGCACACCAGTTTCAAGTTCTTCAAAGGACAAGCAAGTGGCAGGCACAGAGCAGCAAGAAATGACTGATTAGCAGGGGCAAATTCATACAGTACGAACCAAAGCAACAGAGATTCCTGCACTACATACTGCTCTAAATGAGGAAAAAGGAAAGAAAAGGGATAGACAAGAGGTCACACCCATCAGTGGACCTACATAATAGCCAGGTGCGAAAAGGCAAAGACTGAATCCTCTATCTAAAGAAGAAATCATTGAGTAAACCATAGAAAGCCTAAGAGGTGAGAGGGAAACCAGCCCACAGACCTCCCCAGTGATAGACACATCAACCAGCTCTCACAGGAAGGAGCTGGAAAGGCAGCATAGTGTGGAAGTTTCATCCACAAGGCCACCAAGCAAGCAGATCTTAGACATCAAAAGAGCATTCACAGAGATAAAGGCTAGAAATGACCCATTGAGGCTACAAATTTATAACCAATATCTTAAAATGGCCCCCCACAAAAAATCAAAGATTAATGTCAGCATATGACATTAAAGAGGGGAAAATGATCATGAGCTATTTCAAGCCTAAGGTGCAACAACCACAATCGACAACCGATTATATCAGGACAAATCTGGAGGTCTTTGCCAAAGACATTCATCCAATAGATCAGATTGAGCTACACAAACAGACTGGAGAGATGGTGTATTCCATGCTAGCTGATAAAGCAATGTTAGCTCATAAATTGCAAAATTCATTGGAGAACACCTCTGCTCAGGTAGATTTAGAGAAAGCTTCCTCTCTAGCAAAAGACAACAGGATCAAATCCTTGGAGGATATTATTATTGAACTGGGACATGATCCCAAGGATACCAAAGCATAAGAGAACTATTGAAGAAAAAGGAAGAGGACATTGCTGCTCTCAAAAAACAACTCAAAATGCCTCCTTCTATGCATCCAAAAACAACAGATGTTGTACAACAGAAGTCTGAAGAGGACATGATGGACCTGCTCATGAGATTGAACGAGAGATTGGGTGAGACAAATCAGGCCTTGGAGAAAGCACTACAAGATAAGCAGGGAGAGTCGACCTCCCAGCCACTTGAAGTAACTCTAACAGTCACAACTGCCCCTCCCACAGTTATAACAACAGTGCCTCCCACTGTCCCGGCATCAACAACAGAAATCATCACAGGAGCAACATCAACAGCAACAGCACCAAGCAGCATCACTACTGTGACTACAAAGAAATTAATAAAAGTCATGGAGGAGTTGAAACTCCAAGTATCAGAGCTGAAACAAGTTAAAGAAAAGTTGGCAAATATTGAACGGAGCTATGATAAATCCAAGATGAATGTGGCAGAGAAGACAAGGGAAGTCAAAGCATTGGAAAACAAGGTAAGAGTCTTAGAAAAGGATCTCTCTCTGGATAGGCCTCTGGCAGAAATCAAAGGAATTTTGTGGACCAACATCACTCAATCCCTTAGTGATGTATGGAGATCTATTCAAGCCATTTATGAATAGATTGACTTGATAAACGTGGCCCAGGTGGAGGTTCAAAAGACAAGAACTTTATTGGGACAGATGCCTGACCAAGCTAACAGGCTAATACATTTTTTGAATACCAAGACCAGTGAAGAACTGGAAGCATTGGATATCAGAGATAGAACAGGTACCATTCTAGATGTCAAGAGAGTTCTAACCATGAGAACTCTGATGCAAAACTTGGACAGAAGATGCCGGGACATGTAGGTAGATATTAATTCTTTCACTGAAAAGTTTACAATCTTGCATCAAAAAGGTTTACCAAGTCCTTTGGGAGATAATGATCGTTTGATGAAGCACAAAGACTATGTATATAAATTAAATACATATGATGTCAATTAAGCTAATGCATCTTCAAGCACTTCAGGAGAGAGAGCGCTTCCATCTGGCTAGTCCCTTTATGACAGCCTAGAAAATCTATTTTACATAGAGCATGAGGTGAAGCATGTGTTCACCATCCCACCTAATTTCTTCAGATACACAGATGCTGAAAAGAATTTAAGGAATCTGCAGAGATATGGAATACCAGGACCAAAGTGGTGGCAGAGCATGCTGGAGATCCTGTAAAATTATTGTTGGTCAAATCAAAATTGTGCACCGTCTGCTATAATGTGAAGAACAGAGATAAATCACGGTTCTGCGCGTCAAAGCGTATCACATCAAATTAAGGGAAGTCCGGCCAGAGTAGAATAATCAGCACAGAGGATCAGTAGAAGACAGTTGATAACCAACTTATAGCACCTAACTCCAATACTTTCCATAAAGATGAATCAAACAACGCAGCATGAATTTATTGCATCTATTTATTGTCCCCTTGTTTTCGAGGTTGTCTGTCTCTATCTATGTAAAAGAAGCATTAATTATCAGCAGATATTATTTCTATCAGATATTTTGTATAATATCTTGACATTTTTGTATAAATAGCCCCCCAGACGAAGTATTTGGGGTTGGTTAATGGTGAATGTTCATATTCTTGACTATAATACTGAAGAATTTTTGGAATAAGAGCTGTTGGAGCCAATTTTGTCTGGTTTACTAGAAAAGGAATTGATGCTACGGACCATGTTACAGAATTCCTGAATCATCTCATGGATCAATAAGTCTTTCTAACTTATGTTTTACAGTTTCTGTGTTTAATATATCATCTATGTTTCATGATCTAAATAATAGAGAAAAAGAATAACTCAGAATTTGCTTGATTGCACTCTGTGTTCAATCTTTGTTATTATTAATGTTTTCTTCAGAATTAGCATAAACAGTGAATTCTTGACTGCTCCTGTTTCCCCTGATTCTTACATCTTGAATATTTGCTAAGGAATTTTTAACTGCTCCCTAACAATATTCAGCCATTTTCCCCCTGTCAACATGATGAAGGATTCTTGATTGCCCTTCACCCATTGACTCCATTCCACGTGATTCCAACTTACCAATTGTTCCATGTTTGAGTACCTTGCTCTGTGATACCCCCTCAATTAAAAAAACTGATCCAGGAAGCTATCCTTATTTGACTCCATCATGCCCAATGGACTGAAACTCTTCAGTTTTACCTCATAGTTCTATTGAATTTCCATCCCTCCAACAAAATTCAAAACAAAACCCTCGCACTTCATAACTAGCCTCACATAATTCAAAACAAAGTTAAATTATAAAGAGAGAGCCCTCTCTGGATGCAGATTGGCTAGAATCTATATCTTAAAGATTGGTATGTGGTTACCTTGGCCGTATTCCCTTTCTTACAACTGTAGGGACAACCTGAGTGATAACATCATTGGCGACTCCACTGGGGACCTGAATGTTGTTTGTTATTTCTGTTTATTTCATAGATTACAGATGGAGCTTGAAGTCAGCTAGGTAGCCTTTGAAACTGCTCTCGTTCTGCGATTGCAGGAGTAAATAAATGTTGCTTCAATCTATCTCCAGTCTAATTTATGTTCTAGACATCTAGTCCAAATACTTGATCAGTTCCTCTTTTTCAATCAGTCCTCAGGAAAATTCAAAACTCCCATACTTAAAACTTCCTAGAAGACACTGTCAAAGTTGTATCCTTCAAATATTTCAAGAAAAAAAATATATATATATTCAGAAGCTGGCTCCAAAGAAAAATATCCATTACACCAAATCAAATACAGATCCAAATCCCCCACCTATCTTTGAAAATCCCAATCTGATCCCTAAAAACCTTAGAAGTCAAGAAAGTCAGGAACATTCTACTAGTCCACACCTTGACACACCTCAGTAGAACCCTATCCAAACTGAGCTTACTTCTGGAAAATAACAAATCCATTCTACCATTACTGTAGCTTCTTCAAGTTCACCATCAACACTTCAAGCCATCTTTTCCACCCCCCCATTTACAACATATATTTCCACTGTTACCCCTGCTCTTCCAACTGTTACATTTATCTCTGCAAATATGGCAAATCGATATGCTCCCCTACAATTACCTGCAAATCCAGGGGCTATGCCTAAAGATTATCAAAGCAAAATCACCTATTTTGATGGTACTGGCACTTATACAGCACAACAACACACCATGAAAATGACAGATTATTTTGAAAACTATGAGATTGATGCTGATGATGTGAGAATGAAAGTCTTTGTTCAAAGTTTAACTGGAGATGTTAGGGCCTGTTTTAGGGCACTCCCTGCAAACACTATTGCTGATCCACAAGCCCTTTATCAGACTTTCTTGAACATATGGGAAAAGAAGAAGGACCCTCTACACATCCTATCAAAATATGAAAACTTGAAAAGAGGCCCACAAGAAACTGTTCAAGATTACTGTACCAGATTTAATAATGTATATAATTCTATCCCTCAAAATCTCAGGCCTCCACCAGATTTTGCCTTGATCAAATTCCCTAATGCATTTGACTCTGACATTGTTGGAAATAATACTGAGAGGGGGGGGGGGGGTGAATCAGTATTATCAGATCATATAAAACTTTTCAATTTCATACTCAGAAACATATACGCTACTTCAATTAAGTGAACCTGCGTGTACACGCTACTCTGTCTAATGCAACTAGCGTATATCCAGAGATCTTATGATTCAGTTAGCTTAATCTTCAGTAAATGCATCAGAACATTATTAAGCATATTTAACAGTAAACAGGTGCAGTATAACAGAACAGAACATCACACAAGAGCCACACACATGAACACCATGATATAAGGTGGAAACCCAATGTGGGTGAAAACCACCTGCTGCAAATCGTCTCTTTCTTCTTTAATAAGAAACTTCTTTTACAATGTACTGGTGTAGTCCTTTACCAGTACGCAGGCTACAACCTGCAGAGGGATACAACCCTCTCTCGTTTTCCAACTACTTCTGGAAGGGAGCTACAACCCCCTCAGCTCTTGTACTAGCCGATCCATTTACTAGTACGTAGGTGCTGACCCTACAACCTTCCTTCCTTCAGGGACCACGTTTCATCAATTTTCAGACTGGATCCAAGAGTACAAAACAAACATTACTGTAATACAATCATCAACTTATACTTGCATCATAATTCATTAAACAACCCAATACTGAATCACTGAAACCCTGTCATCAAGAACACAGAACCCAAAACAGAGCCCAGAACTCTGCAACAACCACCAAAATCAACAGCAACCTGAAATATCAAATCTTATTATGCATACGCTACTTCACTGTACCAAAACCGCGTGTATACGCCCTTTCTCCAAAGGCAACCCGCGTGCAGATCTAGAAATAATTACTTATGCCTTCGCTGTCAGATCCGACCCTTGCCAAGCGTCCCGAACAGATAAACAGTGATACCAGATCTTCTCACTTCGTCAGACACCCAATGCTTGCCTCTTTGCCTAATGATCTTCTCCTTATATAACCTTAGGTACTTCACAATACCACGGTCAAAAACCATAGTAACACAATACCATCAACCTCAAAACTAGGGATCGACACGCCCGTCGAGACACCATGGTCCGAAACCATAGGCACAACTTCCAAGGACTAACCGCCATGGACCAAAGGTACTTTTTCACATACACGCCCTTTTACTGAGGCCAACCTGCGTGTACACGCGACTTGGTATATAGTGAGCCTGCGTATACGCGACTTGGTATATAGTGAACCTGCTTGTATACGCGACTTGGGCTTAACGAACCTGCGTGTATGAACTTTCTTGGCATGTTGTACTAAGATCTGTCCTCTGATTAAGTTGCCATCACCTGTACCAACCTCTGAGTGAGTTGCCATCAAGGACAACACTTGAATCATAATGCCAACAATCTCCCCCTTTGGACTTGATGGCAACCACCACACCAAGTCACTCTCCCCCTTTGACATCAAGGGCAAAGGGCGGACCAAGATGTTCTCTTCTTTGGTATACCTCCTGCTGTCCATACTGCTGTCCATACTCCCCCTGAGTACATGCTGAAGTTTCTGATTTGGCTCCCCCTTTGTATATGCCAAGTTGTATCAATCCATCCATGCTCCCCCTGAGCAGATGCAGGTTCTAAGACCATCCATTCAGATCTGTACCAAAAGCATCAGCCTGCAATACTATTCCTTTGATAAAAAAACAAGATGTATCATTTAGTTTCATCAGCAACTTCTAACCATAATGCCAACAATGAATGATTTGAAGTATATGATCCCCCTGAGTGTGAGCCAACCATGACTGAACCATTTCCTGAGTCTGTTCTGCTCCCCCTGAGCCTGAGCCAACCATGACTGAACCTGGGTCTGTTCTGCTGCCCTTTCTTCATATACGCGACTTTGCAGCCTGTAACTCGTGTATATACGTGACTTGTCTTTATTATATCAGCGTATGCAGGATGGAATACTGAATTTCATCACTTTCAGATTCCCCTGTGTCTGTTATGTCAGCTGTCTGAATTATGCCACACCTTTATGTCTCTGTCTTCTTCAGTTCCTGGAACTGTGATGATGTATGGTCCTCTTGTCTTGAATTTTGAAATCTGCTCCTGCATTCCCTTGCTTTATGCCCATAGTTGTTGCATGTATAACACCTTACATTTTTCATGTTCCTTCTATCACAATCAATTGCTTTGTGTCCATATGCATTGCAGGCAAAGCAATATCCTCTGAAATACCTGGGATGCGATGATCTTTCTTGAACCATTCTACTTCTACATCTGGCTGCAACATGTCCAAGATTATGACATACATAACATTCAACATTATTTAGTGGAGGAAATAATCGTCTATCACGTCCATAGTTAGGAGTAAAGGATCTTCCTTGAGGAATTTCTTTCCTTGGTTGTTCCTTGTTGAGCATTTCAGATTTCTCATTAGAGTTTCTTGCCTCACCTTGTGAACTAGATTCACCTTCAACATATTCATGAAAACCAAGACCAGTTTTGATAGCAGGAGACCTTTGGCTATTAAGAATATCATCCAAGACTTTAGTACTATCTTGAAATCGTAAAAGCTTATCCTTTTCTTCTAATTTACCTTTCAAGATATTTACCTCAACTTGATGTTGTTCTTCCTTTTTCAGATACTGATTCCTTAGGTCTTCTTCAAATTTTCTTCCTTCTTCCACTTGTCGCTTTAGTTTGATCACTTCATGTTCTTGATCTTCAAGCGCTTCTCTGTTCTGTTCTCTTGATTTTTTAAGATCTTCTTTTAGAGAGAGGATCTTTGATTCAAGCCTTTGAATAGTTATGCTCTGATCCTTTACTACATCCTGCAATTGCTCCCTTACCCTGGTTACTGTCTCCAATTGTTCATTTAATTTGGTAACTTCTTCAGTTTCTGCATTCTTCTTTTCATGTGCCATGAGACTTTTAATATCTTTGCTATTATTGGATGAAGCATTCTTCTTTTCATGTGCCATGAGACTTCTAATATCTTCACTATCATTGAATGAACTTGTGATATGGGTATAGTAGTTTCTACCATCTTCTTCAGATATCGTTCCTTTGTTATGAGGGCATCTAGCAGCATAGTGACCAACTCTACCACATAGAAAACATTTGAAAGGTAGCTTACCTTTGAACCGTCCAGTTCCCCGTTCAAGATTCTTGACAAAATTTTCCTCATCTTCTTCCTCTGACACTTCGAATGCGGCTTCTGGTGGTACCTCTTGTCACATTTCAAAAGCAGTTAAGATCCCGTGAAGCTGTGACATGGTGATTTTCTGCACATTCTCCTTTTCTTCTATGGCAGATACTTTAGAATCAAATTTAGCAGACAAAGATCTCAAAACCTTTTCAACTAAGACAACTTCCTCAAATTCTTCACCCAGATCCCTCATACAATTCACAATCTCATCCATACGCAGGAAATAATTAGCTATGCTTTCATTACTATGCATCTTAAGAGTTTCATACCGGATTCTGAGAGTTTGAAGCTTTGCTCTTTTTACCTGATCATCTCCTTCGTAGCTTGTGACGATTTTGTCCCATATTTCCTTAGCTGATTTGAGATGCATGATCTTCATAAATTCTGATTGTGTCAAACTACTCAATAGGACAGTAACAGCTTTGGCATTGAGCTCATATTTCTTTTTCTCTGCTAGATCTGTAGGAGTTGCTGAAGGGAATTTGTATCCTCCTTCTACGATTCCCCAAATTTCTGCTCCAAGAGATTGTAGATATGCAGTGGTTCTTATCTTCCAGTGAGTAAAATTGTTCCCATCAAAGACTGGTGGCCGGATGTGTGCCTCTCTTTCTGGATTAGCCATTCTGATCGACCTTTTTCTTCAAGCGATCAAGCTTCCTCTCAAGGACCTGCTCTGATACCAATTGTTGGAAATAATACTGAAAGGGGGGGGGGGTGAATCAGTATTATCAGATCAGATAAAACTTTTCAATTTCATACTCAGAAACATATACGCTACTTCAATTAAGTGAACCCGCGTGTACACGCTACTGTGTCTAATGCAACTAGCGTATATCCAGAGATCTTATGATTCAGTTAGCTTAATCTTCAGTAAATGCATCAGAACATTATTAAGTATATTTAACAGTAAACAGGTGCAGTATAACAGAACAGAACATCACACAAGAGCCACACACATGAACACCATGATATAAGGTGGAAACCTAATGTGGGTGAAAACCACCTGCTGCAAATCGTCTCTTTCTTCTTTAATAAGAAACTTCTTTTACAATGTACTGGTGCAGTCCTTTACCAGTACGCAGGCTACAACCTACAGAGGGCTACAACCCTCTCTCGTTTTCCAACTACTTCTGGAAGGGAGCTACAACCCCCTCAGCTCTTGTACTAGCCGATCCATTTACTAGTACATAGGTGCTGACCCTACAACCTTCTTTCCTTTAGGGACCACGTTTCATCAATTTTCAGACTGGATCCAAGAGTACAAAACAAACATTACTGCAATACAATCATCAACTTATACTTGCATCATAATTCATTAAACAACCCAATACTGAATCACTGAAACCCTGTCATCAAGAACACAGAACCCAAAACAGAGCCCAGAACTCTGCAACAACCACCAGAATCAATAGCAACCTGAAATATCAAATCTTATTATGCATACGCTACTTCACTGTACCAAAACCGCGTGTATACGCGCTTTCTCCAAAGGCAACCCGCGTGCAGATCTAGAAATAATTACTTATGCCTTCGCTGTCAGATCCGACCCTTGCCAAGCGTCCCGAACAGATAAACAGTGATACCAGATCTTCTCACTTCGTCAGACACCCAATGCTTGCCTCTTTGCCTAATGATCTTCTCCTTATATAGCCTTAGGTACTTCACAATACCACGGTCCAAAACCATAGTAACACAATACCATCAACCTCAAAACTAGGGATCGACACGCCCGTCGAGACACCATGGTCCGAAACCATAGGCACAACTTCCAAGGACTAACCGCCACGGACCAAAGGTACTTTTTCACATACACGCTCTTTTACTGAGGCCAACCTGCGTGTACACGCGACTTGGTATATAGTGATCCTGCGTATACGCGACTTGGTATATAGTGAACCTGCTTGTATACGCGACTTGGGCTTAACGAATCTGCGTGTATCAACTTTCTTGGCATGATGTACTAAGATCTGTCCTCTGATTAAGTTGCCATCACCTGTACCAACCTCTGAGCACCTGTACCAACCTCTTAGTGAGTTGCCATCAAGGACAACACTTGAATCATAATGCCAACAATCTCCCCCTTTGTACTTGATGGCAACCACCACACCAAGTCACTCTCCCCCTTTGACATCAAGGGCAAAGGGCGGACCAAGATGTTCTCTTCTTTGGTATACCTCCTGCTGTCCATACTGCTGTCCATACTCCCCCTGAGTACATGCTGAAGTTTCTGATTTGGCTCCCCCTTTGTATATGCCAAGTTGTATCAATCCATCCATGCTCCCCCTGAGCAGATGCAGGTTCTAAGACCAACCATTCAGATCTGTACCAAAAGCATCAGCCTGCAATACTATTCCTTTGATCAAACAACAAGATGTATCATTTAGTTTCATCAGCAACTTCTAACCATAATGCCAACAATGAATGATTTGAAGTATATGCTCCCCCTGAGTGTGAGCCAACCATGACTGAACCATTACCTCAGTCTGTTCTTCTCCCCCTGAGCCTGAGCCAACCATGACTGAACCTGGGTCTGTTCTATTGCCCTTTCTTCATATACGCAACTTTGCAGCCTGTAACTCGCGTATATACGCGACTTGTCTTCATTATATCAGCGTATGCAGGATGGAATACTGAATTTCATCACTTTCAGATTCCCCTGTGTCTGTTATGTCAGCTGTCTGAATTATGCCACACCTTTATGTCTCTGTCTTCTTCAGTTCCTGGAACTATGATGATGTATGGTCCTCTTGTCTTGAATTTTGAAATCTGCTCCTGCATTCCCTTGCTTTATGCCCATAGTTGTTGCATGTATAACACCTTACATTTTTCATGTTCCTTCTATCACAATCAATTGCTTTGTGTCCATATGCATTGCAGGCAAAGCAATATCCTCTAAAATACCTGGTATGCGATGATCTTTCTTGAACCATTCTACTTCTACATCTGGCTGCAACATGTCCAAGATTATGACATACATAACATTCAACATTATTTAGTGGAGGAAATAATCGTCTATCACGTCCATAGTTAGGAGTAAAGGATCTTCCTTGAGGAATTTCTTTCCTTGGTTGTTCCTTGTTGAGCATTTCAGATTTCTCATTAGAGTTTCTTGCCTCACCTTGTGAACTAGATTCACCTTCAACATATTCATGAAAACCAAGACCAGTTTTGATAGCAGGAGACCTTTGGCTATTAATAATAGCATCCAAGACTTTAGTACTATCTTGAAATCGTAAAAGCTTATCCTTTTCTTCTAATTTACCTTTCAAGATATTTACCTCAACTTGATGTTGTTCTTCCTTTTTCAGATACTGATTCCTTAGGTCTTCTTCAACTTTTCTTCCTTCTTCCACTTGTCGCTTTAGTTTGATCACTTCATGTTCTTGATCTTCAAGCGCTTCTCTGTTCTGTTCTCTTGATTTTTTAAGATCTTCTTTTAGAGAGAGGATCTTTGATTCAAGCCTTTGAATAGTTATGCTCTGATCCTTCACTACATATTGCAATTGCTCCCTTACCCTGGTTACTATCTCCAATTGTTCATTTAATTTGGTAACTTCTTCAGTTTCTGCATTCTTCTTTTCATGTTCCATGAGACTTTTAATATCTTTGCTATTATTGGATGAAGCATTCTTCTTTTCATGTGCCATGAGACTTCTAATATCTTCACTACCATTGAATGAACTTGTGATATGGGTATAGTAGCTTCTACCATCTTCTTCAGATATCTTTCCTTTGTTATGAGGGCATCTAGCAGCATAGTGACCAACTCTACCACATAGAAAACATTTGAAAGGTAGCTTACCTTTGAACCGTCCAGTTCCCCGTTCAAGATTCTTGACAAAATTTACCTCATATTCTTCCTCTGACACTTCGAATGCGGCTTCTGGTGGTACCTCTTGTCACATTTCAAAAGCAGTTAAGATCCCGTGAAGCTGTGACATGGTGATTTTCTGCACATTCTCCTTTTCTTCTATGGCAGATACTTTAGAATCAAATTTAGCAGACAAAGATCTCAAAACCTTTTCAACTAAGACAACTTCCTCAAATTCTTCACCCAGATCCCTCATACAATTCACAATCTCATCCATACGCAGGAAATAATTAGCTATGCTTCCATTACTATGCATCTTAAGAGTTTCATACCGGATTCTGAGAGTTTGAAGCTTTGCTCTTTTTACCTGATCATCTCCTTCGTAGCTTGTGACGATTTTGTCCCATATTTCCTTAGCTGATTTGAGATGCATGATCTTCATAAATTATGATTGTGTCAAACTACTCAATAGGACAGTAACAGCTTTGGCATTGAGCTCATATTTCTTTTTCTCTGCTGGATCTGTAGGAGTTGCTGAAGGGAATTTGTATCCTCCTCCTACGATTCCCCAAATTTCTGCTCCAAGAGATTGTAGATATGCAGTGGTTCTTATCTTCCAGTGAGTAAAATTGTTCCCATCAAAGACTGGTGGCCGGATGTGTGCCTCTCTTTCTGGATTAGCCATTCTGATCGACCTTTTCCTTCAAGCGATCAAGCTTCCTCTCAAGGACCTGCTCTGATACCAATTGTTGGAAATAATACTGAGAGGGGGGGGGGGGGGTGAATCAGTATTATCAGATCAGATAAAACTTTTCAATTTCATACTCAGAAACATATACGCTACTTCAATTAAGTGAACCCGCATGTACACGCTACTGTGTCTAATGCAACTAGCATATATCCAGAGATCTTATGATTCAGTTAGCTTAATCTTCAGTAAATGCATCAGAACATTATTAAGCATATTTAACAGTAAACAGGTGCAATATAACAGAACAGAACATCACACAAGAGCCACCCACATGAACACCATGATATAAGGTGGAAACCCAATGTGGGTGAAAACTACCTGCTGCAAATCGTCTCTTTCTTCTTTAATAAGAAAATTCTTTTACAATGTACTGGTGCAGTCCTTTACCAGTACGCAGGCTACAACCTGCAGAGGGCTACAACCCTCTCTCGTTTTCCAACTACTTCTGGAAGGGAGCTACAACCCCCTCAGCTCTTGTACTAGCCGATCCATTTACTAGTACGTAGGTGCTGACCCTACAACCTTCTTTCCTTCAGAGACCACGTTTCATCAATTTTCAGACTGGATCCAAGAGTACAAAACAAACATTACTGCAATACAATCATCAACTTATACTTGCATCATAATTCATTAAACAACCCAATATTGAATCACTGAAACCCTGTCATCAAGAACACAGAACCCAAAACAGAGCCCAAAACTCTGCAACAACCACCAGAATCAATAGCAACCTGAAATATCAAATCTTATTATGAATACGCTACTTCACTGTACCAAAACCGCGTGTATACGCCCTTTCTCCAAAGGCAACCCGCGTGCAGATCTAGAAATAATTACTTATGCCTTCGCTGTCAGATCCGACCCTTGCCAAGCGTCCCGAACTAATAAACAATGATACCAGATCTTCTCACTTCGTCAGACACCCAATGCTTGCCTCTTTGCCTAATGATCTTCTCCTTATATAGCCTTAGGTACTTCACAATACCACGGTCCAAAACCATAGTAACACAATACCATCAACCTCAAAACTAGGGATCGACACGCCCGTCGAGACACCATGGTCCGAAACCATAGGCACAACTTCCAAGGACTAACCGGCACGGACCAAAGGTACTTTTTCACATACACGCTCTTTTACTGAGGCCAACCTACGTGTACACGCGACTTGGTATATAGTGAGCCTGCGTATACGCGACTTGGTATATAGTGAACCTGCTTGTATACGCGACTTGGGCTTAACGAATCTGCGTGTATGAACTTTCTTGGCATGTTGTACTAAGATCTGTCCTCTGATTAAGTTGCCATCACCTGTACCAACCTCTGAGCACCTGTACCAACCTCTCAGTGAGTTGCCATCAAGGACAACACTTGAATCATAATGCCAACAATCTCCCCCTTTGTACTTGATGGCAACCACCACACCAAGTCACTCTCCCCCTTTGACATCAAGGGCAAAGGGCGGACCAAGATGTTCTCTTCTTTGGTATACCTCCTGTTGTCCATACTGCTGTCCATACTCCCCCTGAGTACATGCTGAAGTTTCTGATTTGGCTCCCCCTTTGTATATGCCAAGTTGTATCAATCCATCCATGCTCCCCCTGAGCAGATGCAGGTTCTAAGACCAGCCATTCAGATCTGTACCAAAAGCATCAGCCTGCAATACTATTCCTTTGATCAAACAACAAGATGTATTATTTAGTTTCATCAGCAACTTCTAACCATAATGCCAACAATGAATGATTTGAAGTATATGCTCCCCCTGAGTGTGAGCCAACCATGACTGAACCATTTCCTGAGTCTGTTCTGCTCCCCCTGAGCCTGAGCCAACCATGACTGAACCTGGGTCTGTTTTGCTACCCTTTCTTCATATACGCGACTTTGCAGCCTGTAACTCGCGTATATACGCGACTTGTCTTCATTATATAAGCGTATGCAGGATGGAATACTGAATTTCATCACTTTCAGATTCCCCTATGTCTGTTATGTCAGATGTCTGAATTATGCCACACCTTTCTGTCTCTATCTTCTTCAGTTCCTGGAACTGTGATGATGTATGGTCCTCTTGTCTTAAATTTTGAAATCTGCTCCTGTATTCCCTTGCTTTATGCCCATAGTTGTTGCATGTATAACACCTTACATTTTTCATTTTCCTTCTATCACAATCAATTGCTTTGTGTCCATATGCATTGCAGGCAAAGCAATATCCTCTAAAATACCTGGTATGCGATGATCTTTCTTGAACCATTCTACTTCTACATCTGGCTGCAACATGTCCAAGATTATGACATACATAACATTCAACATTATTTAGTGGAGGAAATAATCGTCTATCACGTCCATAGTTAGGAGTAAAGGATCTTCCTTGAGGAATTTCTTTCCTTGGTTGTTCCTTGTTGAGCATTTCAGATTTCTCATTAGAGTTTCTTGCCTCACCTTGTGAACTAGATTCACCTTCAACATATTCATGAAAACCAAGACCAGTTTTGATAGCAGGAGACCTTTGGCTATTAAGAATATCATCCAAGACTTTAGTACTATCTTGAAATTGTAAAAGCTTATCCTTTTCTTCTAATTTACCTTTCAAGATATTTACCTCAACTTGATGTTGTTCTTCCTTTTTCAGATACTGATTCCTTAGGTCTTCTTCAACTTTTCCTCCTTCTTCCACTTGTCGCTTTAGTTTGATCACTTCATGTTCTTGATCTTCAAGCGCTTCTCTGTTCTGTTCTCTTGATTTTTTAAGATCTTCTTTTAGAGAGAGGATCTTTGATTCAAGCCTTTGAATAGTTATGATCTGATCCTTTACTACATCCTGCAATTGCTCCCTTACCCTGGTTACTGTCTCCAATTGTTCATTTAATTTGGTAACTTCTTCAGTTTCTGCATTCTTCTTTTCATGTGCCATGAGACTTTTAATATCTTTGCTATTATTGGATGAAGCATTCTTCTTTTCATGTGCCATGAGACTTCTAATATCTTCACTATCATTGAATGAACTTGTGATATGGGTATAGTAGCTTCTACCATCTTCTTCAGATATCTTTCCTTTGTTATGAGGGCATCTAGCAGCATAGTGACCAACTCTACCACATAGAAAACATTTGAAAGGTAGCTTACCTTTGAACCGTCCAGTTCCCCGTTCAAGATTCTTGACAAAATTTACCTCATCTTCTTCCTCTGACACTTCGAATGCGGCTTCTGGTGGTACCTCTTGTCGCATTTCAAAAGCAGTTAAGATCCCGTGAAGCTGTGACATGGTGATTTTCTGCACATTCTCCTTTTCTTCTATGGCAGATACTTTAGAATCAAATTTAGCAGACAAAGATCTCAAAACCTTTTCAACTAAGACAACTTCCTCAAATTCTTCACCCAGATCCCTCATACAATTCACAATCTCATCCATACGCAGGAAATAATTAGCTATGCTTTCATTACTATGCATCTTAAGAGTTTCATACTGGATTCTGAGAGTTTGAAGCTTTGCTCTTTTTACCTGATCATCTCCTTCGTAGCTTGTGACGATTTTGTCCCATATTTCCTTAGCTGATTTGAGATGCATGATCTTCATAAATTCTGATTGTGTCAAACTACTCAATAGGACAGTAACAGCTTTGGCATTGAGCTCATATTTCTTTTTCTCTGCTGGATCTGTAGGAGTTGCTGAAGGGAATTTGTATCCTCCTTCTACGATTCCCCAAATTTCTGCTCCAAGAGATTGTAGATATGCAGTGGTTCTTATCTTCCAGTGAGTAAAATTGTTCCCATCAAAGACTGGTGGCCGGATGTGTGCCTCTCTTTCTGGATTAGCCATTCTTATCGACCTTTTCCTTCAAGCGATCAAGCTTCCTCTCAAGGACCTGCTCTGATACCAATTGTTGGAAATAATACTGAGAGGGGGGGGTGAATCAGTATTATCAGATCAGATAAAACTTTTCAATTTCATACTCAGAAACATATACGCTACTTCAATTAAGTGAACCCGCGTGTACACGCTACTGTGTCTAATGCAACCAACCTCTAAGTGAGTTGCCATCAAGGACAACACTTGAATCATAATGCCAACAGACATGGCTTACCAGCTTAGGGAAAGAGCTCCTCCAAGCTTAGAAAACATGTAGAGTATAGCTGTCAGTGTAGAGGCCAATCTGATTTCTAAACGAGCTTGAGCTAGAGCTAAAAGGAGGACACCTTTCAAAGAAGAACCTTCTGCATTTGAACAAATATTAGATGCAATTATTAAAGGAATGGATAGACTAGGTGACAAAGTAGAAACAAATGAGATGAAATCCTCTTGGGATGGTCAGCCAAGCAACATTGGAAGAAACCCAAATTTTAGAAAAAAATCAGAATCCCAATATTTGGAAGGTTGGCCCTGACCAAAATATCAGGCCTCCATTCCAGTAAAACTATGCTGAAGCTTCAACTTCTAGTGAGCCAACAGAAGACACTCGAATTAACTTAATGGGTCTCAATAGTGAACAACAAACTTTTTTGACTCAGGATGACCAAGAAGCTCACACTTTTAATCAATTCCAAACCCAATCAGGTGAATCATTCGATTTTAGGGAGGGATATGATACAACCATCAATGAGGTTCATAAGCAATATAATCTGAGAGGTAGAAGGATAGACATCCCTGAAACTAGTAAGCAGAAAGAAACCAAGCAACCTACCAAAGCTAGGGTTAAGAACCCCCTTGAACAAAATTTTCCTAAAACAATTCATAATCCAAATCATCCAATAGTTGAAGATATATCAGACAATCAAAAACCTAGCAAACAACCTTCAACTTCCATTCCTCCCAAAGGAACTGTGGAAGATCCTACAGAAATGGATGTGGAAATAGATTCAACTCATAACATCACTCATGAACAGGAAAATAACACAGAAAATACAGCAGGAAAAGAAAATTTTGCTGCCTGAAATGCAAAAATTCAAATAGAAAAACCTTTCAACCTTGAGACCGAAATAGGAAAATTAAAAATAGCCATTCCATTGTCAAAATTGGCTAAGCATGATGTCTATAGAGAACAAATTAGCAGATCACTTCAAATTTCAGAAAACAGAGATGCAGTAAATGTCCTTGATGACCAACCAGAATTAATTTTTGGCCCTGAAGTAAATGGAAAATCAGTAGATGGAGGGATTCCTCCTTTCTATGTAAGTCTGAACATCCATGACAAAGTACTTCACAATGCAATGTTTGATTTTGGAGCTTCCCATAATCTAATTCCCAAATCTGTAATGGAAAAGTTGGACCTAGATATCACCAGACCATACAAAGACTTGTTCTCTTTTGATTCAAGCCAGGTCAGATGTCTAGGATTGATCAAAGATTTATGTGTATCATTAGTTCAATACCCTGCCAAGACAATTTTAATGGATGTAGTGGTAGCTGATATTCCACCAAAATATGGTATGTTGCTGTCTAGATCTTGGGGTGCAAAGCTCCAGGGATCTTTACAGTTGGACATGTCCAATGCTACCATTTCAGTATTTGGTCATCCAAAGAGATTGTACCGTGAAACTCTAATGAAATATGTGGTCAGCAGCCAGGAGAAACCCCAGAATTTTCCCATCTATTCCATACACTCTGATATGGACTCCTTCATTCTCTATAATGCTGAAATAAATCCCCCAACTGATCTCAAGACTTTAGCACTTGAACAAGAAGAAATGGTGAAAGAAAAATCCACTATTCAAATTCAAGAATTCTTAGATAATAATGATACATCAAACACTCAAGAGAAACTGGATGAAACTGAAGAACCGTATCTCCCCGTGAAGCAAATTACTCAGACCCCTAGCACCGACTATAAACATGAAACCCTTTGATACTTAGAATTTGATGGTTCAGTCAATAAACTAGGAGCATGAGCAGGAATTTGGATACATAATATGAAAAATGATCATGCTGAAGGGCATGCATATAGGTTGAATTTTAGATGCACAAATAACATGGCTGAATATGAAGCCCTCTTTCTAGTACTTAAATTGATCAAACGTCTAGGGGTAGTTAGGATATCAATTTTGGGAGACTCTGATTTAGTTATTCAACAAATGAAAGGAAACTTCCTCACAAATGATCTCAGATTAAGATCTTATAGAGGGGCAATAATTGAAATACTCAATACCTTTCTTGAAACTCAGCTTGCTAAAATTCCAAGGAAACACAATTTGCATGCTCACAGTTTGGCAACATTTTCCAGTGCTTGTAAACTGTCATTTGAGCCTAATCATCATTTTACAGCTGAGATTAAACACAGGCTGATTGTACTGGACAATGTAAAAAATTGGCAAGTGTTTGACAATGACACTCAGATTAATAATTTCCTGATCTTAAAAGAAGAATTTTCCAGCACCAATATAGACACAGGCACCGTTTGTGAAGATGATCAAATAAACAAACTTGAAACACACATTTCAGCTGAAACAGCAACTCAGATACTACATCCAACAAAATTTACCAGCAAAGAGTTGCAAGAGATTAAAGAAATAGACATTGATGAGGTTATTGGAGGAGAATCTGAAGTTATTGATTTAAAGGACAATTTCTTACCCACAGGATTGAATCCTCTGGAAGACATTTTTTATTCTAATGATATTCCAAGAAAACCCAAAATGCAGCCTCTACACATAGACATTGAGGATTGTAACATAGGGACTGAACAAAATCCTAAAATAATAACATTGCCCAAAACTTTGCCTCCTGACCAAAAGCTTAAATATGTTGAATTGTTTAAGGAATTCCAGGATGTTTTTGCATGGAGCTATGAAGATCTCAAATCCTATGACACTTCTGTGATTCAACATATAATATCCCTCAAAGAAAATCAAAAACCATTCAAGCAAAAACTCAGAAGGGTTAACCCTGTACTCCTCCCTCTAATTGAAAAAGAAGTCAAAATAATGTATGAAGCTGGGATAATTGCACCCATTAGATTTTCAGAATGGGTCTCTAATTTAGTGCCCACTAGGAAAAAAACAAGAGAAATCAGACCGTGTTGATTTGAGGAATCTAAATAAAGTCTCTTTAAAAGACCACTACCCCTTACATAAGATGGACCACATTTTACAAAGGGTAGTAGGTGCCTCTAGAATTTCACTTTTGGATGGGTTTTTAGGGTTCAACCAGATTCTAGTCCACCCTGATGATCAAGAGAAAATTGCTTTTACAACTCCATGGGGAACTTTCAAATATGTAAAAATGCCATTTGGACTTAGGAATGCATGGGCAACCTTCCAATGTGCTATGGACATAGCTTTTTCTAAGGAAATTCATGATCTTCTAGTCATATACTTAGATGATCTCACCATGTTTTCCAAAACAGATCAGCAACACCTAGATCATCTAAGACAAGTGTTTTTAACCTGCAGAAAATATGGTATATCACTAAATCCAAAGAAGTCATTATTTGGCATGGAAGAAGGCAAACTGTTAGGTCACATAATCTCAAAAGATGGCATCAAAATTGACCCTGACCGAATACAGGCCATTTTACAAATACCTCACCTAGAAATATCAAGGAACTTCAAGCCTTCCTAGGGAAAATCATTTTTTTAAGAAGATTCATACCCAACTTGGCTGAATTAATTAGACTGCTGAATAATATGCTAAATAAAGATTCCAAGGTCAAATGGACATTAGAAGCCAAAAAAGCATTTGAAGAAATCAAGATAGCCTTGATCAAAACACCAGTCCTTACAAGCCCAAAATTTGATAGAGACTTCATGATATTTTCATTTGCATCAGAACACACTATTGTTGTTGTTTTGCTACAGAAAGATGATCAAGGATGTGAAAAACCCATAGCCTTCTTTAGCAAAGCACTGAGGGATGCACCTCTGAAATATCCAATCATGGAAAAACAAGCTTATGCACTTGTGAAAGCCATCAAAGATTCTAGAGTCTACATATTATACTCTCATATAATAGCTTATGTGCCAAGCATTGTTTTCAAAGATATCCTAACCCAAGAAGGGATTGAAGGCAAAAGAGGTAAATGGATTGCTATTGTATTAGAGTATGATATTGAAATAAAACCTACGAAGCTTATAAAAGGACAGGGATTGGCTAAACTCATGATTGAAACCAATTTCCAAGCCCTAGATATTAATGAACTGGATAATGAACAGAAGATGGCGACAACACAAATCAGCTAGGCCTTCCTAGAATCACATTGGTATGCTGATATATGTTATGTATTACTAAACCTGCAGGCTCCTCCAGGGTAATCCAGAACAAAGAAAAGGTTTATAAAAGTGAAAGCTTTAAAGTTTTGTATTTTAGATGGTGCTATCTTTTGGAAAAATCATGAAGGTGTTCTATTAAATTGTCTAATAAATGATGAAACTGACAAAGTACTCAAAGAATTTCATGCAGAGGACTGTGGTGGACATTTGTATTGGAAATCAACTACTGATAAAATCCTAAGGGCTGGATTTTACTGGCCAATATTGTTTGCTGATGTCAAAAAGTTTGTCACTGCTTGTCATAAATGTCAAATCTTTGAAGGTAAGAGGAAACTTTTGCCTCTACCCCTTAAACCAATTTCCACCGAAAGACCATTTCAACAATGGGGTTTAGATTTCATTGGGGAAATTCACCCTCCCTCTTCTGGCCAGCACAAATGGATTTTGACTGCCACAAATTATTTCACCAAGTGGATTGAGGCCATTCCTTGTAGACAAGCCAATGATTCAGTGATCATGAAATTTTTAGAAACCAACATCCTGTCAAGATTTGGCTGTCCTGAAAAAATTATAACAGACAATGTTCCTGCTTTTAAATCCAAGAGAATGTCAACTTCTGTCACAAATACTGCATCACTTTAGGCCACTCCACAACCTATTACCCTCAAGGTAACGGTCTAGCTGAGTCATCCAACAAAAGCCCGATTAATATCATCGAGAAGGTATTGGAAGAAAACAAGAAAAATTGGCATAAAAATCTTGTAAATGCATTATGGGTAGACGGGTTAACTACCAAGAGATCCATTGGAACTAGTCCCTATGAGCTTGTCTATGGTAGGGAGGCTGTATTTCCTTCATCTCTAGGGGTACCTATAATGAAATTATTGCAAGAAGTCCAAGCACGACCAAATGACATCCAGAGAAGAATAAATCAGACTATACATTTACAACAGACTAGAGAAGAGGTATATCAAAGATCTCAAGTGCTACAAGAAAAACTTAAGAAGATATTTGATAAGAGGACTAAGGCAGAGGATTTTTTCATAGGAGACAAAGTTTTGAAGTGGGATTCCAGAAGAGAAGATAAAGGAAAACATGGGAAGTTTGACTTCCTATGGAAGGGACCTTTTATTATTCAGGCTTCATAGGGAAACAATACCTACTTTTTGAAAACCATGGATGGTACAGAAGCAGAAGAAGGACCAGTTAATGGTCGGATGCTGAAACACTATTTTGAACCAGTTTGTTGATGTACCCTGACTCTGACTTGTATATAGGGAAGTTAAGTTTATACAGTTTTTAAAGCAATAAGAAAAGAAAGGAATATGTAGGAAATTTTGAGGAACAGTCAAGGAACTTTACCACCTTTTTGTGTTAAGACTTGGGAGCTAAAAATATGAGAACAAACATTCAGACAAACTATCCAAAACAGAGTTGTAATTGTTTTAATGAGTTCATGAGAAATGTATATATGTTTCATATGTATAGTTTTGTTTACTTACAGCAAAGGGAAAATTTCAGAATGCAGCAAGAATTGTACATAAGGCCATCTGACCTGTTGTTCTTGACTTTTCACCAGGAAAAGCCATGCCCAAGTGGAGCCAGTGTTATGCTCCTATACCAATAGGCGTCATATCTCATGATTTACTAGTAAAAGTCCCTAATATGTTCATCCTTTCCCTGTTGCAAAGGTTTTCCATATTTTGAAAAAATCAAAAAATTTAAAAAATGTGAAGAGGGTATGCCCTAAAAGAAAGATCAAAGGGTAACAAGAATGAAGTGGTCAAAAAGAAAAGAAATGAACCCCAAAGAAAAGGACCATGAAAGTGTGCTATTCCAAAATGCCACTACTATTCTATTTTTGCAAAGAATCTCATTGTGTGCAATTAGTTGACTCTTGCCACAGTTGGTGGATGGCCAAACAGCTTAATCTTGGCCAGTTCATGTTTCAATTTCTTGTTTTACAGATAGAGAATAAAATTTGTTCAAACTGTTCAATCTTGGTAGATAAGTAGTTAGGTAGAGAAGTAAAGGAGCTCAACAGTTAAATCTGAGCCCTTGGAAGAAATAAGGGCAGACTTAGATAGGATTGCAGTCAAAAGAAAAGAAGAGAATGAGGGTTTGCCAGTCCAAGTGCACCCATGGAAAAGGAAGAAAAAATGTTAGGTATAATAGCCTGGGTACGCAGTTTTGGTGTTGCAGAAACATGCTTATGATTAATTTTTTGTTTCTTAAGAGGTTCATCTTGCTGTTATCATAAGTACAATGGAAATTGTGTGGCTACAAATCAAGTGATGCATGTCTAACTTCCCTTCACACTTCCCCCAAGAAACACTTACTAACCTCCCCTTAAGGATATTGAGATCTGCTCAATACTCCTAAATCACTCCATTTCATGAAAAAATCCCAAGGAAAATAACATTCTTGTTTTAGGCAAAGAATCCACATTTCTTGTGTAAAAATCCTTTGATTCCCTCAGCCTAAGTTATCAAACCTTATAACTTAGCACCTTTGTTTCATAAACCCATATTAACTGCTAACATTACTATATAAATCCCTTACAAATTCCCCTTCCCCGTATTAATATATCTTTACAATATAACCCTCAATGTGTAATAATCCCGCCCCGGTCGACTACGGCCATATTTCTGTTTAAACAGGGATTATAGGTTCATCTGGAACCATATAATAATCCTCCCCACGCGCAAATGTTCAAAGGTTAATTAACATCTGGTTAATTAACTGTTTAAATACCCCGACAGCCAATAAGTAATCGCTCCGATGCATTCAAATCATTGTTTATATCACATGGGTCTCGCGCCATAGCCCTCCGCCAGCTCCATTAAGCGGCAACCGTTGGATCCGAGCCCGCTGATCGAACGGCCCGCGATCATATCGTGATGCTCTTCGTTTCCAATTTTTACCGCCTGGGGAGCCGGTGGTATTACCGTCGTACCTTGGACACGCGGTGCCCTCCCGCCCTGATCACGACCCCTCCACTTGAAACCACCTCAGCGCATAAGCGGTGCAGGCCGATACTGCTGACCCCGCCCGCTGTCGTCATCGCCACATCACCTCCACCTTAGAATTCCGTACCTCACGTCGCAACAAAACATCACATCCCGATGACATCATCTGACCGAAAAGTGCCAAAAGCCCGCGAAGCCAATTTTTGTTAAAAAACCCCTAAAAACTGTCATTTTCGCCCATTTTACTTGTTGTTTTCGTGAGACTGTTGCATGAAAATTAACGTCCAAGCAGCTATGGAAGCTCCAGTCCGCCACCCGGCCAAGCAAAGACCAGCCTCCTACTGCACAACTCGTCAATCAACTTGCTAATTACACTGGTTCGACTCCATACTACAGGTTTTACCCTGTTCCACCTCCCGAACCTGTATTTTCAGTATCCTCTGCAAATTATACCTATAGGAGCCAAATTCAAGCTGCAGCAATCCACAATTGTCATACCAACCCATCCAAAACTGCTCTTTTGCCCTTTTTTCCACAGAAACTCGACCTTCGATTTAAAAAACACATAGAACTGAACAATGGAAGCCCCTGTGGACCTCAATGTAGCACCCCTCAATGCACCTCATACAGACCAACATCATTTACCCTTGGCCGACAGATATTTCCAAATAAACGACCCGTCTGGTTGCCAAAATCATCTTCATACTTTCTGCCTAATCAGAAATAGTCATCTGAACAACTCTGATATATGTTAGCCTCCTGTTGCAACAAGGTTTCATCTTTCATGATTGACATTTTTACATGCCAAATATGTCGTACTTTCCAAGCTGCAGTAACCATATTTCCAGAAGAGACCAAAGAAGAAAGGCAAAAAGTGTGCTAGTCCAAATGCCACTGCTGATTCCAATTTTGATGAGTTGTTCCAGTTTTGAAGAGTTTTCATTTGAGGGAGGTCCAAACATTCTAATCTTCGTCTCCCTAGGTTTCAATTTCCTGTTTTAGAATATAGAGAATGCATCTGACCAAACAGTTTAATCTTGGCAGATTTGTAGATAGGTAGAGAATCAAAGGGACCCAACTGTTTAATCTGGGCCCTGGCAGAAATAAGTGTAGAGCTAGATAGGAAACATTAAAAAGAAAAATTGTAAATCTGGGTCTGCAAGTCTAAGTGCACCCAAACCAAAAAAAGAAGAAAAAAATGTTAGGTGAGTAGGCTGGGTAGGTAGCTGAGAGGTTGCAGAAAGATGACTTATGATCAATTTTGTGTTACTAAGTGTATATTTTTCCGGATCATAGTGCAGGTAGTTTCATTCAAAGGAGCTCAAAGGTGGACATCACTAACTCCCCCTTCTTCTAATTTCCTAAGTCACTTACTAACTTCCCAAAGAGGTCAAGATCTGCTTGATTCCTCTTAATTTTATCATCATCCATATCAGTTGCCTTGGTGAAGATCTGCTTCACTCAAGGATTTTATTTCTTTCCAAATTATTTTCCCCAAAATTAGCCTAAGGTCCTTGACCTTAGCGCCTGTTTATCATCACCATATTAACCACTAACTCTACTATATAACTCACTATCAGTCTTCCCCTTTCCCTTACTAAAAGAATGTATATAAAACTCCCCTATGTAAATATCCCCTCCCTGGCAATATAGCCATATTTTTTATAAGTCCGAGAAAAAATGGTCCACCTGGGGCTGTTTTTAGCCCATCTGAGTCATAGCAGGAGTTAGATGACACCTGGTCATACTAACAACCTCTCCCCTAGCCCTAAAAATCCTCAAAGACCCTCTTTTCTGCCCCCTTACCTTAAGTTTCGGGCATAAATCGTTAAACCCGCGTGCATTAAATCCCTGTTTTACCCCTTATCCCTAAGCCCCAACTATAAATACATTAACCCGCTCATTTTAGACCCCATAACCCACTTTCCCTAAGTCTAAAACCCCCGTCGCCTATTATTTAAATTGGGATATTCCCGCAAATATCCCCGCCCACTAACCCGCCGTCGCCTCACCCTTCCCGCCAACCGTCTGATCGTCGTGCGCCCAGATCAATGGTTGACGGGCCGTCCCATCTCCAAAACGCCCGAAGGTTAGCGTCCGGGAGATGGGCGGTATTGCCTCCGTACTCCCGCCACGCGTCACCTCCTGGGCTATGGCGGAGCCCCTTCTGACAAAACCGCTCATGCCCAAAGGCGGTGCGCCCCAAAACCAGAAACCACCCCCTGCCTGGTGACGTCACCTGCCTGTGTCACCCCCCTCCCCAGTCACCATGACATGTCATCTGCCTGCGTGGCCCTCCTGCCACTGTACCGCCGAGTCACCTGCCACATGTCCTGCCACATCTTCAGAGCTGCCGTACTGCCATGTCATCTCCGTACGTAATGATGTCATCATGCTGACGTCATCACTGACGTCACCCGTCGTATGAGGTCCCATCTCTGACGTCTGTTGTGGGGGAAAGTATCCAACTCGGAATGACCCTAACCCACTCTAAGGGTGACAGTTCCTTAGCAACAGCTGAAGCAAAGCTATCTAAAGTTTCTTCTTTATGACATGCAAGAGATAAAAGGAAGAGATCCACTTACCGATGTCTTGCGCAAATGGTCGATCCAATCTCCTCTATTTTCCGCTTGCTCCCAGCTCCAAGTCTTTTCACGGGCCCAACTACACGAGATCCTGCAAACAAGACAAAGAAAGGAAACTACAAGAAGCATGCATTCATAACTGATTCAAGGATTAGCATAAATCAAATACGCAAGTAAGATAATACATCATTGAAACACATGCGAATAGAAGAACCTCAAATGCTTTATTAATATATGGAAGTAAGGTTCAGGCGGTGATACAACCGTAAGAGGTCCAATCCAGCATCACCTTCCCGACGGAGAGAAATCTCTTCTTCACCTCCCTCAAGCAATCACCCAATACTCTCAACTGTAAACCAACAGCAATTCTTTGCACCAAATTCCGGCCTCTAGATCCCATGGGATGAGATCCTTATATAGAGTTTTGGAGTGAAGATAAGTCAGCTTGATGTGTGACTTGTTGTCCTCTTCAACTCCAGTTGTTCTTCAGTCCTTGAGTCCACTCGGAGTTTCTATCCTCCACTTGGAGTTTTAGAACCTCTTTACTCATCATCAGGCGAATCTTCTGATCCAAGCGTCATTTTGGAAGCTTCCTGGGCACTGGCACATTGAGAAAAGATTCCTCCACATGTCAAAGTACGCCCAGCGTAGGTAGCCTTTGTTGCACTTGCTATGCAGCGCAGGTACACCATAGAGCTTTTGACATTCAGCGCAGATGCTTAGTGGAGCAGCTGCTTTGATCCAAAATTGACCTGTTTTTGAGTGTTTTTCAGTGGAGAACTGATTTGCAGTGCTGTGGTTTGCTGACCTTGTTCCTCTAAGGGTAAGAACAACTTTTTTAGGGACTTTGGATCCCTTAGATTATTGACATTTCATGCTCTATGCTGTAAGGCACAAAAATGTCTATAACAGTTGCCCCCTAAAGTATGAGGTCGTTTATCGGGTGAAATGCTTTATTAGGAGGATCCGAAGTTCATTCAATCGTCGGGAGGTGACCTGTAACAAAATACAATACAATACATTGTCTTTTCATACTTTCTTTTCATGATCTAGCTGATGCGGGCATTTCCCATGCTCAGCTTTATAAATACATTTGTTGTACATAAACAGACGATCTTCTGATAATAGACTGATAATTCTCCGCTTTTAATTATCATCCTTTTAGTAGGATGATCATCTGCTGCACATGTCTATGTTTTTTATCTCTTGAATATATATCGCAGCCCGGATGGATGAAACTAGATCCGGGGTCTTCAAACTTGTCCGATCTTCACTCTAGTACAAGTCGATCCATGTGAGAATTTCTTGAAGTCGAACATGGAAAGACATCGCTTGATTACCAGTCAATAATGTAAATTGTTAACAAGCGCGAGAGGAATCACCGATAATGATGATGACCCTCAAGGTACTGCAGCACAATTCACGTGGTGTGAATATAGGATCTGACGTCGAACACCACGCAAAGTCTCCTGGTCGAAGGTCATTAATGTATACCTATCGTCGGGAGTGAGAAACTTGCCATTGAGGCATGCAAGCTTCAAAGTACTGAGGGGGTGTTCCTAGACCAACTTCTTGGATAATGAGCTGATGTCGACAAGAAGTGATCCGTCAAAGGAGGGCCTTAATGAATCCCACATCAGTGACACGGAACGGAGCTAGTGATGATGGTGAAAACGATCTGTGAAATATGATTCAGGGTGGCGGTCATGGAAGGATGAAAGATGATGTACGGTAGTGGATGGGACCCAATTGACACTTTCTGAATGACATCTCTTGAACATATAACGACACTGATATGATGGATCGGTAGCATTACCCCATGTATGGATGGTATGGCGAGACCATGGTGAAGGGACCGGTGAATGATAATAACCCAACACGATATTTACGGAGGCAAAAGTGTCATGTTCAAGAGCGACTTGCTACCATTAAGCTTTGAGGTTCTCCCAATTTTTCCCCAGTCACTTCTGACCAGTACCTCTTTATTTTTGTCAAGCTTGAGGAGGATAACATATGCTTGTTCTATAACCTGCCCTTCGGGCAAGCCCATCGCTATGTTTTAACGAGCCTAGCGATAGGGAAACTCGTTCTCGTCTAAAGACAAGTTTGTCGCTATCTAATATTTTTAACGAGCCCAACGACAAAGACAACTCGGTCCTTTTCATTTTTAGAGAGTCTGAAAAGGGTACATAAAGTGGACTCCAGGGGTCCTTTTTCGTCATCTAATCCCTTAAGTCCGAAAAAGTATAAAACAATACAGAAGGGATGAATGTTCGATAGCTTTATCGAGCCGAACTAGACAAGCGCTCGATCTTTTTGTGCAATAATCCCTCAAGTCCAAAAAGATTAAAATCTAGAGGAGGGATAGCTCTTCCGGTCCTTTTAACGAGCTGGAAGGCCAAAACTCGGCAAACTTTTCATTTTTTATGAGTCAGTGAAAAGAGCTCAAAGAAGACTCGTATTTTGAGGAACGAGTGATAAACAGGGATAGCAGCAGATTCCAGGTACAGGTTGGAATTTTCCAATCACGACAGTATTACAAGGATGGCTAGGTGGGATCAATCTTCGCAGCTATTCCTCAAAATAGGTAAACAATCAAGTGGATGTGAATGATCGGCCAAATGAAAAGTGGAGGTGACGGTGCACAAACACGACCAAGGCTTTTATGGCTGAAGAATTTACGGTCTCAAATGGTTATTTACCAGTTCATTTTTTCTGGATGAGCTTGAACTCCGGGGAAAGCTTGCTCACATGCTTATGTTTATTTTTTAACGAGCATGAATTTCCGCATTAAAACTGCTCGGATCTTGCGTTTATTTTTTAGTGAGCATGAACTTTGCCAAAACTGCTCGTTTTTACCAGTCATAAAGTAGGAAGGTCTCATGGAAGATCGCTATTTTTTAAAGAGCTTCATCTCCCTACGTATTGCTCCATATCCTCTCTTTGTGCAAGCCGGGTATCGACTTATCTACGGGTTAGCGGGGTTAGTCCTACCTAAAACTAAAAAGCCGCCCGCGCTTGCATTCCAAGAGGTTTGCATGCCCCCAGGTGTAAGTCTAATTTCAAGGTCGCCCCTACTTTTCCATTAAAAACCTTTGTTTTCAACAGGTGAGGCTTACCTCTTTCAGGTTACCCAAAGATTGTTCTGCTAATCCTTTCAAACAGAAACTTTCTTCGGCGATGTCTATCATTAGGTTACACAAAGATGGTTACAACTTGTTGCAGCAATAGAATCTCTTTCTTTGGGGGCTGCCCCTACTTATCCTTTAAGACATTTGTTTTAATGGGTGAGGCTTGCCTTTTACCCAAAGATGGTTACTACTTGCTGCCGCAAACGGATCCCCTTCTTTGGCAGAGCCTACTTATTTAGACAAAGGTGAGTAATGGGCCCCCATCCTCCCACATAACTTTAACAAAAGAATCTTTTTCCAGAACAACCCCATTCCTAACTGCCCCTTCTTCTGCATGAGAGCTCTTGCCGGCCCTTCTTTTTTACGAAGATGAAGGGGGGGGACGGGGTACGGACTAGTCATATTCTCCCGCGGAAATTCTACTTTACACCCAAGGTTTTTTCTGCCTCCAGAGCAGACCAGGATGCATGCCCCCTGGGTTCCGGCCCTATTTTCCCGAATCACTCGCACTCATCAGGAAGAAAAACCGGAGGTAGAGACCTTTCTTGATCAAATAGACCATTCAGGATAGGTATGTGACTATTTGCGATGCGTGATCCCGGAAATGAAAGTTGGTCTACGAGCTTGACCATTCTTCCTTCGTATGGAAAACACATTATTCAAAAGAGTGAGGAGACTATTGCTTCCATGGAATATATGTAGTCTCGTCCAAGGAGTAGGTTATAATCCAAGGGTCCTTGGACGACCATCAAGTTCATCTTGACAGCCTTCCCTTTCAAGGTAATAGGCACATTAGGTAGAATCCCTAATGGTCGACTCGTTCCTTTGTCAAAACCCGAGAGATTCCTTATCTCGGGCAAAAGCGCCGGGCAACCCAGTGCTTTCCAAGCAATAGAGGACAGGATACTCACAGATGCCCCTTCATCAATGATAGTTCCAGCCATCACCATTTTGTATATTTGGACTATAATTCTAAATGGTATACTGGCTGGTAACCGGGGTCCGCCTAGTTGGTTCCAATCAAAGGACACAACCAGGTTGCTTGGTGGTGGGACCGAATATACGGCCGGGTATGACCCTGACGATGCTCCTTCCTACGATAAAGGAGTGGGCACATTGCCCTGATGTTCATCAGAATCAGTGTTGATGAAAAGAATCTGGACGGTGTCATCCTTACTCTCCTCGGTAGGGATGTCAGCTGAAGATGAATCCTCAGTGACTATGGTATTTGAAGATGAAACTTCTGAAGGGAGAACCAGGTCAACTGTCGTTTCGACCTTTGGACTTTCGTCCGGTCCGGATTTAGTAGGTTCACTTTCAGTGACTGACACTTCAGCTGGCCCTATGAGCGGGGCAGCTGTATTTTCGACCAACGAAGGACTTGGCGTGAGTTTTTGGTATCCAGGAGGAAGTAGCAACGGTGTAACCGGTTGATCTTCCCAAACTCTCTTTGCTTCGTCTAAAAAGGGACAACGGCAGAGGGTGTGATTGCCTTCACACAGTTCGCAGGGGAATCTCATTCCCCTTCGTCGTCTAGAACCTTTAATTTCGCTGGTCGACGGTAAGCATTCAACCTGGTTGTCAGAGGTTGACGCTTCCGAACTGTGCAAACGAGGGGACCAGTCCCTTAGTATCCGGGGAATACTGGGACAATCACGGTGGAGGTGGTCTCCTCTACATATGACACATGGCGATTTGGGCCCGGTCCGTGCTGTGTGTGGATTTTCGTTAGATACCTTTTGCTTGCCCCCAGGCGCCTTTGGCTCCTTCTGCTTCTTTTCTTTCTTCTTCTTTTCCTTCTTTTCTATGGGAGCTCCGCTTTTGGCGGCTTGACCTTTCGAATAAGAAGGATCGGAGGAAGGCTTATAAGAAGTGGAAGGATGGAGGGTAGCTCTAGACTGGTCTAACTGTCGACTCGACTGTTCAGGAACCGTGGTGGTCTGAACTACAGCGGTTGAGAATAGCCAAACTGGCAGGCCAATTGTCAGTTCTGGAAGCGACAATGTGGCCATGTGGGGCGCACCAACTTCTCCCCAAGAGGAGAAAGGGCTAGGGGTCCCATCACGTGGAATCCCTTGGTTGGTGTGTTCCATGTTCTCAACCTAAAGATCAACGTAGGAATAAGGGGTGATTATGTTCCGCTTAGAATGAATTTTATATGACGACGCTTTAGACACAACTTGCCTTTTCACTTTTTAAGAGTCGAGAAAAAGCTAAAGATGACTCTAGTCTCCTTCGATGTATTAACGAGCCCGAAGTGACAAATGCTCGGATGGAATTTTTCAGTTATAGAGTTTGAAAAAGGCCAAAAGAAACTACTCTGGAGTTCTAGGCAAAGGGTGTGCCAAACCTTTCGCGAAACCACAGAATACGTTTTACGGTACGAGTGGTCGATCTTCGTGAATGCTGTGTTCACTGCATCGCGATCAGTAGGGCGGCCGACACGGCTTCCTATGGATAAAGGCTTTGTTCCTATAGGGGTCCCCCAATATACGCGACGGTACGCGGGGGCACAAGTCCGTATTAGTGCTATCGTCCCTCAGGAGGAATCACCCACCTTCGTAGAGATCGACAGTCACTATGTTTAACGACGCCGGTTCACGTCTCTACCTAGACCTCTACTATGTTTCGTTATGTTTCAAAGCGTTGTTAGATAAATTCAGTTCTTTTTAGGTTGATCTTGCTCAGCAGTTTGCCTTTATGGATCACCACGGGATGTATGATACAACTCCTAAATGCAGTCTAAGAATGATAAGCAAGCTTTTTCAATTCTTTCAACTTATGAAAATCTTAACTACTGAAGGAAAAGAAAGACATCATCTTTTCAAACAGATCATAGAGCACACACTGATGCACTTTTCCTAAATCGACATGCAAACTGTCAAAATGCACATGCACAATGCAAGTATTTCTTTTCTTCTTCCTTAATGTTGATGTATTACAAAAAGAAAGCTGTTGTATAATTTTGAATTCAATTTCAAGCGAAAGCAAACAAGTTTTTGTCCAATAATCAAAAGAACACCTTAAGATTCACTCGTTTCAACACAAGAAATATTGAAATTCGAACCATATAACAAAAGCAAATGCTCAAGCAGCTATGAACAGCAATAAACTAGCTCTTAGAATCACAACGACACTTTCTCATAGGTCTAGATCCAAGAGGTCATAGCAAGACTAGTTCACTTTCGCTATGGGAAACTGTGAATGACAGCAAGAAATACAATAAGAACAATCACGGTTTCTTCATACAACTGAGGCAGAATGAAGGCAAAGAAAAGTAGTTTCAGCTGGGTATACAGGTTGACAACAGGCTGCAAAAACAATACTGAAAACTGGGCAACAGACAGTGCGGAATCCCAGTTGCACAAGGCAAAGCTGGATCAGCGCAGGTGCTGCACTGTCAATCTGACATGCAGCGCAGGTAGCCCCTTCGGGACCTGCGTTGCAGCGCAGGTAGCCTTTGCTGCAGCTGCACTGAAGAGACAACTCTCGTCTCTCTCAGATTCCGGGTCACAGTTTGCTACAAAATCAATGGTTTTTGGCCAAATCAGAGGCTATCAGTCAAGTATACACTAGAGGATGATTAAAGGAAGATGAACACTATCACAAAGAGCTAAAAAGAGTCCTTGTGGACCAGCTCTTCAATCATAAGCATGCCCAGCACTGGGCTAGAGTAGTTGCCCTCTACTTTGCGTTCAAAGGACTCGAATGAAGTTCGATTCGGTACTCCCTTTGTTTAAGAAATGAATAGCAAGAAACACAAGCTACCAACAAGACACGATCCTCAGTGGAGTCGCCAGTCTGTTGTGGGGGAAAGTATCCAACTCGGAATGACCCTAACCCACTCTAAGGGTGACAGTTCCTTAGCAACAGCTGAAGCAAAGCTATCTAAAGTTTCTTCTTTATGACATGCAAGAGATAAAAGGAAGAGATCCACTTACCGATGTCTTGCGCAAATGGTCGATCCAATCTCCTCTATTTGCCACTTGCTCCCAGCTCCAAGTCTTTTCACGGGCCCAGCTACACGAGATCCTGCAAACAAGACAAAGAAAGGAAACTACAAGAAGCATGCATTCATAACTGATTCAAGGATTAGCATAAATCAAATACGCAAGTAAGATAATACATCATTGAAACACATGCGAATAGAAGAACCTCAAATGCTTTATTAATATATGGAAGTAAGGTTCAGGCAGTGATACAACCGTAAGAGGTCCAATCCAGCATCACCTTCCCGACGGAGAGAAATCTCTTCTTCACCTCCCTCAAGCAATCACCCAATACTCTCAACTGTAAACCAACAACAATTCTTTGCACCAAATTCCGGCCTCTAGATCCCATGGGATGAGATCCTTATATAGAGTTTTGGAGTGAAGATAAGTCAGCTTGATGTGTGACTTGTTGTCCTCTTCAACTCCAGTTGTTCTTCAGTCCTTGAGTCCACTCGGAGTTTCTATCCTCCACTTGGAGTTTTAGAACCTCTTTACTCATCATCAGGCGAATCTTCTGATCCAAGCGTCATTTTGGAAGCTTCCTGGGCACTGGCACATTGAGAAAAGATTCCTCCACATGTCAAAGTACGCCCAGTGCAGGTAGCCTTTGTTGCACTTGCTATGCAGCGCAGGTACACCATAGAGCTTTTGACATTCAGCGCAGATGCTTAGTGGAGCAGCTGCTTTGATCCAAAATTGACCTGTTTTTGAGTGTTTTTCAGTGGAGAACTGATTTGCAGTGCTGTGGTTTGCTGACCTTGTTCCTCTAAGGGTAAGAACAACTTGTTTAGGGACTTTGGATCCCTTAGATTATCGACATTTCATGCTCTATGCTGTAAGGCACAAAAATGTCTATAACAACGTCATCATCACTTTTTTGGCGCGAAGGGCGAAAATCGCACTCCGGAGCCGCGGAATCAGTTTCTGAGGCAATTTTTGATGAGCGATTTGCGCCTGAATGGGGAATCTTTAGGGAATCTTTTCATTTTGCAGCCCCCAGCAAGCCAGAAAGGCGCCGAATGACCCATTTTCTTCGCGAATCTTGCCGAAAGGAAAGACAGTTCTAGAGGAAACAGAGGCCGAACAACGGCCATTACTTTGTGGTTAGACCCACAACAAAGGAAAATAGCGGCCCAGTTTATTGTCAAAGAGTATCAGAGGAAGAAGAAGAGCTAAAGAGTATCAGTCAAGATTTTTTAGGGGCTCGAAGCACCTGAACATTTATGAGCCCCCCAGAAAGTCAAATCAAGAGGCGTAAGCCCATCCTTGCCCTCAAATCATAGTTAAAGTTTAAATGCAGACAGACAGAAAAGAAGCAGAAACCCATACACATTTATTGCAGAAAACACTGCACCAAGCCGCCAAGGACTACATCATTTACTCGGTTTTGATACGGCAGCCGTGAGCGCAGCCTGAGATATTTTTTGCATTTATTTCTGGAGAGTTTTCCCTATATATACCGCCCTCTACATTGTTACAAGGGTTGGTCAATTGAGAATTTTCACTAGAGACTCGCATTGTATACCTGACTTTTTTCTATAATCAAAGATTGTTGAAAGCTTGGAGAGCAAATTGTATGTTGTAAATGAATCTGTTGAAGACCTGAAGATGGAATTCTTGTGCTGCAGTCTGAAGCAATAAGTGCATCTTACCTCTGTTTATTGTTTACCACTATCTAAATAGCAGGAAGAAAGAATAGCTTAGAATTTGTTTAAATACACTCTATGCTCAATTTCTGTTATTTCTGTATGTTTTCCTCTGAATGAATTGGTTATGAATATGAATTCCTCCTGGCTCATATTTACCCCGGTTCCCCTGTGTTTGCCAATTATCTAGGGATTCTTTACTGCCCCTAGGTAGAGCTCTGTAACCCCCATCTGTTAAGCTGATTGAGAGATTCTTAACTACCTCTCATTACTTAGCATTCTTTCCATCATTTAAACCTAAAATATTGTTTCATGTGCAGCTATCTTGCTCCATTTTCCCTCTCTTGTGACTGAAGAAATGCACCAGCAGTTCCCCTCCTCGACTCCACACCCAATGGTTTGAAACTTCCAGACTATGCCTTGCCTCTCTGTCTGAAAACATCAATTTTCCCACCAAAAACAAAACAAAAACCCTCTGAACTCAAAACCTAGCCTAAAATCCTTTTCAACAAAGCTAAATCTAAAAGAGAGAGCCCTCTCTGATTGCAGGTTGGCTAGAACCTGCAGTCCAAAGTTGGTATGTGGTTACCTCAGTCGTATCCTTTTCCGAAGCTTAAGGACAACCTGAGTGATAACATAATGGCGACTCCACTGGGGAACTTCCTCAGATAGTTTCACGAAGAAGGTAAGAAAGCTCCGCTGAGACCATAAATCAAACTTTCCAATTGTTGTTTATCTCTTAAAACTACAGATGAAGCCTGAATGTCAGCCAGGAAGCCTTTGAAACTGTTTTTTGCTTTGCATTAACAGGAGTAAATAAATGTTGCTTCAGTCAATCTTCATGCTAGTTTTAAGTTACAAATAAGTTGTCCCAAATTTTAATTAGTACCTTGTTGATTACAAAAACATTCCCAGGAAAAATACTTAAAAAACAATTCGGAAGCTAGCTCCCAAGAAAAATCCACGATATACAAGGTCAAATCCAGATCCCAACCCTCCAGTGATTTTTGAAAACCCTAACATAATCTCGAAAATCCTTAGGAAGCAAGAAAGACAGGAAAATTTTGTTGATTTGAGCCCTGAAACAGCTTACCCTAGCTGTATTCTGACTCCTGTCAAGGTTTTGTTCCGTTCAACCCCTATTTCCCTTAGTTCATCATCTACATCTCGTAGTACTCCTTCCACACCTTCATTCACTGTACATACTAACACTACTGTTGTTTCTAGTGTTCCAGTTACTCCTGTGATCCCCGTTACTCCAGTTGTTCCATTTATCCCCGTTGTTCCACTTATACTTGCCAATATGGCTAATAGATATGCACCCCTGCAATTACCTGCTAATGCTGGGGCTTTACCTCAAGAGTACCAATCTAAAATCACATATTTTGACAGCACCGGTCCTTTCACAGCCCTTCAGCACACCAAAAAGATGCAAGACTATTTTGAAAACTACGAGATAGATGATGATAGTGTAAGAATGAGAATTTTTGTTCAGAGTTTAACAGGTGATGTAAGAACTTGGTTCAGATCACTTGCTGCAAATTCCATAACCACCCCAGATGAGCTTTACCAATCCTTTACCAACAGATGGGAGAAAAAGAAATACCCCTTGCACATACTAGCTGAATATGATACGATCAAACGAGGTCCTCAAGAGACTGTTTTGGAGTACTATGCAAGATTCAATAATGTATATAACGCAATACCACAGAACTTAAGGCCTCCACCTGACCTTGCCTTGTACAAATTTCCCGATGGATTCGACCTGGATATGGCATACCAGTTAAAAGAAAGAGCTCCTCAAACCCTTGCGGACATGCAAAATGTTGTTGTCACCGTAGAAGCCAATTTAATTGCCAAAAGAAACAGAGCTAGAATGGAAAGAAGAACCACCTTTAAAGAAGAACCCTCAGCTTTTGATCAAAAGCTTGATGCTATCATCAGTGGCCTGCAAAGGCTGGGAGAAAGAGTAGAAAATGTTGAGAGAAAAGCATCTTGGGAAGGACAACAGTCTAATTGGATGAAGGGAAAGTACCCCTAGGGTCCTTTGGGCTAAGACTCTACCAGACTGAAAATTGCTTATTCAAAGAAACACACACACATCATTTTTACTTTTAAGCAAATTCTAATGTTTAGGGTACGTACCTAAGGTCCTACGTTCGAGAAGGCCTTTAGGGTCCAAACCCTTCTTGGAGTTCCCTTCTTCTTCCTTCGATCTGCAAGTCAAACAAATCAAGGAACACAACAGTACATGTACAAATATTTATGTATAAACCATCTTTATGCTATAAAGTTAGTTATAAAAATCTTTAAGTAACCACTTGCATAAGAATTCAAGACAAGAATCTCATAAGCATAAAGAAAGATTGTTTCGGGAACAAAGACGTGTGTCTTTATATATAAAGGCAAATAAAGTACATATATCGGAAAGATATCACCTGAACACCTTCAGCAGGCTCCAAGCAAAGCTTTCTCCCAGATTCGTTCCAGCCTCAAGCCTCCAACAAGAGCTCCTTCCAAGTCCTACTCAAATGATGATATCAAGGATGAATGATCACCAAGACACATGGAAACAAGGGTTTCCTATGCAAAATGGGGGAAGTGCAGAAAGCACCAAGGACTTCAGACCTGGTCTAAGGGAAAAATCTCAGCATAATAATCTTGCTCTCTTCTCTCTCCCCTTGGCCTTCCCTTTGATGTCTTTTTATACCCTCTCCAAAGTAGTTTTTTAGTTAGGAGTTAGTTGGGAACAGTTGGGCCACGGGCAATAACAGGTGATCCAGCAGGTAAAACCCGCGATCTCCGCCCGAAAAAAGAGGAATTTATTATTTTTTAAGTGTTTTAATAGATACACGCGGGTTGGGTATAACAGACCCGCGTGTACACGCGTTTAACTCAGGGCAATGTCGTGTATAGGGAATAAAACACTGTTTTTAAAATTTTTGGACCAGGTCTGGAAGGAGGGGTTGCCCTAGGCCATGAGTACAGCATCACAAACCATAAGAGTGAGATTTGGAGCTATAACAGATGCCCCCTAATGTATGAGGTCAGAAGGGGAACATGATGGCCGAAATATATTAAGTAAGTACAAGGAAAGGAACTCTGCCGAAAAACCGAGGAGGACTTCACCAGAATTCAGCCTGCCAAGCCATCGAAAGGAGATCAGAAAGAAACATTGTCTGAGGCGGGCATACCCATGCTCAGGAAAAGTAAAGCATGTCCGCATATCAAGTACAAGTGGATCCACTAAGTATACAAGTATAACTGACTGGAAAATACATAATGGATCATCTGATCATAATGAGAAAGTACATGTCTGAATATCACATATAAGACTGTCAATGATGCTGAAAGATGCAACGGATCACTGAAATCAAAGACTGATCCCATAAGGTACCAACTGAACATGATGGAATAGGATGGTACTACACTGCAAACTCAGGTTCCAGCATATAGAATGTCGCCATGACTGGCTGCAACATATAAAGTGGAGTGGTATCAACTAGCAGCAACAGGAGCAACTGTCAAGTGAACCAATGAATGTTGATACAACCTGAGGTCTTCACCGACCGTCGTGGTACATTTCTACATCATGGGAATAAATGATCTGAAGTCGACCATGTGAGAAATCATTTGATTACCGGTCATTGATGTATACCATTAACAAACGCGAGACTACTCACCGATAATGATAATGAGCGTCAAGGTACCCAGTACAATCTAACAAGTGTGAATAGATGAGCTGAAGTCGAACACCTGTAAGAATATATCAATCAGGAGACAATGATGGTTTCCCACTGTCGATAGCGAGGAATCTGCCACTAATGACTGCAAACCCCAAGGTACTGCCAAATGGACTCTAGATCTTTGCCCCAGAGCAATGAGTCGGAGTCGATAGGGAAAGATCTGCTAGAAGGAAGGCATTAATGCATCCTTCATCAATCTAGCGTGAGTGTAACCCGTAGGCCAATAATGTGGAAGGAATCGGACGAAAAATATGTAGTAACCCAACCGAAGTACGTTTCCGGCGTACACAATATGTGGCTAGCGCACGGCAGAAACCCTCTGAACCAACCAATAATGAAAGCCGACACAGAGGCGAGGTATCCACCAATAGGGTCAAATGGAAACCAAGGTACTGCACGAATCCCAATGTGTGATAATGTATGCTGATGTCGAACACAAGGGAAACCACTCAGTCAAAGACCCATGATACTGATCGATGCTGAGCACAAGGTAACCTATCAATAATGAAAATAGGGCCAGGGTGCGGCTCTAGGCCTGTCCTCAGAGCAATGTGTCGTCGTCGATAAGGACAAGACCCGCCAGCAAGAAGTCAATGGGGACCTTCTCAAACCGGCACGAGTAAAGGACCAATATAACTGATGTGATGATAGACATGACACTGACAACCAGGGATGGCCGACTGAAAAATGAGTCAAGAGACACCGCAGAAAGGCCGACTCAGGCTAACTTCCCTTGAACAAAAGCACGACTCAATGTGACTATGTGGCAGCATATGATGAATCTGTATAAATTCGTCATGCAGGAGGCACGAACGAACCCTCCATATGATTGGAAGAGATAACCAATCAGGGGAGACCTGACTCGATAACAAGGTTATGGCGTACCTAAGTCAAACTAAATCCCACCCATGCGGAGGAGACTTTGTTTTGAGTGCTTTGTTCAAGGGCGACACGACTGACTCTAGCTGCCAACAATAAATGGAAATAATGTCCCTGTTCCCGCTCTTTTTGGAATATTTAATTTTTTTTTGTCTTTTTCTGATAAGCCAGAAAAAGAATAAAAGAATGCTATGGCACAGTGGAAAGAATGAGTGTCGGTGAAAACAGATGATCTAGTTCCTGGGAAAGGAACGTTCCTATGCTCAATGCAGGGAGGTGAAAAACTGGTCAGTGACACTCAGAGGTAGGTTCCTTCCACGGATCTGGGTATGTCAAGCTGCAGAAGTCAAGGGTATGCAAGGTTGATTTTGCAGACGTCATGGTCAAAAGTAGGCTTAAACACGAGTCCAAGTGAAGCCGGCTATAGGCCAAAAGGTGCAAATGGTCAACATGCAATGCAAAAGTACAACTCAACACACATAGGAGCCTCTAGGGTATAAGGCCAGAACGAAACGAAGAAGCACAGAGGAATGAGTCTTCAACGCATAAGTCATGGCGGGACTACAGAGGACTCCCGAGCCTACTCAAAACGAAGCAGCATGGGCAACAAATGTCAGTGAGGTGCTAACTAGGATGCCCATGTAAAAGGATGGCTCTACCATCATGTCATGATTTAAAGAATCGGCGAGTGAAAATGGCTTACGAACCATAACATGATGGGGTCGACCCTACGGCAGATGTATCGGTCAAATGGAGGCTAGTATGCATAATGCAACGGAAAAATGGTATCCCTAACCTATATGCCAGTGAGAACACGATACCTGCCATGACGGGTCAGCAGTCATGGAACTGTCTCGAACCGTCGAAAAATGTCCAAAATGTCCTGAAAAACAACCCAATCTCGACATTCCAAGCTCCCAAGTTAAAAGTGACATGAAACCAAACAAAATAAAATTTTGAAAAAATTTTGCATTTTCAAAACTTATAAAAAGAAATTTTGGACTTACCATTTTCACCGTTTGACTTGGAGAGCAAAAATTGTGGAGCAAAAGGAGCAAACTTCCCCGTGATTTATTCAACCGTTCAAACTTGCCGAAAACTTCCAGGTAAGCACTAAACTTGTCTTGCAATTGATTGTGATAGTTTTTAGGAAGTTTAATTAATGTTTCACCGTTAGACTTTTGCAAAAAATTGCTCTGCGGCGTACACGCGGGTTGGATGTATAGAACTCGCGTATACGACGGCCCTACACGCAACTGTGTATAGGGTAACCCGCGTGTGCGCAGCGAAAATTTTTTATACATAAAACTAATGGATGAAAATGATTTTTTCTTCCAGGATGACTATCACATGGCGTGAAAGAGAGCACTCAGCTGTAGATAATGAAGTTATGAACAATGATGAGGCATTAGACGCCCTGCGGGGATGCGGATTGTTAAAATTCTTCAAGTTGCCAAATATGAAAGCAAACGTGCGTCTGCTCGAGAGACTCATTGATTATTGGGATGTCGAGGAAGAAGCTTTTGTGATTGATCAGATGCCACTCAGGATAGAAGTGGAAGATATATATTTCATCACGGGCCTTTCCCGAAGGGGAGAGGTAGTACACTCCCGGGGCAGGACCCGGAATAGCCTCAGTGTAGACGACTATGTTCAAATTTACTACCCAGGTCATCGGAAGGTCGGGAGCCAGACCTCTATCCTAGACGTGGCGAGTTTGTCACTGCGGATAACCTTGTTCACCATAGCTCGAGTGAACAGATCATCCTCGCTACATCAGGCATCACGGGTAAACATGAGCGTAGCAGTGGACTGTCTCACCACGGTGTTTGACTGGTGTACTCCTCTACTCGCCAACATGAAAGAACAGCTTGCTTCTATCAGGAGGGGATGGACCAAGAACTTTGGGTACGGAACTATTTTATGCACTTTCTTCTTCGAGAAGGTTCCCGCACTCCGCACCAGGGTAGCAGTTCCCATCAGTAGTCCACGTGATCCACGCATGGGCTAGTGGGTTGACTTGATGAAATGTCTGGGGGGTGGGGAAGTGCCTAGGAATGCATTCGACGATGACTTTTTTGCTTGGTGGGAGCAACAGATCATCGCCATAGATGACTACCCCTATGCTAGATTGGATTTCCGAGGAGATCCTGATCTAGTGTTACCACCGGATGCATCATGGGGCGAGATTGGTAAGATTTTTTATTTTTATGATTTTATGATTTTTTGGATTTTTCAAATATAATGATAAATTTTGAAAAATATTTTTTGATGAGATTCAAATTGCTAATATGATGATCATGTTCCAGACATTGGGCCTGTGCGACCAGATGGATTCCCACGGCATGGACGGCGTGGCCGAGGAGCCGAAGAGACGGCTGCGGATGCGGAAAGGACCCTCAACAACGTCCAGCAACACTTGACGAGACTGAGCTGCCAAGTACCAATGGCCGAGGTGGAGGACCTTCCTCCAGATATGCAGCGTCATGTGGTTGGGATGCCACGTGACTGGGTTCGCGTCTTTCGGCGCGTGGCCAATGCTATAGTTACTTATTTAGCTGCTCATCCAGAGCCGAGGCGTTAGATATGCCTGACATGATTATGGGCATTTGAGTCCCAATTTTGTATATTTTTGGACACACATATGTACACTCGAGACGCTTTGCGATATATATATATATATATATACAGTTTGACTCTTTGATGCATGATTTTATGATGATGAATGATTGATATGCCAGTCTAATGCTTGATTAGCGATAGAATCAGCTAACCAATTTTGAGATCTTGGAATGTGCAAATAATTAATGTAAATAAATGATCTTTGCAACAACCTCACCCTTAAATATTGGCGATATAATAATGGATCTCTAACCCGATAAATGTTATTTAACTGAGACACTATCAATTGAGAATCAAGGTATACTACTAACGAGTCGATCCCATAAGAGATTGCCTCGGATAATAAATTGATAACAGCTGTATACTCGGCCATATTATTTGAAGCAGGACCGATACACACGCCTCTCGATATCATCAACTGACCAGTTGGGTAATAAAGTACCCAAGCTGCGGAAGCAAGATTCCGAGTGTGCCGACTAGCACCATCGGCGAATCCAAAATAAATCAAATCATCCATCAGCACCTGCCAAGGCAGACCAAAAAGTGTTGATATCAGAAAATGCTCGATAATATATGTACAAATACACATAAAATACAAAGAAGCCATTGCCTGGTAAAACTAAGCAAAATACTTCTTTAAATAGAGCCCATTTCGGGGCTCTGCCAGCTTGTTTCCTTCAAAATCAATTAACTCATACGATCCTTTTTCTAAGACTCGTTTGATAATGAAAGGACCGTACCACATGGGCTTGAATTTGCCTGCCCCCAAGGCGTCCTTATCTTGGTCATAGACCAAGACAAGGTCACCTTCAGCAAAGACACGAGGACGGACAGACTTATCATACTGAGTTTTGACCCTTTTCTTATGGGCCTCATTCATCGTGGCGGCATCTCGACGCTGCTCATCGAGATGTTCCAGGTGAACTAGGCGCTCCTCGAGACTCGAAGTCTCAGGAAGAAGCTCTACAGCCAATTTCAGAGATGGAATTTCACATTCGACCGGAAAGATAGATTCCATCTCGTAAACTAACTGAAAAGGAGTAAAACCAGTAGCCATTTTGACAGAGGTTCGGTATGCCCAAAGAGCCGGATACAACATAATGTGCCAATTGGACCGATTCTTATCGATTGTCCATTGGAGTATCGTCTTAAGAGTTTTATTGACCGCCTCGACCTGTCCATTGGCCTGAGGATAGTAAGGGGACGAATGCTCCTGACGGAAACCTAATTTAAAAGCCAATTCGGACATTAGCTGATTTTGGAAATGACTGCCATGGTCGGTGACAATCTCTCTTGGGATACCGAATCTTGAGATAACTTGATTGAAAAGAAACAAAGCTGCCGTGTCACTGTCGTTCTTATAAGTAGGCATGGCCTCCGCCCACTTCGTGAAGTAGTCTACGGCCACGATAATGTACTTGTGATTCGCCGCTGAAGGCGGATTACAAGTCGTAAAATCAATACCCCACTTAGTGAAGGGACCGACGGTGACAATGGGAAAAAGGGGAGCTGGATGCGCGCGCATCTTGCGAGTAAAAATTTGACATGGGTGACAGCGTTTGAACACTTCCACACAGTCCTTAAAGAGTGAAGGCCAAAAGTAGCCGGCACGTAAGATGCGCTGGGCTGTAGCAAGCTCGGATAGATGACCACCACAAGCTCCACTGTGGCAATCATTAAGAACAGACTCCGCTTCCTCTAAGGTTAAACAACGTCGAAGAATTGAATCAACCCCTCGACGGTATAATGTGTCACCAATGATAACATAGTTTTTAGCCAGGTGATGTAACTTACGACGTTCATCCTTGGAGAAAGCAGAGGGAAACTTCGAAGTCTGGAGATAAACAATGATATCTCCATACCAAGGGTCTTGTGAAGAGATGAGGAATATATGCTCGTCGGGTAAATTTTCTTCATAAACGATATCTTCTCCACGAGGAAGCTCAGAAATTAGCTCCGCAAAAACCATAGATTTCTTAGACTTGGCGGACAAGAACTCGAGGTCGAATTCTTGTAAAATAACTATCCATCTATTATATTTGCCCCCAATCACTCGCCTACTGAGGACAAATTGGAATGGATTGACCGTCGCTAGGACAAAAGTTTTGCGTAGCAAAATATAATGACGGAGCCTCTGGACAGCATGGACGGCTGCCAAGGCCAACTTCTCAACCGAAGAATAGCGAAGTTCAGGGCCTATTAAGCCTCGGCTCAAATAATAAATTACGTGCTCGACAAGAGCATCGTCTTCCTGAACTAGAACCATACCAATGGTGGATTCTGCTGCAGAGAGGTATAAAAGGAAGTCTCTACCATAATCCGGTGGACTCAAAAGTGGGGCAGAGACTAATGCCTTTTTCAAAGCATCAAACGACCGCTGCGCAAAGTCGTCCCATACAAATGGAACTCCTTTCCGTAGCAAACGCATGAACCCTTTAGTTATCTCGACGTAGTTTGCTATAAACCATCTCAAGAAATTGGCCTTCCCTTGAAGACTTTGAAGTTGACGGATTGAGGACGGGGGAGGCAACTGAACTATTGCCTCAACCTTGAAGGGATCAACCCGAATCCCTTCATTGGACACTATAAACCCTAACAACTGACCGGATGTAACCGCGAAAACGCACTTATTGGGATTCAACCGGATTTTATAGAAACGACATCGCTCAAAGACCAATCGAAGATGACTAGGGTGATTTGTTCTCTTTCGAGAACGAGCTGCGAGATCATCTAAGTATGCTTCGATGACATGTTTGATGTCGTGGAAAGCGTAGGACATGGCCCGCTGAAACGTGGCTCCAGCGTTTTTAAGACCAAAGGGCATCTTTCGATATGCAATGGTACCCCAGGGACATATGAAGGCAGTTTTATGCTGATCCTCAGGACGAATAGAAATTTGATTATAACCTGAGAAACCATCCATAAAGGAGAAAATCTCATTACCCGCACACTTGTCGATAATCTGATCAATGAATGGCGTGGGGTAATTGTCTTTTGGACAAGCCTTGTTTAAGTCCCTAAAATCGATGCATACGCGGATTGTTCCTTGCTTTTTGTCCACAGGGACTGGATTCGAAACCCAATCCGTAAGAGGAACGGGGTATATAAAACCCGCCCTTAGCAGCTTCTCAACCTCAGCTTTGATAGCCGCTACTTTCCTAGGGTTAACTGGCCGAAGCCTTTGACGAATCAGTTTTGCGTTTTCATACATCTTGATCTCATGTTGGACGATAGAAGGATCAATGCCGGGCATTTCCTCATAAGACCAAGCAAATACATCCCGATATTCCTTGAATAGGTCAGTATAAATTTGAATTTCTTCAGGGGAACACTCAATTCCGATGAAGATATTCTCGACGATGTTAGGATTCTTAGAGATGTTTATAGGTATCGTTTTTGAGATTACCGACATATTACCTTCGGCACGTACGTGTGTTGGAGCCAAAGGGTTCGACACCATACAAACATCACTATCAACGAGCTCGGAGAATTTAGATTCCACTTCCTGCAATGGAGGAAGAAAATATGAACGATGGTGTAAGTCTTCCCAAGGTCGATCTATACCCATCATTACTTCGAGGATTGATTCTTCAGAAGGTAGAACCGAATCTAAGCAGTCCAAGGCAGAGTTAGAATCAAAGCTCCAAGCGGGGGCCACATGACCATCTAATTCCTCTTCGGAAAAAGGAGTAGAATGGTTATCTGCAGAGTCTACGATAGACTGATATCTAAGCTCGGTTACAGATATAGGAAACGCCATTCCATTCACTTGTCCTTCGACTAATGTGGTGGTAGGTGAAGGCAAGGTCCAAGGGTCAGAAAAATAATGAGTTCGGAAGAACTCTTCTCGAGAATACTCCTTGGATGATGAAATAGCATTGATTCTTGCAAAAGGAGAGGGAATATCAAACGTACCCATCAATGAGGAATACATCCCTACTCCTAAATTCTCAGTCGGCGGGCAAGGGTTATCCACCAAAGGAACAGTAGAGTCGGAGGTTGCTTGAGGATCGATTGGAGCATAGTCCAATTGATCAACCTTAACGATTTTCCCCTCATGAGGAAAGAAAATGACACGAAACAGAGTCGATACAACGGCTTCCATCTCGTACACCCAGTTCCTTCCTAATAGGAGATTATAATCTAGGTTAGCATCTACGACTTCCACTTCGATATTAACGACCTTCCCTCCAACACATATAGGAAAGGCCGGGATAAACCCATGCGGCTTGTGAGAATGGCCATCAAATGCAGTTAAGACGGTTGGTGAAGGAACGGCCGAAGGTGAACCAATAGCCTTCCAACAAGACATGGACATGACACATGTGGAAGCTCCTTCATCTATAACGGTGCGAAAAATATTGATTTTCCGGTATGTTGACTTTACCTGAAAAGCCACATGATGAGGGAGTCTCTTTTTTACATTTGACATGTCAAAAGAGAGCACTAACGAGTTAGCTGGATCGACTGCTCCAATGGCGGAGAGTAAAGCACTTCTCTGAGACGGACATGATTGGAGAACTTCCAAAGTGGACATAGCACACGGGCTTTGAGCCAAATCCTCCACAATGGAGTAATTTTGGGCGGCCCTAGCATTAGGGTTAATCGTCGCGCGTTTGGCGGAACCTTTCGGTATCCTAGGCATAGTCTCAACAAGAGGTCGCTCAATATGAAGGTCATTACTTCCGGGAACCGTTTTATCCTTAGATGTTTCGGCTTCACCATAATCACATGACCGAGTAGTCACGTTAACGTTTGAACCCATCATAAAAACATTTGATGCTTTTTCCGCTTCCTGGTTGCCCCCTGAGGAGGTCCCAGGATTTGAATTCGCGCCAGCAAGAAGTTGTTGCCCTTGGGGAAACGGGTTAGTTAACACAACTTGCGAACTAGAAGTCCCTTGCTGTCCTAACAAGCGCTGAGCGTCTTCAATTCTAGGGCAAAGATGAGTTAGATGGTCCCCACTGCATAATTTGCAAGGGAACTTAACTTTCTTTCTCGACTCACCTTTACCACCACCAGCGTTGTTGCCGGATTTATTTGCATCGGGCTTCCCCTCCGAATTCTTCTTCTTACCACGTCCTTTCTTTTTCCCATTGGAATTTTGATTTCCTTTGGGGTTATCGGATTGGACGGCGTTAATGGAAGAATTTTGGGAAGCTTGAGGATTAGACATTGTGACTTGGTTGTTAGGAGCAGTTTGTAATGACAACTGTTGCAATTGATTCAACAAGTTCACTGTAGTCGAGTCTACTGACCCCACAATGCCATCCGCATGCGGACCTGGCTTCGGCTTAGCTAAATCAACCTTAGATCCAGGAGCATCTGGCAAGTACTTTTGGAGGATCCCAGACTGAGAGTAAATCAGTTCTAACTGCTGGGCCCTGAAAATGGCTTGTTCCTCATAATAGACCCCAGACATGGAGACATCCTTGGAGATCTCGGGTTGCAAAGACTTCAAAAACCACTCTAGACGGTACTCCGGAGGGATTTCGGCTTTGATGAGCCTCTTTCTCCGTCTCCATTCCTGAATGTGATCAGAAATGTGGGTTGCCTTATCTTGACGAAAGGTAGCCAGAAGTTCAGTTCCGGCATCATAGCGGACAGGCAACTGGAAGTGATTCAAGAAGATATTAGCTAAGTCTGCGAACGATGTAAAGCTGCCCCCTGGCAACTCTATATACCATTTAGCCGCATTACCAGTCAAGGTGCGCTGAAAGAGTCTCAACCTAATCGAATCTTCGATGAGGGAGTTGGATGAGCACCACAAATGGAATGTGGTTACATGATCTCCCGGATCTTCACCACTCTTCCCTTCGAATTTTGGAATGTCCGAAGGGAGTTTGGTTGGGACCGGAGGCCAGGCCGGATTGTATCTGATAGGGTCGTTCGTTAGCTTAGTGAGATCTGGCAAGTTTAACGTTGCCAGAAACAGAAGCCTAGGAGGACCTAGGGGATTCCACCCAGACTGGGCAGAACTCCCAAAGTTCTGAAAAGATTGTCCTGGGATTTGGGAGGCACCAGGCTGCCCGAAGTGACCATTAGAACCGGCTGAACCAAAAGGCAAACCTTTTGGTCCAGCAAAATTCGGAGTTTGACCAACTCCTGCCGTATAACCTCCATAGCCTGCAAAGTTCCCTCCTAAAGAATGGTAAGGAGTTGATAACCCCTGATATGGGTTCCAAGCCGAAGCAAGGGGAGGAATACTTTGAAACATGCTAACCGTGGAATACGGCCTACTTCCTTGTTGGCCGATAAATGGATTCGCAGTTCCTGCGTTGCTAACCCCAGGGTTATTCCAACCTTGGAAAGGATTGCTGCTTTGTCCTATTGAAGAAAAAGGCATGGATCCTACCGTTGGGTTGGAATGTGGGATATGACCACTTCCGAAAGGAAAACCCTGGAATGAAGCCGATCTGCCCATCATGGACGTAGCGGCACTGAACGGAACCGATGGAATACCCTGTGATTGGGTGCCAAAAAGGAAGGAACCAGTACTAAAAGCATTGGTTTGGGCATTTCCACTCGTGGACGGAATGGAGGTAGACCCCACCAAAGATGTGCTAGCAAACGATCCGAACAAGGAAGCGGAGGGGATGGAAATGGTTCCTCCCCCTTGCACCGATGTTGGGGTTTGCATAGTCGCAGCACTCGTAGAAGCCATGCTTCCAGTAGTGATCATAAATGGTAAGCGCGTAGCGTAACCTGGACTCGCTGGTCTATGTGACGGAGTCCCAACGTATTGCAATACGTCCGGATAACTAGATGGTAGTGGAGAATTTGGAATCACTAATGATTCTGAAAGTTCTTCTACCTCTACGTTATTCTCCGCTTGAAAGCGAACTCGAGAAGGGACTGGAGTGTCCCTCTCTTGCTCAGAAGTGCCAGGCCTTGCTTGGCCGCTAATATCCCCGAGAGGAGGATCAATCCCCGATGCGTCAACCGGCGTGGGACGGGCCCTACCGGTAGTATCCCCTCTGCGCCTTCTAGGAGAAGGCTCTAAACTAGGTGGCGAGAGACCACGAAGTCTTCGAGACCGTCTTGGAGACCGGTCAGCCACTTTGAATTTTTTGTTATGATCTAACTAAAGACTCAAAAAATTAAAAGCTAAGCCGACTAGGAGCACAGAGCACACACTATAAAGTTCCTAAAGAAACAGCCAGTCAAACAACTTTCAAGTATTTCCACTCCGGGTGATTAGGACCGGACACCAAAATACGAGAAAGTGAATCACAGGGCCTTCCGAAGATTGTCTGGGATGATGAGGGCCCAGTCCTATCAGCGAAGGTATCAGAGGAAGTTACGCTGACCTCCTAACAACAGCCTGCGCCGGTGCAAGCCCCCAAGCTTCGCAAGGGTGCCCTCCAGTAGTACTGTCGAGAGTGATACAACGTCGACCTTAGGTGCCACGGGATTCCCCTCCGCAGCCACCTATGCAGATCCCTAGGAGAGGCAACTATGGGTACCAACTCGTCACAGAAGCCAGGTGGAACAGTCGTGAGGTAAGTTCGGACAAGTAGGAGAGGGGTTATCTCTCTTCCCTATCTTCACAGACCCTCGTGCTTAACTCCGAGATCCGGAGCTTTCCTGGTCTTCCTAACGCTATTGGATTTACTCTCGTTAATCAGACTCTTATGTTTGACGTTTTATGTGGCCTTGGAGAGTTAACTCTCCACTCGCCTATTCCAAGGCCCTAAAATCCTAAACTTGTTGGTGTAATAACTAAAACAAAAAGTTCTAGTGGATTTTAATTAAGTGCTTGATTTTATTAGGTTGTTCTTTAAGTCACAGGGTTATGGAGATGAAACTTGTGGTGTTTTTATGGACGCAAAAGAAATTAATAAAACTTAGCTACATGCACATGCACTTTTGTTTTCGATGAAAAGCAATTTCTATGAGGTTCAGAGGTACTTCTAATATAAACAAATTTTTTTCTTTTTCTTTTCAGACTCCACACTCACAAAAACTAACAAAACTAAATATGCCTAAAAAGAGATGCAAATCTTACCCTAATGCAAGAACTATATGTGGATGCAAGATTCAAAGACTACTCTAAAAACAAAGAAGGAAAGTTGCTGCTTTACCAAATTTTGTCTTGCCACTAAAATGCTTAGATAGAAGATGATGTGTTACCAATCATTTCGTCCAAACAATAAAAACAAGTTCTAAGATAAAAAACAAAGCACTTTCACTTCGCAAAAAAGGAAATCAAATGAGAAGCAAGTTTAAGAAAGCGAAACTAAAAAACCTTCAAAAGATTTTCTTTCAATCAAACCAAAAAAGTCTTTTTCAAAGGAAAGCTCTCAAAAACTGACACCAATGATTGATAAACAAGCAACCAAACACTTTTGTGAATTGACACCTTTCAAATGATGAAAACTCAACAAAAATAAAATGTGTTCGAAATCGCTTTTGACAATCAAAAGCAGCAATGAAAGTCCTAAATATCAAAAGACAAGTTTCAAGAAAATGGTAACAAACAAACTTCCCGAAACGAAGGAGCAAATGGTCATAAAAATTATTTCGTTAAGCAAACAAAAAGTGTCATGAAAGCAGAAATGGACACAAAGATTGAACCCAATCTTCCCACTCTGCCAAAACAGAGCAATCAAGATTCTTAAACAGAAATCTTGTGTGTCAAAAATCAATGACGCTTGCAATCAACGAAAACAAGACTAATACTCCTTATGACTAGAGAGAGTTCAAAACAAGATGCCCCCTGTCAAACAGAGAACTGTTACTGGAGAAATAACTGCTTGACACTGACCCAAACCACCAGACAAACATTCAGCAAAAAGAAAATTTATAAATCTTGAAATTTATGTAATATACGCGCCTGCAATTAAGTGCAGAATGCGTGTATACGCGACTGAAACTAAGGAAACCTGCGTATACGCGGGTTCACTTAGTGCAACTTGCGTATATACGCTTCTGTAATCCAGAAAAAGAGCGTATCTGAAGTCTTTCAAGAAAAATAAAAAATAACAGACTGAAAAACTGGACAAACTTGGAGTTCAAGAAAAGATCAGACAGTCAGAGCCAACAAACAGAGGGGTTGAGCCTTGATTGGCTTGAAGACTACCCAAACTAGGAACAACAAGAGTGTTGTCCCCAGCGGAGTCGCCAATTCTGGTTGAAGGGAAAGTACCCCTAGGGTCCTTTGGGCTAAGACTCTACCAGACTGAAAATTGCTTATTCAAAGAAACACACACACATCATTTTTACTTTTAAGAAAATTCTAATGTTTAGGGTACGTACCTAAGGTCCTACGTTCGAGAAGGCCTTTAGGGTCCAAACCCTTCTTAGAGTTCCCTTCTTCTTCCTTCGATCTGCAAGTCAAACAAATCAAGGAACACAACAGTACATGTACAGATATTTATGTATAAACCATCTTTATGCTATAAAGTTAGTTATAAAAATCTTTAAGTAACCACTTGCATAAGAATTCAAGACAAGAATCTCATAAGCATAAAGAAAGATTGTTTCGGGAACAAAGACGTGTTTCTTTATATATAAAGGCAAATAAAGTACATATATCGGAAAGATATCACCTGAACACCTTCAGCAGGCTCCAAGCAAAGCTTCCTCCCGGATTCGTTCCAGCCTCAAGCCTCCAACAAGAGCTCCTTCCAAGTCCTACTCAAATGATGATATCAAGGATGAATGATCACCAAGACACATGGAAACAAGGGTTTCCTATGCAAAATGGGGGAAGTGCAGAAAGCACCAAGGACTTCAGACCTGGTCTAAGGGAAAAATCTCAGCATAATAATCTTGCTCTCTTCTCTCTCCCCTTGGCCTTCCCTTTGATGTCTTTTTATACCCTCTCCAAAGTAGTTTTTTAGTTAGGAGTTAGTTGGGAACAGTTGGGCCACGGGCAATAACAGGTGATCCAGCAGGTAAAACCCGCGATCTCCGCCCGAAAAAGAGGAATTTATTATTTTTTAAGTGTTTTAATAGATACACGCGGGTTGGGTATAACAGACCCGCGTGTACACGCGTTTAACTCAGGGAAATGTCGCGTATAGGGAATAAAACACTGTTTTTTAAATTTTTGGACCAGGTATGGAAGGAGGGGTTGCCCTAGGCCATGAGTGCAGCATCACAAACCATAAGAGTGAGATTTGGAGCTATAACACTAATACATAAGGAACCCAAATTTTAGGAAAACGCAGAACACAAATGCTGGTAGGCCTAACCAAGACCATGATATAAGACCCCCTTTCCAACATAATTATGTTGAAGGATCTACTTCTAGTGAACCCATAGAGGACACTCACATGAACTTAATGGATCTAAAGGGCGAGGACCAAACTGTCTTGTCCCAAGAAGACCAAAATGAACCCGATTACAATCAGTTTTAGACTAGGTGTGGTGAGTCTTTTGATTTTAAACAAGGTTATGATACCGCTGTGTATGAAGTACACAAACAATATAAGCTGAGAACTAGGACCATTGACATTTCCGAACCTAGTAAAACAAAGGAAAGCAAACAACCCAACAAGACTAAAGGCAAGGTTGTCATAACAGAACCAGCTGATATACCTGTTCCAAACCCGCATCAAGTGACTGTAGAAGACATAACAGAAATACAGCCTTCCAAAGATCAGCCTTTGCCACCTTCTTCCTCGAAATAAAGCTCGAACAGGGTTCCAAAAAACTTTCCTGAAGTTGAAAAACCGCAAGCAAAATCTTCCCATAACACTGAAAAACTAGAGAAAATCGCAGATGTTTCAAATGAAACAGAAAAAACTGCCATTATCAACACCAAGACTCCAATGGAAAAGCCATTTAATTTAGAGACAGAAATAGCTAAGTTAAAAATATCCATTCCCCTCTCAGAACTTGCCAAACACGATGTATATAGGCAGCAAATTCAAAGATCACTTCAAATGCCAGAGGTTAAGGATGATGTAAATGTTTTAGACGACACCCCAGAGCTGTTGTTTGGCCCAGAAGTTAATGGAAAATCAACACATGGACCGGTCCCACCCTTTTATGTCAGTTTGCATATACATGACAAAGTTTTTCACAACGCTATGTTTGACTCAGGGGCATCGCACAATCTTATGCCCAGAGCAGTTATGGAAAAACTGAATCTTGATGTTACAAGACCTTACAAAGATTTATACTCATTTGACTCAAGTCAAGTGAAATGTCTAGGCCTCATCAAAGACTTGTGTGTCTCCTTAGTCCAATATCCCAACAAGACCATCCTCATGGATGTAGTGGTTGCTGACATTCCACCAAAGTACGGTATGCTCCTATCAATATCATGGGGAGCAAAGCTCCAAGGATCCCTTCAATTAGACCTTTCCTATGCCACCATTTCAGTCTTTGGGCAACCAAAGAGACTGTATAGAGAAACGCTCATGAAATATGTGGTAAGTAGTGAGAGCAAGCCTGAAAATTTTCCCATTTACTCAATCCACTCTGATATGGATTCCTTTATTTTTTTTAATGATGATACAAATTCTCCAATTGATAATGAGCCCTTTACTCTAGAGAAATAAGCACACATCAACGAAGAATCAGTTGCACACACTGATGAAACTGTCACAACAGCTAATGCAACTAGCATACCAAAAGAATTTTCCCAAACAGAAGTTTCGAATCTGCCCAATCCTAAGCTGACTGACACTTTAGGCATCAACCACAAGTAGGAAATCACATGGTATTTAGAATTGGATGGCTCTATTAACAAGTTAGGAGCAGGGGCAGGTGTCTGGATTCACAATACATATAACAACCATGCAGAAGGTCATGCCTACAGATTGAATTTTAAATGCACAAATAACATGGTAGAATATGAGGCTCTGTTGCTAGGCCTTAAACTCCTCAAAGCTCTAGGAGCTGCAAAAGTGTCTATTTTAGGAGACTCTGATTTAATCATACAACAGATGAAAGGCAATTTTGTAACCAATGACAACAGAATGAGAGCCTATAGGACCGCTACTACTAATATACTCCAGGCATTCACTGAATTCAAGCTTGACAAGATTTCCAGAAATCACAACATTCATGCACACAGCCTAGCCACCTTTGCTAGTACATGTAAGCTTCCTTTTGACCCAAACCATCACTTCACAACTGAAATAAAACATAGGCCCGCTGTCCCAAATAACGTTAAAGATTGGCAAGTATTCAAAAATGATGCCCAGATTAATAATTTCCTCACCCTTGAGCATGAGTTTTCGAATATTAACATCGACATGGATGCTATGAATGGCTCCCAACACCAAACAAATGAAAATCAGAAAGATATAACAGCTGCAACAGTCAAGCAAATCCTGAAACCAACTATTTTTGACAAAGAAAACATAGAACAACTGAAACAAATACACTTGGAAGATATAGCCAAAACAGAGGCAGACATCATTGACTTAAAGGATAACTTTCTGCCTGCTGGCCTAACCCCATTAGAAGACATGTTTGATGCTAACGACGTGCCAAGAAAGCCAAAATTGCAGCCCATAAACACTGATATAGAGGAACACAACATTGGGACAGCAGAAAAGCCAAAAATGATCAAACTGTCCAAAAATTTACCACCTGATAAAAAGCCCAAGTACATTGACTTATTCAAAGAATTCCAGGATGTATTTGCTTGGAGCCATGAGGATTTGAAATGCTATGACACCTCGGTGATCCAACACACCATTCCTTTAAAACCAAACCAGAAACCCTTCAAACAGAAACTTAGAAGAATTAACCATATGCTTCTTCCCCTGATTGAGAAGGAAGTAAAGAGGATGTTTGAAGCAGGCATCATAGCACCCATCAGATTTTCTGAATGGGTGTCCAATCTTGTTCCTACGAGAAAAAAGACAGGTGAAATTAGACTTTGCATAGATCTCAGAAATTTAAACCAAGTCTCCCTGAAAGACCATTACCCTTTGCCTAAAATGGACCACATCCTACAAAGGGTAGTGGGATCATCTAGAATCTCCTTGCTAGATGGTTTTTCAGGTTTCAACCAAATACTTGTTCACCCAGACGACCAAGACAAAACAGCTTTTACCACACCCTGGGGAACATTTAAGTATGTAAAGATGCCATTTGGTCTTAAAAACACTGGTGCTACCTTTCAACGTGCAATGGATATTGCTTTCGCCAAAGAAATACATGACTTCCTAGTTGTCTACCTTGATGACTTAACCCCATTTTCCAAATCTGATGAAGAACACCTCAAGCATCTCAGGAAAATTTTCATGACATGTAGGAAATATGGAATTTCCTTGAACCCCAAGAAGTCTCTGTTTGGCCTTGAAGAAGGCAAATTACTTGGCCACATCATATCAAAGGATGGGATCAAAATTGATCCCGAAAGAATACAAGCCATCCTCCAAATCCCATTTCCAAGAAACATTAAAGAGCTACAAGCATTCCTTGGGAAAATCAACTTCTTGAGAAGATTTATTCCAAATCTAGCTGAGCTGATAAGATTGTTAAGAAACATGTTAAAGACGGATGCCAAGGTAAAATGGTCTCTTGAAACCAAGCAAGCATTTGAGAGTACCAAATCAGCCTTAACACAAACCCCTGTCCTAACTAGCCCATAGTTTGACAAAGATTTTATCATATTTTCGTTTGCATTTGATCACACTATAGCCGATGTCCTTTTGCAAAAGGATGAACAGGGAGCTGAAAAACCAATCGCTTTTTTCAGCAGAGCCTTAAGAGACGCCCCTTTGAAGTACCCAATAATGGAAAAGCAAGCCTACGCACTTGTTAAGGCCATCAAGGATTTCAGAGTGTACATTTTATATTCACACGTGATTGCCTATGTCCCACACGCTGCTGTAAAAGACATACTGACCCAAGAGGGATTAGAAGGCAAAAGAGGCAAGTGGATTGCAAACATCCTTGAATATGACATAGAAATAAAATCAACCAAGCTGATAAAGGGACAAGGTTTAGCAAAACTGATGTCCGAAACAAATTTTCAAGCCTTAGAGATTAACCAGCTGGACAATGAACTAGAGCTGGCGACTCCACAGATCAGTGAAATATTTTTACAATCCCCAAGGTACGCTGATATATGCTTTGTATTGTTAAACCTGTGTGCTCCCCCAGGATTGTCCAGAACCAAGAAAAGATTTTTGAAAATGAAGGCTTTAAAGTTTTGTGTTATAGATGGTGCATTATTTTGGAGAAATCATGAAGGTATATTGCTTAATTGTTTAACCATGAATGAAACTAACAATGTCATGAAAGAATTCCATGCAGGTGACTGTGGAGGACATCTATATTGGACGTCCACTGTTGATAAAATTATAAGGGCTGGTTTTTATTGGCCCTCTCTTTTTGCAGATGTAAAGAAGTTTGCCATGTCATGTCACAAATGCCAAATTTTTTAGGGTAAGAGAAAGCTGTTACCCCTGCCCCTTAAACCCATCTCAACCAAACAACCTTTTCAACAATGGGGTCTTGACTTCATTGGAGAAATCCATCCCTCTTCCTCAGGCCAACACAAATGGATCCTAACAGCCACCGACTATTTCACTAAGTGGGTTGAAGCCATTCCCTGTAGACAAGCCAATGACACCATCATTATCCAATTCCTTGAGTGCAATATCCTATCTAGATTTGGCTGCCCTGAGAAAATCATCACTGACAATGCCGCTGCCTTTAAGTCCAAAAAGATGATCAATTTTTGCCACAGATTTCATATTACCTTGGGCCACTCCACAGCCTATTACCCTCAAGGTAATGGCTTGGCCGAATCATCTAACAAAAGCCTCATCAACATCATAAAGAAAGTGCTGGAAGAAAACAAGAAGAACTGGCACAAAAAACTGGTAAATTCCCTATGGGCAGACAGACTTTTAAGCAAAAGATCAATTGGGATGAGCCCTTATGAGCTAGTATATGGCATGGAGGCTAGATTTCCTTCATCCCTGGGCATTCCTACTGTCAAACTGTTACAAGAGATTCAGGTTGAACCAAATGACATCCAAAGAAGAATCAATCAGACCATCCATCTGCAGCAAACCAGAGAACAAGTTTATGACAGAGCTCAAATTGTGCAAGAAAAGCTCAAAAAGATGTTTGATAAGAGAGCTAAGGCTGAGGATTTCAATGTTGGTGACAAAGTTCTAAGATGGGACTCAAGAAGGGAAGACAAGGGCAAACATGCCAAGTTTGATTTTCTATGGAGAGGTCCATTGGTTATTTCTGTTGTTCAGGGAATTAACACTTATTTTCTCAGATCTGTAGAGGATTGTTCTGCTGAAGAAGGCCCTGTCAATGGTCGTATGCTGAAACATTACCATGATCCCTTTTAAGGGACATAATGCAGTTTTGTATATATCTTTGTACAGTCTTATTTGTGTATATCACCACTCTATTTTTATTTTTGTATAAGCAGGCCGATTGTTTAAAGAACAGTAGTAAATTCTGCGAAGACGTAGCTGATGCAAGTGCCCTAGTTCTGACAACTTTGTCTTTGCACCAATTTCAGCAAAACAACAAAAGGAAAACTATCACATTACAAGCAATTCATGGTAGAAAAGAACTATCTGCAATCAAAGGCATGTTCCAGCAGCATTGTACATAATTATCAAGCACACAGAAGAAAGCAAGTGATGTTGTACAGTTCACAGTAATTTAGTTGAGGAGGAGGTTGTTCATAGTTCAAAGTTTATATTTTTTTAGCAGCCAGAACAAATGTTTCCAGTCTACAGCAACCACAGAAGATCAAGGCAGTCTGACCTGTTGTTCTTGGCTTTTCACAAGGAAAAGCCATCCCCAAGTGGAGCCACTGTTAGCCTCCTGTTGCAACAGGGCTTCATATTTCATGATTGACATTTTTACATGCCAAATATGTCGTACTTTGCAAGCTGCAGTGTTCCATATTTCTAGAAGAGACCAAAGAAGAAAGCCATGAAGTGTGCTAGTCCAAATGCCACTGCTGATTCCAATTTTGACGAGTTGTTCCATTTTTGAAGAGTTTTCATTTAAGGTAGGTCCAAACAGTCTAATCTTGGTCTCCCTAGGTTTCAATTTCTTGTTTTAGAATATAGAGAATGCATCTGACCAAACAGTTTAATCTTGGCAGATTTGTAGATAGGTAGAGAATCAAAGGGACCCAACTGTTTAATCTGGGCCCTGGCGGAAATAAGTGTAGAGCTAGATAGGAAACATTAAAAAGAAAAATTGTAAATCTGGGTCTGCAAGTCTAAGTGCACCCAAACCAAAAAAAGAAGAAAAAAATGTTAGGTGAGTAGGCTGCGTAGGTAGCTGAGAGGTTGCAGAAAGATGACTTATGATCAATTTTGTGTTACTAAGTGTATATTTTTCCAGATCATAGTGCAGGCAATTTTCATTCAAAGGAGCTCAAAGGTGGACATCACTAACTCCCCCTTCTTCTAATTCCCTAATTCACTTACTAACTTCCCAAAGAGGTCAAGATCTGCTTGATTCCTCTTAATTTTATCATCATCCATATCAGTTTCCTTGGTGAAGATCTGCTTCACTCAAGGATTTTATTTCTTTCCAAATTCTTTTCCCCAAAATTAGCCTAAGGTCCTTGACCTTAGCGCCTGTTTATCATCACCATATTAACCACTAACTCTACTATATAACTCCCTATCAGTCTTCCCCTTTCCCTACTAAAAGAATGTATATAAAACTCCCCTATGTAAATATCCCCTCCCTGGAAATATAGCCATATTTTTTATAAGTCCGAGAAAAAATGGTCCACCTGGGGCTGTTTTTAGCCCATCCGAGTCATAGCAGGAGTTAGATGACACCTGGTCATGCTAACAACCTCTCCCCTATCCCTAAAAACCCTCAAAGACCCTCTTTTCCGCCCCCTTTCCTTAAGTTTTGGGCATAAATCGTTAAACCCGCGAGCATTAAACCCCTGTTTTATCCATTATCCCTAAGCCCAAACTGTAAATACATTAACCCGCCCATTTTAGACCCCATAACCCACTTTCCCTAAGTCTAAAACCCCCGCCGCGCATTATTTAAATCGGGATATTCTCGCGAATATCCCCGCCCACTAACCCACCGTCGCCTCGCCCTTCCCGCCAACCGTCCGATCGTCGTGCGCCCAGATCAACGGTTGACGGGCCGTCCCATCTCCGAAACGCCCGAAGGTTAGCGTCCGGGAGATGGGCGGTATTGCCGCCGTACTCCCGCCACGCATCACCTCCTGGGCTGTGGCGGAGCCCCTTTTGACAAAACTGCTCATGCCCAAAGGCGGTGCGCCCCAAAACCAGAAACCGCCCCCTTCCTGGTGACATCACCTGCTTGCGTCACCCCCTGCCCAGTCACCATGACACGTCATCCACCTGCGTGGCCCTCCTGCCACTGTACCGCCGAGTCACCTGCCACGTGTCCTGCCACATCTTCAGAGCCGCCGTACTGCCACATCACCTCCGTACGTGATGACGTCATCATGCTGATGTCATCCTGCCATGTCATCATGCTGACTTCATCGTTGACATCACCCACCGTACGGGGTCCCATCGCTGACGTCATCATCACTTTTTTGGCACGAAGGGCGAAAATCGCACTCCGGAGCCCCGAAATCAGTTTCTGAGGCAGTTTTTTATGAGCGATTTGCGCCTGAATGGGGAATATTTAGGGAATATTTTCATTTTGCAGCCCCCGTCAAGCCTGAAAGGCGATGACCCATTTTTCTTCGCGAAGCTTGCCGAAAGGAGCAGAAGACAGTTCTAGAGGAAACAGAGGCCAAACAACGGCCATTAATTTGTGATTAGACCCACAACAAAGGAAAACAGCGGCCCAGTTTATTGTCAAAGAGTATCAGAGGAAGAAGAAGAGCCAAAGAGTATCAGTCAAGATTTTTTAGGGGCTCGAAGCACCTGAACATTGATGAGCCCCCCAGAAAGTCAAATCAAGAGGCATAAGCCCATCCTTGCCCTCAAATCACAGTTAAAGCTTTAAATACAGACAGACAGCAAAGAAGCAGAAACCCATACACATTTATTGTAGAAAACACTGCACCAAGCCGCCAAGGACTACATCATTTACGCAGTTTTGATACGGCAGACCTGAGCGCAGCCCGAGATATTTTTTGCATTTATTTCTGGATAGGATTAGGTTAAGTAATCATCTTTCTTTCAGATCTGTTTAGGTCAATTTGTAATAAAAGCACTTGTAGAGAGTTTTCCCTATATATACCGCCCTCTACATTGTTACAAGGGTTGGTCAATTGAGAATTTTCACTAGAGACTCGCATTGTATACCTGAGTTTTTTCTATAATCAAAGATTGCTGAAAGCTTGGAGAGAAAACTGTATGTTGTAAATGAATCTGTTGAAGACCTGAAGATGGAATTCATGTGCTGCAGTCTGAAGCAATAAGTGCGTCTTACCTCTGTTTATTGTTTACCACTATCTAAATAGCAGGAAGAAAGAATAGCTTAGAATTTGTTTAAATACACTCTATGCTCAATTTCTGCTATTTCTGTATGTTTTCCTCTGAATGAATTAGTTATGAATATGAATTCCTCCTGGCTCATGTTTACCCCGGTTCCCCTGTGTTTGCCAATTATCTAGGGATTCTTTACTGCCCCTAGGTAGAGCTCTGTTACCCCCATCTGTTAAGCTGATTGAGATATTCTTAACTGCCTCTCATTACTTAGCATTATTTCCATCATTTAAACCTAAAATATTGTTTCATGCGCAACTATCTTGCTCCATTTTCCCTCTCTTGTGACCGAAGAAATGCACCAGCAGTTGCCCTCCTCGACTCCACGCCCAATGGTTTGAAACTTCCAGACTATGCCTTGCCTCTCTGTCTGAAAACATCAATTTTCCCACCAAAAACAAAACGAAAACCCTCTGAACTCAAAACCTAGCCTAAAATCCTTTTCAACAAAGCTAAATCTAAAAGAGAGAGCCCTTTCTGATTGCAGGTTGGCTAGAACTTGCAGTCCAAAGTTGGTCTGTGGTTACCTCGGCCGTATCCTTTTCCGGAGCTTAAGGACAACCTGAGTGATAACAATATCTATGGAATATGGGAATCCCATCTCCCTAGGTATTACTTTCCCTCAGTCAATATATTCCCATATATTATTCGCCGCTGCTGTGCCAATTATGACCCTATCAGTAAGGTAATTATGACCCCATCACAAATTGTTCTTTTCTACATAACTACTGAGTCTATCAATGAAATGCTACACTTCCATCCAGTTCAGCCTCTTGCTCCTCTTTCCATGGGATTTTTGCTTGAGCAAGGCTCTCAACTGTCTAGTGCAGAAATAGCCCGGATTGCCAAGTTATTCATGAAACCAGAGTGCCAGCCCCAAGGTCCACCTCCTTATTTATATGTCTCGTTCAATGAGACTGGAAGAATTATTCTTGACATGATATGAGTGATCTTGGGATTTAGGTCTAGTGAATATGTGTATGAGATGGTCCTGGTTCTGTTATCCACCTTTACTCCAGGACAGCCCCCTACTATTAAGTATGACTATGCCTCTTTCATTGCTGACAAAATCTATGCTCAGTTCTTGAATTTGGAAAGAGAATGAGTGTTTAAATACACAACTTTCATATACCATCTGTTGTTGTATTATCACCCAGACAGTTTTATATTTCCCATCAATAAATTGGATTCCAAAGGAGAGAGGAGGTCTGTAATATTTTGGACCTCTGTCTTCCACAGAATTGGTGAATCCCCTTATACCTACTGTGAGTTCATTGACTTGTTTATACATCCAGCCTCCACTCTATTGATAGGAGCTCCTCCTTCTAGGCTCTCTGATGACATAAGGGAGATTTTACAGCTCTCCAAAAACTATAGGAAAGGTGACTGGTACTTCTACCAGGATCACACTGAGATCAGGATATATGGCTGTGAAATGTGCCCTTATAAGCTACCCAAATATGTGCCTATGAGACTGTTTGCTCTGGAGTATTTCAAGCAACTTATCAATGCATATTTGACTCACTTTGCAATGTGAAGAAAAAGGCTCAGCTGAAGATAAGAAACCAGTTAGGCCCTTTTATCATTAACAAGAGGGAAGCATGGGAAGATGCTGATAAGATATTAGGGAAAGAACTTAAATTGAAGAAAAGCTTTTGGTGGGTGCCATATGACCCAAATAGCTTTATAAGTGACAGAAAAGTAAGAAACCAGTTGTCAAGTTACACACATCATAGAATCCCTGAAGTAGAACAATATGCTAATCAAGATGACTGGGTAAAGGGTACATTAGTAGAAGAACTTACTCGGCAAGAAAAAATGGAACAAGCTATGAAAGATTTAGAAAAGACTCTTGACCTGGACTCTTTTGGACAGGTATCTTTCAAGCTACCTCAGCAAACAGGAGTAGGTACATCTTCTGCTGGGACTTCACAACAACCTATACAAGAAGCCAACACACCAATTTCAGGTTATTCAAAGGGAAAGCAAGTGGTAGGCACAGAGCAACAAGAAATGACTGATCAGCAAGGGTAAATTCCTCCAGTATAGACCAAAGCATCAGAGATTCTTGCACTACAGACTCCTATAAATGAGGAAAAAGGAAAGAAGAGGGATAGAGAAGAGGCCACACCCACCAATGGACCTACAAAACAGCCAGGGGTGAAAAAGCAAAGACTGAATCCTCTATCTGAAGAAGAAATCATTGAGGAAACCATAGAAAGCCTAAGAGGTGAGAGGGAAACCAACCCACAGACCTCCCCAGTGATAGACACATCAACCAGCTCTCACAGGCAGGATCTGGAAAGGCAGCATAGTGTGGAAGTTTCATCCACAAGGCTACCAAGCAAGTAGACCTCAGACATCAAAAGAGCATTCACAGAGATACAGGCTAGAAATGACCCATTGAGGCTACAAATTTATAACCAATATCTTAAAATGGCCCCCACAAAACAGCAAAGATTAATGTCATCATATGACATTGAAGAGGGGAAAATGATCATGAGCTATTTCAAGCCTAAGGTGCAGCAACCATAATCGGCAGCTGATTATATCAGGACAAATCTGGAGGTCTTCGCCAAAGACATTCATCCAATAGATCAAATTGAGCTGCACAAACAGACTGGAGAGATGTTGTATTCCACGCTAGTTGATAAAGCAATGTTAGCTCATAAATTGCAAAACTTATTGGAGAACACCTCTGCTCAGCTAGATTTAGAGAAAGTTTCCTCTCTAGCAAAAGACAACAGGATCAAATCCTTGGAGGATATTATTATTGAACTGGGACATGATCCCAAAGATGCCAAAGGCATAAGAGCACTAATGAAGAAAAAGGAAGAGGACATTGTTGCCCTCAGAAAATAGCTCAAAATGCCTCCTTCTATGCATCCACAAACAATAGATGTAGTACAACAGAATTCCGAAGAGGACATGATGGACCTGCTCATGAGATTGAACAAGAGATTGGGTGAGACAAATCAGGCCTTGGAGAAAGCACTACAAGATAAGCAGGGAGAGTCGACCTCCCAACCACCTGAAGTAAATCCAACAGTCACAACTGTCCCTCCCATAGTTATAACAGCAGTGCCTCCCACTGTCCTGGCATCAACAGCAGAAATCATCACAGGAGAAACATCAACAGCAACAGCACTAGGCAGCAGCACTACTATGACTACAGAGCAATTAATAAAAGCCATGGAGGAGTTGAAACTCCAAGTATCAGAGCTAAAACAAGTCAAAGAAAAGTTGGCAAAGATTGAACAGAGTTATGATAAATCCAAGATGAATGTGGCAGAGAAAACAAGGGAAGTCAAAGCATTGGAGAACAAGGTAAGAGCCTTAGAAAATGATCTCTCTCTGGATAAGCCTCTGGCAGAAATCAGAGGAATTTTGTTTACCAACATCACTCAATCCCTTAGTGATGTATGGAGATCTATTCAAGAAATTTATGAACAGATTGACTTGATAAAAGTGGCCCAGGTGGAGGTTCAAACGACAAGAACTTTATTGGGACAGATGCCTGAGCAAGCTAATAGGCTAATACATTTTTTGAATACCAAGACCAGTGAAGAACTGGAAGCACTGGATATCATAGATAGAACAGGTACCATTCTGGACGTCAAGAGAGTTCTAACCATGAGCACTCTGATGCAAAACTTGGACAAAAGATGCCAGGACATGCAGGTAGAGATTAATTCTTTCACTGAAAAGTTTACAATCTTGCATCAAAAAGGTTTACCAAGTCCTTTGGTTGATAATGATCGTTTGATGAAGCACAAAGACTATGTATATAAATTAAATACATATGATGTCAATCAAGCTAATGCATCTTCAAGCACTTAAGGAGAGAGAGCACTTCCATTTGGCCAGTCCCTTTATGACAGCCTGGAAAATCTATTTTACATAGAGCATGAGGTGAAGCATTTGTTCACCATCCCACCTAATTTCTTCAAATACACATATGTTGACGAGACTTTAAGGACATTGCAGAGACATAGAATACCAAGACCAGAGTGGTGGCAGATCATGCTGGAGATCCTGTAAACTTATCGTTGGTCAAATCAAAATTGTGCACTGTCTGCTATAATGAGGAGAACAGAGATAAATCACAGTCCTGCGCGTCAAAGCGTATCACATCAGAATTAAGGGAAGTCCGACCAGGGCAGAATAATCAGCACAGAGGATCAGTAGAAGACAGCTGAGAACCAACTTAGAGCACCTACCTCCAGTACTTTTCATAAAGACGGATCAAACAACGCAACATGAATTTATTGCATCTATTTATTGTCTCCCTGTTTTCAAGGCTGTCTATCTCTATCTATGTAAAAGAAGCATTACTTATCAGCAGATATTTTAATATCTTGACATTTTTGTATAAATAGCCCCCTAGACGAAGTATTTGGGGTTGGTTAACGGTGAATATTCATATTCTTGACTATAATATTGAGGAATGTTTTGTCATAAGATCTGTTGGAGCCAATTTTGTCTGGTTTACTAGAAAAGGAATTGATGCTATGGACCATGTTACAGAATTCCTGAGTCATCTCATGGATCAATAAGTCTTTCTAACTTATGTTTTACAGTTTCCGTGTTTAATATATCATCTATGTTTCATGATCTAAATAATAGAGAAAAAGAATAACTCAAAATTTGCTTGATTGCACTCTGTGTTCAGTCTTTGTTATTATTAATTTTTTCTTCAGAATTAGCATAAACAGTGAATTCTTGACTGCTCCTATTTCCCCTGATTCTTACATCTTGAATATTTGCTAAGGAATTTTTAACTGCTCCTTAACAATATTTAGCCATTTTCCCCTGTCAACATGATGAAGGATTCTTGATATCCCTTCACCCATTGACTCCATTCCACCTGATTCCAGCTTACCAATTGTTCCATGTTTAAGTACCTTGCTCTATGATACCCCCTCTGTTAAGAAAATTGATCCAGGAAGCTATCCTTATTTGACTCCATCATGCCCAATGCACGGAAACTCTTCAGTTTTACCTCAGAATTCTATTGAATTTCCATCCCTCCAACCAAATTCAAAACAAAACCCTTGCACTTCATGACTAGCCTAACATAATTCAAAACAAAGTTAAATCATAAAGAGAGAGCCCTCTATGGATGCAGATTGGCTAGAATCTGTATCTTAAAGATTGGCCTGTGGTTATCTCGGCTGTATTCCCTTTCTTACAACTTTAGGGAACAACCTGAGTGATAACACATGTGACACCCCTATGTTGATTATGACCTTTAGGAACATTTTTGTGTAATTGAGCATCTCAGTGAAATATTTGATTGCTCGCAGAAACTTCGTTTTAACATAATGGAAATTATTAGTGGCGAAATTCATTCATATTCCAATCATGGTGCTGTCGATGCCTCGAAAATTGCTGCAAAAACATCGGGGAAAACCACCTGGTCCAGACCTTAAAGGTAGCTCCTTTTCCGTTTGGTGTGGTGGCTCCGACTGGAAATAATGGGACCAGTTTCCCAATGACGGATAAATATGATAGATAAGCGGTTGATTCTCTAATATATAATGATAATGGATGAATGATTTAATTTAAAAAGTAAAATTATGAGCAACTATCCTATCCCGGGAAATTTCTGCTTTAGTGTAACTTTTGGTGGTGTTTATCCACAAACAGGCATAGAGATGACTCTATTGGTAAACAACGACATTTATTCATATGATAATTACTTTGTTCAAGTAATTGAACAAATTAATAAAGAAAACATTATTACACTATTCCTCATATATATCATAGACATAAATATGATTGAAAGAATAACACTCCTTAGACATTCAATAGTGATAAGTATAAGGACTGCTGTTAAAACACATACATATATTCAATGATAGCAAGATTAAATAAATGTTGATTCACATGCAAGAATGAAGCAAGAGCATAGATAATAGTACCATATGTTATTTGGATCAGTCTCGATATCAATCGCATTCAAATTCCTTCTTCTAACTTAGAAACACTTCCACAGCAAGGCAATAGTGCACATCTCATCAAAGCTTTCTTCGTTAAAATTCAGAATACTGGCCCAGTCTTTATAAGAAATATATCAGAAGCACAATAGTGTGACTTACTAATTTGAGTTTATATAAAAACTGAGGACCCTTTCTAAATGCATGAAAGGGCCTATAAATACTAATTAGGCTAACTAATTACAAAATAAAAATGCTATTAATTGGTACAACTATATCATGAGTATCTTCTCAAAAAGGCTTGTTTGCAGTCGGCAGCATGATTCATTGTTTTGGATGATCTCCCTTTGGCTTGAGCTGGCAGATAGCAAGCATTGGTTGCAATTCTGGAGGGCGACTCAGACGAGAATGCAGTTGGGTTGAGTATGTGGCATCATGGATTTCGAGAATCATGTAACCGATCGCATCAGTTAAACATTTGAGAGTGGCCCTTTGACTGTATGGTTTAATTAAGAAAAACCAAAAGGTATCCCAAGTTAAACTTTGGATGCCGACGATTAATCTTCCATTCTTCTCCAATTCTTGATTGCATGTTTGTTCCAATGCTTTGGCTGACGGCAGCTTACCTAGAGTGCATTGTGAAATCAAGTTAGACAGATAAAGAGTGTCATTGATTAACTCAATTAAATTACTGGTTGATAATCTGCATCTTGAGGTTTCTCTTTCTGCCTTCATCAGTTGTGACTGCCATTCTAGGAAAAGGATTTCTTTGTGTGATTCTAGAATTTTAGGCAGATTCGCGGCTTGCCCTTCACTAGTGTCTTGCCAAGCAAGAAAGTTGGTTAAAGTCTCATCAGCCTGTTCCAAATCCTACCTGGCATCGACTGATTTGTCAACTATTGATGCAGTAATCTCACAAAGGGGCTCAACCAGAGAAATGTTATGACATAGCAGTTTTAGCTGTGTAATCAATGCTTTATTGATTTGGAGAGCTTCGGACCTGAAATCTGCTGGTTGCGGAAGACTCTTGAACTTTTCTACTTGGTGTGACAGTTGAGCGATTTGCTCATCTTTCGTCTTACTCATTTGTTCATTCATTGTCTTCAACCTGGCCAATGCTTCGGATAATTCCTTTTGTTTATGTACTGCGCTTAAGTCTATCCTTTGCTTCTCCTTGAGCAATTGCTCATTTAATTGATTTTTTATCTGCTACTGTGTTGATAGTTGCTGTTCTAACTGTTCTATTTTTTATTGTCTTTCGGACACCTGTGACTGCAATGAAACAATTGTTTGGTCTCTTTCCTTAAGTAGATTGCTTACTTCCGAAGCTTTATCCATAGTGGCTGCCGAATAGGCTCCGACATACTGAGAAAGTTTTGTAAGGTCATCGGAAGGGTTAAATTCCTCCTTCCACACCACATTAGCCATCTCTGTTTGTGCTGGTAAAATGGAAGATTGATCAAGTATTCTCATTTTCCTTTGTCTTTTCACTACAGCCCTGTGTTTGGGACTGTAAAGGACATCTAATGGTGGTATGTCTTCTACTTGCAAAACAATTTGATCGGATGGATCCTTAGGAATTATTTCTACATCTTTGCTGGTGGGTAGGCCGCTGGTCCCTTCGATTGGAACCGTAGTTGTCGTAGTCTCTTGACCGACTGTTACTTGAGGTGTCCTAAACCTTGTGAAGTCTCAGAATTGCTTATAATAGAGTCAAATTGTTGCCATTCTTTTAGGAGTTTGGGATCAATCTGAGCATCTATATCAATATATTCACTGCCCTGTTTCTTCTCTTTCTCCTGCTCTGCCTCCTGTTCTGGTTCTTTTCCCTTCTCGGGAATTTTCTCTGTAGCAGGAGGTTTGTCAATAATTTTCTATTCAGGCTCTCTTGACCGAGTTGTTGGGGTAGTAGCTAATAAGTCTAGAGGAAGATTTTGCAACCAATCCTTCATCTTTATATTTCATTTTGGCCAATGTTTTTACCTGAAATAATGATTATGATGAAGAAAACAGGTCATCAAATTCATCTTTTTCATGGACAAACTTTTTAAGTTTGGTTTGTTCAAGCACGTTATAGGCAATTTTCCTTTGGTTGTATTGCCTGTTAGGGATGGTTGCAAGATTGAGCATGTTTATTTTTTCTTTCTCCTTCTCTGCATGTTTGTAATCATGTAGAGTGTAAACACCGCATCTCAAAGGAAATGTAGGCCACAACTGCTTTTTAGAATTCCTAAGAGTTTTGGATGTTCCTGCTGTTGTTATTTGGTAGGCCAATTCTCGAGCCAACAACTTATCAGGTACATACAAAGGAAGGACATGGGGTTTTGCAAGGCTACCATAAACCCTTATATATGTGAACTTGTCTTCCCCGAACCAATTCCCTACAGCAGTGAAGTCAATCACTGCTTCCTTGAAAATCCTTGGGGCAGGCTTATCAAAAATGGCATAATAGATAAGTAACATGAAACCATTATAGATTTGGTGCAAGTGGTCTTTATAGTGTGCCTTCCATAACATCTGATGATAAATGTGGATTGGCTTAGGGTCTTGTACAGTCCATCTCCTCCTGAGTACAGGATATTCAGAATTAAAACAAAGAATATCCATAATATAAGCACTGTAATCAAAAGGGGAAATGGTTATGGTGGTTTTACGTGAATTTGATCTGAAGTCAAGAATTGCAGTGGCTAATTTATTGGATAATATGTTTTCCCAATCCATTACATAACTATTAACCGCTGCTTCCATTAAAGGAACCATTTCAATAGTAAACTTTGCAGAATCATGCATTCCCCACATTCTACACATCATTGCCCCAGCATAACAGTAAGGAGATGACAATGAATCCACGGAGTACTTACCCTATGATTCATGTTTGTGATTTGCGGGATTCTGTCTCCATTGCTTAATTGGGGCCAATTCAGTCTCGTTCTCTGCTGCGAATTTCTCCAGAAAGGCTTTGTTGTATTTCTTTTCAGGTTCGGGCAAGTGATACATCTTCCTTAAGTCATCAGGCTAAAATGAACCAAAAATTCTTCCATCAACTATGCAAAAAATTCTATTTGAAACTGGAATTTCTTCAACCACCCATCTGACTACATCAGTGTATGGAAGAATTTTCTCTCGTGCTGCTATCCTGTGCAAATATGAGTCGGCTAAATCTTTCAGGGAAACTTTTGTTTTATTAGTCGAGTCTGCAGTAGCTTCTTCCGACACTTCCTCAAGCTCCTCTGCTTCAATTAAATTGTAGATACTTTGCCAACTTGTATTTCCAAGGCCGAGACATGTAGTCTCTAAGATTAACCCTTTTTTACTTGGTCCTGGATCACTGGTTGGTTGTATTGTTGCTGTAGGAGCCGGTGCTGCCACATATCTCTTGGATTTCTTTCCCATTTGTTTCAAATTTGTTATTTCGGTGGAGTTCTACACAAGGAATGAAGCCAACATGATACAGAGAATAGGTAGTATGAGCCAATATGAAAGAATTATATCAATTAGCGAATAATAAAGGATTATAGTGAAACTTCCGCAGATACAATCTAAGGGAAAATCTCGGCATAACTGCTTCATTAATTGGCCATTTAACCTGTTAATCATGGTAAAGGAGTTTTTAAATACCCATCCTATCGTTTATATGATGAATTATCCATTCAAGCGTGGCTTAGATTTTTTGGCGGATAATCAGAAGTAAATCGCAATCGGTGATTGGTAACGTGAACGGGAAGGTTTTAATAATAGTCCAAAATATCCTTCGATCACCAAAAGGTGATACAATGCATGCAAGCTTTTTAAATATGTTTCGAAACACGTGCCTTGATTTAATGCATCACAATCGGGGATGGGTTTGGGTCATATTACTTATGCAATTGCAAAATCGCCGATCGTCGATGGCGATACGCCTTATCGCATCGGAGGATTTGAAGGTGTCACAATTCATGTATTGGGTTGTTACGGCCGACTGCCGATGGTGATACCTTTTATCGCATCGGGGAAATGAGGGAGGTGTTTCTCTATACTATGTGTTTTTGCCTTTCCCCGATATCCGATAGCGATTTCCTTTTTCGGATCGGAGTGAGTCAATGGGTCTTTTATATATGTTTTTCTTATTATTGTGATATGCGATCTTGCGATCGCTTTATCGTAATAACAAAGGACTTTATAATTGTTTAAAAGACCTATTTTATTATTATTCAAAATGTTTATTTTAAATATATCATTTCCATTGGACCTTTTGATGAGGATTTTTCTAAAGATGGGTTAATACCAATTTATTCACACATCTAAGTTTAAAAGGGACCCATTTCATATTATGATTTTAAAGAAAAATTTATGAAATAGGGGGTTGTTTTACAACACAACAATTGGCGATTCACTGGGAGAAATAGTTATCTCTGAGAAATGTTAAAATATTTAAACTTTCTTCATTTGGAAATCTTATCTGACAGGAAAATTCTAATATAACTAGGCAATCATGAATTCTGAATATAATGATAATTATTTCTGCTATTTTCTTCTCGTGTTAAAATTATATACATTCTAAATTTAAAATTAGCCTTAATTGGTTGATAATGATAAAGCAAAAAAATTTCCAACTTAGCTTTATAATGACTCCTCTGTCATAGGTAGAGCCTCTGCTGCTAGCAAACCTTTATAGTCTCGGCAGGGATACATTTTAACCATTTGATCATTCATTATCCCATCCATTTCAGAGTATAATTAAAAAGAATGAATCCATAAATATGTCTCCATATTTTGTATCACTTTTTTCCTTCTTCCTTATTTTGTAAGATAAAAAGCCATTGTCCTGGTTTAGTGGCCAGCTGTTTGACAATGCCATTCACTAGTTGTAATTTAACTGACCAAGCTGGCTCATGATGAGACCCCTTGTCTTATAATTATAAGCCATTACTTTGTTTTGATATGCAGTGTTGCTAATGTCAGTTGAACTATTCCCCTAATGATCATGGTAAGCAGGGTTGTAATAAGACCTCTTATCTTTTATATCATACATATTTTAGAATTACAGTCTAAGTAATTATAAACTTTGACAAATGGGATGAAGAATTTTCTCCTTAAGAGAAGATGGATGACAGGGTAAGAGTTGAAGATGCTAAGATTGAATCAGTTTCTATTTTGTATTGATAACCGTTTTTAGGCTGCTTAAAAACATTAAAATGATTTACAGTACTTCTAAATCTTGAGAAGATTTCACAAAAATAAAATGGGGTTGCAAAATCTAAATATACCTAATTTCATAGAAATTTTTCTTTCATTTAAGGCTTCCATTTCTCAAAAGTAAATATCAAAACTATTTCTTTTGAGTAACTTTTCAATATAGTAAAAACCAATGGAAGGCTTTATACAACTTTATTTTCATAAAATTCTAACAAATAAACTATGTACACAAATTTTGCTGAAAATTGAATATTTACAAAGGGAGAAGGGGTTACCTCCTCAATTGAAGAATTTTTTCAAGATAAGGCCATTAACAGGAAGAGAATCTATCTTTCCTGATAGATCTTGTAATATGAAAGTAGAAGGGCCTATCTTCTCATTGATTTGAAATGGTCCAAGCCACATTTTCCGAAACTTAGTTTGTTTTCCTTTATCTTCATGGGCTTTGTCCCATTTCAAAACTAGATCACCAACTTGTAATTGCTTTGAACTGGTTGAAGTTGTATCAAAAGATGTCTTGATAATTTGTTGATGTTTTACATGTATAATTCTGGCTTTTTCCCTTTCTTCTTCTAATTTCAAAATTTGATCGTGTCTTAGTTGAATAGAAGATGAGGGACTTTCTTCAATAAATTGCACTAAAGCTAGGGATGGAAGTACTAGATTTGCTGGTATGACAGCTTCCTTTCCATATACTAGATTAAATGGAGAAGTGCCTATGGAGGCCTTCTGTGTTATTCTGTCAGCCCATAGTGAAAATATCATAGATTTATGCCAGTTTTTATGATTCTACTCAATAGTCCTCTTAATAATCTTAATAAGATTTTTATTGGTGGATTCTGCTAAATTATTTCCCTGGGGGTAGTAATTTGCAGAATACTGCAATTTAAATCCCCTTTTGATAGCAAACTCAAATATAGAATTTCCAGAGAAATAAGATGCATTATAAAAAACAAGCGCATTTGGGACACCAAACCTGGTAATAATGAATTGATCTATGAATTACATGATTGCCTCAGAGTTTGTTGTCTTCAAAGGAATTGCTTCAACCCACTTAGTAAAGTAATCAGTGGCGGTAAGGATATACTTATGTTGTTTGGATGAATGTGGAGAGATTTCTCCAATGATGTCCAATCCCCATTGCTAAAAAAGTTGTTCAATGTTTACTAGTTTCAAAGGGAAAGTTGGCTTCCTTTGTCTTCCACTGGAGGTTTGACAACTTTGGCATTTCCTTACATATTAATGAGTATCTCTGAACAAGGTGGGCCAATAATATCTAGCATGAATGATTTTGTGAGTTGTTGTATCAGCACCAAAATGTCCTCTTGTTGGTCCATCATGTAGCTCCTGCAAAACCTTTTTTGCTTTAGGTTTTTCTAAGCATCTTAATAAGATTGAATCATAATTTCATCTAAACAATACATCATCTATAATTATGAAGTTTTTCGCTTTCAATCTAATGGCATGTTTGTTTTTATAGGAAAGATTAGAAGGAGCGTATCCATTTTTTAAATAGAAAATCATATCTGCATATTGTGATTTAGGATCTGTGATACTTATCTAATTAATTTCTTCAATATCTTCTGTGCCTTCAGGTTCTTGAATATTGGATGCTCCTACTAACAACCTGCAAAAACCTTGGCCTTTGACAATCTTTGTTGGTTTGATTTCTAAGTCATATTCTTGTAATGCTGTGACCCAATTTGCTCTCTTTTCTCCTAATTCTCTTTGAACTAGTAATTGTCTTACTGCTGAAAAAGGAACTATAACTTTTGTGTGAGCTTTTAAGAGAAAGGGTCTGTAGTGTTTAATGGCTTTGTACACAGAAAAGGCTTTTTTTTCAACCTTCGAGTAATTAATTTCAGCACCTTGAAAATTTTAGCTGTAAAATGAGATTGGTGCTTCCAAGTTTTGATCATTAATTTGAGTCAGCACTGCTACATAAGACGAAGCGGATGCGAGGGTATATAGTATGAAATGACTTGAAAAATTGGGAGTGCTTAAAGCACCGGCATTAATGATTTATTGTTTGATAGAATCAAATGCCTCTTTTTCTGCAGGTCCCCATTTAAACATAAATTTTTTCTTAATCATTATTTGCAATGGTAAAATAATTTGGGAAAAAACTGGAACAAATCTTTTGACAAAGTTAATTTGACCCAAAAATGACTGCATGTATTTTTTATTATAAGGGAATGGAATATCAAAAATCTCTTTAATTTTGTCTGGATCAATATAGATACAATCCTTTGAAACAATTAAGCCTAAAAGCTTTCCTTGATTAAGAACACAAAATGACTCCTTTGGGTTAAGCGAGATACCATACCTTCTGCAGCGTTCAAAGATTTGTTTTAAATCATGTAAATGATTAGACCTTTTCTTGGAAAATACAGTAATATCATCTAAATATACAACTACTGATTTATTGATCAATCCTTTGAACGTTATGTCCATTGCTCTCTGGAATGTAGCTCCCGCATTGATAAGTCCAAAAGACATTTTTTGGTAAGCATAGGTTCCCCACTTAGTTCTGAAGGTAGTTTTAAGCCTGTCATCAGGATGGACCAAAATTTGGTTATATCCTGAAAATCCATCTAAAAAGGACATTAACTCAGAACCAACTACTAAATGGAGTGTCTACTCCATGGTAGGTAAAGGGAAGTTATCCTTTTGGCTTGCCTTATTAAGATTTCTGAAATTGATGCAAATCCTGATGTCACCATTTTTCTTTCTAACTGGCACCATATTGGACACCTAGTTTGAATGTTTGACAGGAAAAATTATCTTAGCCTTTAAGAGTTTGTTTAGCTCAGCCTTTATTTGACTCTCTAGGTTGGGATGGATTTTCCTTAACTTCTGTTGCACTGGTTTTTGTTCAAAAAGCATTGGAATAGTATGTTGAATGATCGATGCATCGCATGTTTTCAAATCATCATATTTCCAAGCGAAGACATTTTTTTTCCGCAACAATCTAATGAATGTTTTTCTTTCTTCTAAAGAAAGTCCTAATCCCAAATTGATGTTTTGAGGGTTTTTCTGAGTACCTAGGTTTATCAATTCAAATCTTAAAGTGGAACTCTGGAGCTCTGAATTGGTCACATGTTTAAACTTGTCTTTAATATCATAAAGATCTTCAAGCTTGACCACTAGTTTTGGTATTGAGTTTTCTTCTTGCTTTTCCTTCATTTGAAGGTCATGATCACTTTCATCAATGATTTGATCATCGTAGGACTTGTCAGAAGTCAAGAAATTTAAAATGTCTTCATCATGATTGAACACTCGCCAATTGGTGACATTATCGGGAATTGATGGTCTAAAAATTAATTCTACTGAAAATCTGTCTAGGTTGTAATCTTCGGATGGTAGGAGTTTGGAGGCAACGTTAGCTAGCAAGTCGGCTGCTGCATTCTGGGACCTAGGGATGGGAGAAATATTGAATGCTAAAAATTGAGATATGAGTTCCTGCACCAAAGACTGATAGTGTTTGAGATGACCAGAAAGGCAATGAATTGAATTTCTAACTTGTTTAATAACAATTTCTGAATCACCAAACACCTTCAAATATTGAACTTTAAGACCAATTGCTTTGTAAAGTCCTTGAACTAAGGCCTCATATTCGGTTGTATTGTTTGTGCATTCAAATTCCAATCTGCATGATAACATAGTTTTTTCTCCCTCGGGACTAACTAAAATACATCCTGCTCCCGCACCTTCACTAGATTTGGACCCATCAAAGTATAATGACCAAAATAAAAAATTATCAACAATTTTATTTACAATTTCCTCAGCGATATTAACACATCTTGACCTATCTGTTTGTGAGAAATATTCGATTTGAGATGTGAAATTTTTAAGTGAGAAAGGAGGTGGTTGGGTAGTGAAATTTCCAAAGAATGATTCGGATGAGTAATTCCCCAAAATATTGTTATTGAATGCTATTGGTTGATTTTCCTCTTCAAATTCGGTAATAGTACGGGTCATGTGTTTCTCTCGATCGATCTTGATATGATTTGGCTTTCCTTTATAAGGTAACCACATATGGGACCAATCGGTGGAAATATAACCATGGAGTTTCTCAGACCAATCTCTACTTAAAATCAACCCATGGAATTCAAGTATATCAACGATTAAAATATCAATTCTCTAAACCACTCTTAGATCAGCTGATAACCTGATAGTTAGTGAGTTGATTTCCCCTAAAACCTGGACCTTAGTTCTATCCAACTATACAATATGAATTGCAGACTTTTGTTGTTCAATGTTTAGTTTGGAACAAACTGAAGCTGGCATTATATTAGAGGAAGCCCATAAGTCAATCAAACAATTGTGTAGATTTCTATTATAGATCTCATAGGTCAAGAGGAAATGAGGAGTATGAGAATTTGATCTATTCCCAATTAAAACTGCATCAGTAGCTTCCACTCTACCAGGAGGTGGTTGGCTTGAATCATTAGCAGCTTTGGACAATACAGCATTAGGGAGAGGTGAAGAAGGTACAACATTTAGCTCCTTAAGAAGTAATTTATGTTGATGTTTGAGTTTGCTAAGTTCAAACATAGTAATATTTGTCTTTGTCTTCTTCATATCTTCGATAATATTATAGTCCATAGAATCTATAACTACTAATGTATTAGATGTTGAAGATGAATTTGAAGATGATGGTTGATTTTGGGATGGTATTGTTGTAGCTTTCTTTGTGGGAACCTTTTCTTTAGTAGTAGTGGTACTTGCATTTCTTTTCTTTGAAGTTGCCTGAACAAGTTTAGAAGTACCCTTACTTTTGGTAGTCACAGGAAAAGCTTCTTGTTCATTTTCTGTATCGGAGTTGGGGTAAAATAAAGTCCCACATCCCATGGCATTTAACATTCTCCTCTTCTTCTGGTTTCTCAGATGGCAAGATTGTTTCATCTTCTTCTTCCTCTTCGGGATCTGAGTCTGCATTGGATATGGCATTTGGTGGTTTTGATTCAGGTTTCTTAAAATTTCTAAATGGCCTTTTTGTTGAAGTTTCAGCAACTTGCTTTTTTTATTTCAACCATTTCATTTGACATAGTCTTGAGGACGTTTTGTAGACCTTCCATATCATATGGATCTTTAGGGGTTTTTTTCTTTGAATCATCCTTAAAAGCAACTTTTTTGGATTTCATATCTTCAAGAGCAGCTTTATTTTCTAAAGCAATAATGTGTTTCTCTACAGCAAGCACCTCTTTCATGTTCTCAGCTAAAGTTGGTTTTGCATCTCTATCTACAAAAATAGCTATATTTGAGGGTATGGTTGTTATATACCATTCGCTTCTGATTTGCTCACTTGGTTTAGAGGCAGTTGGAATCTTATTCAAGAGTTTATTAAATCATGAGTTGAAATCCTTTATTGGTTCTTTAGATTCTATCCTAAGATTTGAGAGATCATTAATTAACGTTGCTAAAGATCTATCATCGCCATACTCAGTCAGAAACTGTTCTTGGAAAATGTTCCAGCTAGTAATGGATCCAGAGGGCAGGGAAAAATACTAAGACCCAGCTGATCCTTGTAAAGTATAAGGAAAAATCCTAACAACAACATCTTCCTTTGTCACTCCTTTTAAATTAACTAATAACATGAAATTGTTAATATGTTCATCATCTTGTATTCCTGCATCTAGATTAAATTTCGGCAACCATTTTTCAGGATGTGTTGGCAATGGATGTAATGGTGGGGGCATAGTAACCGCACCAGGATTGTTCCATGGATTCTGAGCCATTGTAAGATTAATAATAGATGATATTGCCAATGAAATTCCAGATGGTTGGGAAGGAGTTGATATTGAGGTTTGAGGTTGAGATGTTGAAGTTCATGATCCCTGTTGAACAACAATGTGTAATGGAGTGGTGGATGGCTGACTTTGCCCTGGAGAAGATGAGATGGAGGATGATGATGAGAAAATCTCACTGTCAGATCCTTCAGTGTTATTTTTTTCCCTTTTCCTTTTGGGTAAAGGCAACTCAGTAGGTTCAATACCGAGCTTTCCGCTTTGAAGTCTGGTGAGAGGGTGAGGTAGATTGAATTGCGAAGTCTCACTGCCTTGAGATACCTCGGATTGTTGTGGTGATATCGAAAAGCCTTGAAGTTTCTGGATAAGAGACTGTACTTCAGGGAACTTAGGACTTAATCGTTCTGAAGTATGATGGGTTTGAGCAGTTGTGGTTGACTCCTCTTCTTCTCGTTTGAATACTGGTGTTCCAGCATGCAAATGGGAGGTCCGAGGTGAGGTGGAGGGAGATTTACTCTCAGAATGGGTTATAGGTTTGGGTTTGCTCGCCATTCACAGTTCATGCCCTCCTTCTAGCGCCAAAAATGTTGATGCCTCGAAAATCGCTGCAACAACATCAGGGAAAACCACCCGGTCTGGACCTTAAAGGCAGCTCCTTTTCCGTTTGGTGTGGTGGCTCCGACTGGAAATAATGGGACCAGTTTCCCAATGATGGATAAATAGGATGGATAAGCAGTTGATTCTCTAATATATAATGATAATGTATGAATGATTTAATTTAAAAAGTAAAATTATGAACAACTATCCTATCTCGAGAAATTTCTGCTTTGGTGTAACTTTTGATGGTCTTTATCCACAAATAGGCATACAAATGACTCTATTGGTAAACAAAGACATGTACTCATATGATAATTACTTTGTTCAAGTAGTTGAACAAAGTAATCAAGAAAACATTATTACACTATTCTTCATATATATCATAGACATAGATATGATTGAAAGAATAACACTCCTTAGACATTCAATAGTGATAAGTATAAGGACTACTATTAAAACACATACATATATCCAATTATAGCAAGATTAAATTAAATGTTGATTCACATGCAAGAATGAAGCAAGAGCATAGATAATAGTACCATATGTTATTTGGATCACTCCCGATATCAATCACATTCAAATTCCTTATCCTAACTTAGAAACACTTCCACAACAATGCAATAGTACACATCTCATCAAAGCTTTCTTCGTTAAAATTTAGAATATTGGCCCAGTCTTTATAAAAAATATATCAGAAGCACAATAGTGTGACTTACTGATTTGAGTTCATACAAAAACTGAGGACCCTTTCTAAATGCATGAAAGGGCCTATAAATACTACTTAGGTTAACTAATTACAAAATGAAAATGTTATTAATTGGTACAACTATATCATGAGTATCTCCTCAAAAAGGCTTGTTTGTTGTCGGCAGCATGATTCATTGTTTCGGATGATCTCCCTTTGGCTTGAGCTAGCAGATAGCAAGCATCGGTTGCAATTCTGGAGGGTGACTCAAACGAGAATGCCGTTGGGCTGAGTATGTGGCATCATGGATTTCGAGAATCATGTAACTGATCGCATCGATTAAACATTTGAGTGCGGCCCTTTGATTGTATGGTTTAATTAAGAAAAACCAAAAGGTATCCCAAGTTAAACTTTGGATACCGGCGATTAATCTTCCATTCTTCTCCAATTCTTGATTGCATGTTTATTCCAATGCTTTGGCTGATGGCAGCTTACCTGGAGTGCATTGTGAAATCAAGTTAGATAGATAAAGAGTGTCATTGATTAACTCAATTAAATTACTGGTTGATAATCTGCATCTTGAGGTTTCTCTTTCTGCCTTTATCAGTTGTGACTGCCATTCTAGGAAAAGGATTCCTTTGTGTGATTCTAGAATTTTAAGCAGATTCGCGGCTTGCCCTTCACTGGTGTCTTGCCAAGCAAGAAAGTTGGTTAAAGTCTCATCGGCCTATTCCAAATCCTGCCTGGAACCAAATGATTTGTCAAATATTGATGCAGTAATCTCACAAAGGGGCTCAACCAGAGAAATGTTATGACATAGCAGTTTTAGCTGTGTAATCAATGCTTTATTAATTTGGAGAGCTTCGGACCTGAAATCTGCTGGTTGCAGAAGACTCTTGAACTTTTCTATTTGGTGTGACAGTTGAGCGATTTGCTCATCTTTCGTCTTACTCATTTGTTCATTCATTGTCTTCAACCTAGCCAATGCTTCGGATAATTCCTTTTGTTTCTGTACTGCGCTTAAGTCTATCCTCTACTTCTCCTTGAGCAATTGCTCATTTAATTGATTGTTTATCTGTTGTTGTGTTGATAGTTGTTGTTCTAACTGTTCTATTTTTTGCTATCTTTCGGACACCTGTGACTGCCATGAAACAATTATTTGGTCTCTTTCCTTAAGTAGATTGCTTACTTCTGAGGCTTTATCCATAGTGGCTGCCGAATAGGCTCCGGCATACTGAGAAAGTTTTGCAAGGTCATCGGAAGGGTTAAATTCCTCCTTGATCCGAATTTAAATAGGAACACAATAAAACACAGAGATAACCATCAACACAGATATGCAACGGAAATAATGCTTCATTTCATTAATGGAAAATACTGAAATATGCTTACAACCAGAAATGGAAATAAACCATCTAGGGCAATGGTAGCTTATCTCTAAGAAGAGATGTGGCGGCTACATGCCTCTGAACTGTGTTACAATGAGGATCGAAGGCCTATTTATTGTTGAGAAACAATGGAAAACCCTTAACATTCCGAAATCTAACCCTAGAAGATGAAACACCAAATTGTGGGCCCCGTTTGGGTAAATTGGTACATCAATTTCCCGAGGTCATAACTTTGGCATACGATCTCCGTTTGACGCGTAAAATAGCTCATAGAAAGATCTGTCCAAGCACTAAAACTTTGGGAAGAAACATCAGTCCATGGCCCCATGTTGCCCGAGATTTCCAAAAAAACATCGTTTAGGGCCTCAAAATGGCTCCGGAAGTTCAGGACCCGAAAAACTGCTAAAAATAGTAAACTGTGCTATGATTTAGGAAACTGAAAAGACTAAAAGAGACAGTTGTTGGGGTCCAAATGGGATAGGTGGGTGGCCACCAACATCCACCTGGATCATTCCTCCACCCTTAGGAAGCAATGGTCCCCATTGCGTTGAGTTCCTCCATCTACTGAACTTGTCCTGCAATCTCTGATGTGTCCAGTAATGGTGGGAAGCATGGTCGAAGATGGTCCATATTGAACACTTGGTGCAGGCGAAGGAATGGAGGAATGATGTGCTCCAAATCATTGTTCCCCACAGACTTGGTACTGCTGTAAGGACCATGTCGGAGTGGTCTGAGCTTCTGATGGGTTCTGGTAAGGCATTCTCTCTGCAGATGTAACCAAACTTTGTCGCCCACCTGAAACTTGTGTAGTACCCCTGTGGGTGAGGAGAAGTTTTTCCTGTGTTCTGTCATGACCGTATCCCTTTGCTACTACTGCTGCGTGGAGGAACCCTTCACGGGGGTCATGGATGTGGTAACGGTGGCCACCCACCTATCCCATTTGGACCCCCACAACTGTCTCTTTTAGTCTTTTCAGTTTCCTAAATTGTAGCACAGTTTACTATTTTTAGCAGTTTTTCGGGTCCTGAACTTCCGGAGCTGTTTTGAGGCCCTAAACGACGTTTTTTGGGAAATCTGGGCAAATTTGTCCATCATCGCGTTCCGTTGTCGCTCAAGGGCTTCTTCGAGCAAGATTTTGATAGGATCTCCTGCCCCCTCGTCTTTCTTCTCATCCGCCATGGGAGGCCGTAGGATTTGCGAGGTTGGTCTTGCAAAGGTTCGACCAGTTCAAGCCCTAACTCCTTATATCCCGACCTCGTTGGGGACATGCAAAGAAAAACAGAGAAAAAGCAAACCGCTCTGATACCACTGATCCGGATTAAAATAGGAACGCAATAAAACACAGAGATAAACATAAACACAGATATGCAACAGAAATAATACTTCATTTCATTAATGGAAAATACTGAAATATGCTTACAACCAGAAATGGAAATAAACCAGCTAGGGCAATGGAAGCTTATCTCTGAGAAGAGATGTGGCGGCTACATGCCTCTGAACTGTGCTACAATGAGGCTCAAAGGCCTATTTATTGTTGAGAAACAATGGAAAACCATTAACATTTCGAAATCTAACCCTATAAGATGAAACGCCAAATTGTGGGCCCCGTTTGGGTAAATTGGTACATCAATTTCCCGGGGTCGTAACTTTGCCATACGATCTCCGTTTGACGCGTACAATAGCTCGCTAGAAATATTATCTAATCACTACAACTTTGGGAAGAAACATCGGTCCATGGACCTATGTTTCCCCAGATTTCCCAAAAAATGTCGTTTAGGGCCTCAAAACGGCTCCGGATGTTCAGGACCCAAAAAACTGCTAAAAATAGTAAATTGTGCTACAATTTAGGAAACTGAAAAGACTAAAAGAGACACTTGTGGGGGTCCAAATGGGATAGGTGGGTGGCCACCAACATCCACCTAGATCATTCCTTCCACACAACATTAGCCATCTCTGTTTGTGCTGGTAAAAGGGAAGATTGATCAAGTTTTCTCATTTTCCTTTGTCTTTTCACACAGCCCTGTGTTTGGGACTATAAAAGACATCTAATGGTGGTATGTCTTCTACCTGCAAAACAATTTGATCGGATGGATCCTTAGGAATTATTTCTACATCTTTGCTGGTGGGTAGGCCGCTGGTCTCTTCAATTGGAACCATAACTGTCGTTGTCTCTTGACCAACTGTTACTTGAGGTCTACTGAAACCTTGTGAAGTCTCGGAATTGCTTATAATAGAGTCAAATTGTTGCCATTCTTTTAGGAGTTTGGGATCAATCTGAGTATCTATATCAATATATTCACTGCCCTGTTTCTTCTCTTTCTCCTGCTTTGTCTCCTGTTCTGGCTCTTTTCCCTTCTCGTGAATTTTCTCTGTAGCAGGAGGTTTGTCAATAATTTGTTGTTCAAGCTCGCTTGACTGAGTTGTTAGGGTAGTAGCTAATAAGTCCAGAGGCAGAGTTTTCAACCTCTGTTCTCTGAGCCTATTGAATTCTACCAGTCCTTCATCTTTATATTTCATTTTGGCCAATGTTTTTACCTGAAATAATGATTCTGATGAAGAAAACAGGTCGTCAAATTCATCTTTTTCATGGTCAAACTTTGTAAGTTTGGCTTGTTCAAGCACGTTATAGGCAATTTTCCTTGGGTCGTATTGCCTGTTAGGGATGGTTGCAAGATTGAGCATGTTTATTTTTTCTGTCTTCTTCTCCGCATGTTTGTAATCATGTAGAGTGTAAACACCGCATCTCAAAGGAAATGTAGGCCACGACTGCTTTTTAGAATTCCTAAGAGTTTTGGATGTTCCTACTATTGTTATTTGGTAGGCCAATTCTCGAGCCAACAGCTTATCAAGTACATACAAAGGAAGGACATGGGGTTTTGCAAGGCTGCCATAAACCCTTATATATGTGAACTTGTCTTCCCTGAACCAATTCCCTACAGCAGTCAAGTCAATCGCTACTTCCTCGGAAATCCTTGGGGCAGGCTTATCAAAAATGGCATAATAGATAGGTAACATGAAACCATTACAGATTTGGTACAAGTGGTCTTTATAGTGTGCCTTCCATAACATCTGATGATAAATGTGGATTGGCTTAGGGTCTTGTACAGTCCAGCTCCACCTGAATACAGGATTTCAAAATTAAAACAAATAATATCCATAATATAAGCACTGTAATAAAAAGGGGGAATGGCTTTGGTGGTTTTACGTGCATTTGATCTGAAGTCAAGAATTGCAGTGGCTAATTTATTGGACAATATGTTTTCCCAATCCATCACATAACTATTAACCACCGCTTCCATTAAAGGAACCATTTCAATAGTAAACTTTGCATAATCATGCATTCCCCACATTCTACACATCATTGCCCCAACATAATAGTAAGGAGATGAAAATGAATCCACGGAGTACTTACCCGATGATTCATGTTTGTGATTTGCAAGATTTTGTCTCCATTGCTTAATTGGGGCCGATTCAGTTTCGTTATCTGTTGCGAATTTCTCCAGAAAGGCTTTGTTGTATTTCTTTTCAGGTTCGGGAAAGTGATACATCTTCCTTAAGTCATCAGGCTAAAATGAACCAAATATTCTTCCGTTAACCGTGCAAAACTTTCTTTTTGAAACTGGAATTTCTTCAACCACCCATCTGACTACATCAGTGTATGGAAGAATTTTCTCCCATACTGTTATCTTGTGCAAATATGAGTTAGCTAAATCTTTCCGGGAAGCTTCTGATTTATTAGTCGAGTCTGCAGTAGCTTCTTCCAACACTTCCTTGGGATCCTCTGCTTCAATTAAATTGTAGATACTTTGCCAACTTGTATTTCCAAGGCCGAGACATGTAGTGTCTAAGATTAAACCTTTTTTACTTGGTCCTGGATCACTGGTTAGCCGCACTGTTGTTGTAGGAGCCGATGCTGCCACGGATCTCTTGGATTTCTTTCCCATTTTCTTCAATTTTGTTATTTCAGCAGAGTTCTGGACAAGGAATGAAAGTAATGTGATACAGAGAATACGTAGTATGAGCCAATATGAAATAATTATATCAATTAGCGAATAATAAAGGATTATAGTGAAACTGCCGCAGATATAATCTAAGGGAAAATATCGGCATAACTGCTTCATTAATTGGTCGTTTAACCTGTCAATCATGGTAATGGATTTTTTAAATACCCATCATATCATTTATATGATGAATGATCCCTTCAAGTGTGGCTTAGATTTTTTGGCGGATAATTAGAAGTACATCGCAATGGGTGATTGGTAACGTGAACGGAAAGGTTTTAATAATAGTCCAAAATATCCTTCGATCACCAAAAGGTGATACAATGCATGCAAGCCTTTTAAATATGTTTCGAAACACACGCCTTGATTTAATGCATCGCAATCGAGGATGGGTTTGGGTCATATAACTTATTCCAATGCAAAATCGTCGATCGTCGATGGCGATACGCCTTATCGCATCGGAGGATTTGAAGGTGTCACAATTCATGTATTGGGTTGTTACGGCTAACTGCCGATAGCGATACCTTTTATCGCATCAGGGAAATGAGGGAGGCGTTTCTCTATACTATGTGTTTTTTCCTTTCCCTGATATCCTTTCGGATCGGAGTGAGTCAATGGGTCTTTTATATATGTTTTTCTTATTATTGCGATATGCGATCTTGCGATCACTTTATCATAATAACAAAGGACTTTAAAATTGTTTAAAAGACCTATTTTATCATTGTTCAAAAGGTTTATTTTAAAATATATCATTTCCATTGGACCTTTTGATGAGGATTTTTCTAAAGATGGGTTAATGCCAATTTATTCACACATCTAAGTCTAAAAGTGACCCATTTCATATTATGATTTTAAAGAAAAATTTTATGGAATGGGGGGTTGTTGTACAACACAACAGGTGCCAAATTGTATGAGTTCTCTATTTAATGTGTTTTTGTTTGTTTGCTAGGTAATGTGAGTCTTGATATGACTAGCATGCCTAACCTGTGGCTTGAGTAGCCGCGACCTAGGGGCATCTAAGCCGTCAAAATCAAATAGGGATTGCACCTAGCCTGAGCCACACCACATCTTAGCATGGATGGACTTTTTCCCATGAAGTTTTCAAATGGTGACCTTTACACCACACAGTGTCTTAATAGAACACCTTGTCGTCATCTACTCTATGCCCCATGGGTGAGTGTTATGTTTATTGTTAATCATGTTTTAACACTCTAATTGATGCTAATGTTTAAAAAAGCATATATTAATGCTTGAAATAAATTAACTATGGATCAAAGTTTAATTAAATATAACTAATTTAATTATAATGTTATTGTTAATAAATAAGTAGTAACTCTAATGTTAATAACTATTTATTTATTTTTGTTATTAAAAATTCCATAAGGGACACAAGCCAAAGTCTGAGGGGTCGGGGACTTATGTGAACTGCCATACCCACCTCATCCAAATTTAATGCTAAACCTCGTGGTTGGGAAGGGGCCATTCTGATTAGATTGGCCATTAATGCAAATGCCAATTCCATTCCAAAATAAATGTCCCTTCTTATAAATCAAAAGGGTAACATTGTTCAGGAAGGAAATGCAAAGGCTCTCGAGCACACTCGAGAGGTGGCATAAACAACCATAAATATACTAGAAAACAAGAACAAGGGTTTGGATTTTGGTTTCTAAGGGATTTCCTGTGGAAAAGAAGCATTGGGAACAACTCATGGGAGCTTTTTCCCAAATTGAACAGCTACTGCTAAATCCCCTTGTTTTCACCTGATATTGCCAAGCCTGAGCATGGACTGAGGTTGGATAAACATACTAGGTACTTGCTGGTACTAGTTCTTGCTATAATTAATAAACCACGTGTGGTTATCCCTAGCTCATAAACCACATGTACAACAAGTCTTGGGTGCTTGTAGTTGGTTGATAAACCATCGATACTTACTATGGCTGAGAAATTACCAGTGATTTCTAGGCTGCTAATAAACCACCTACAAGAGATTTTTCACTTCCTTAGCTTGATTGGGCCATTTTCAGAAAGTTTTATCTCTCTGACTCTAGACCTCGCATGGGAGTGGTGAGTTACAAATCGGAATATTGTAATTTCCTATTATTGGGAGGAAAATGTGAAGCCCTTCTCCAGTCACCAACGAGATTTAATTTACATAAATAAGTAACCTGGCCTAGGAATTACCTTTGAATATTGAACTTTCATGTAATTATGTGTTGTGTGTAATATTATGTGAAATGTGTTGGGTGTTACAATATTTGAAATTATAAGCACGTCCATATGTTTTGACAAAACCAAATTTTATTTATTAAAATCTTGTACATTGTTTTAAATTTATGTTGAATGGGAGTTAAGTTATATGGAACATGACTGTGTGTATAATTGTATAGGCAGGAATATATGCATATATGACTTTAAGTTAATTGTAGTTAACAATGATATGTTTTATGCTTAGAACACTTACTTCAATGTTCCTTTAACAACCCAATGACATTTTCAAATCTAGTTTTCCAATAGAAATCACGTTAACCATTAATGACATTGACAGTGAAAGTAGATAGAACATGAAACAAAATGCACAAAACAAGCCAAGACAAGAGGCCACCAGATTTGGCGAATGTTAGGGAAAAACCCCAATGTGGGGAAAACCTTTTGATCAATTGTTCTTATTATTATATTAAATGTTTAGTAGAGGCAGAGTACAAAAATTCAAAGTTGACTTGCCAAATCAAAGTCAAAACAGCCCTATCAAATCTGCAGTGCAGTCAAATTCAGCCCTAACCTGAAAGTCAAATATGGTCAATGCAACAAAAAATCTTCCTCTTTGGAGCTCGGACATACCCAATCAAACTTGGCCTGATAAGGTAGTCACAGTTAGCCCAAAATAGTCCTGAAAACTATGGTCAAACTTGGTCAACTCAGCCTTGAAGTCAGTGGTCAACCCTGCAATAAGCCCAATGGTCAAAGTGCTCATAATACCTCAGTTTTTGTTCAAATAGATTCAGCTCTCCAAAATCGAAATGTTGACCCAAAAATCACTGTCAAACTTGGTCAAATATGCCTCGATCAAATCTAGTCAATCTTGTAACACAACTCCTCTCATATCTACACACTTTCATTGACTTTCTCGGGGTAAACATCAGATGAGGGGCTACTATGAGAAGACTCAACCTCCTAGATGACCCTAAGGAAATGGAGTCGACACAATTAGACCTTACTGGCCTCTTCCTAATGCCAAAGGGCCCCCAAGGGCTAACCCACTCTTACTGGACCTCTGTCCTTGATACAGCTCACATTTAACTAAAATGGAGCCCTAGTCACTCCCTTTCCAATCTCTCCAAGAGACTAAAAATCCCCAATCACTCCCATGAACTTGCCTGAGTGCAATTGCAACCTTTTTCTGCCAATGCTACGCTAGCAGCTGCAAGATTTAAGGCTATTTTTCAGGGATGGGGCTTAACCTCTGCCAAGAAATCAATGAAACTTTCAAAACTCATAACAAACATGAATACAATGCTTGTTAACCAAAAACTAAAACTAGGACTTGACCTGGCCTTCCCCAACCAGGATTGACATTCCATCAAACACTTGATAAATATGCAACCTGCAAGTCATGAGTGCAAGTTTGAGCATAACGGACTACAAACTTATATGAAGTTTACCAAGAAGGGTCTCTACCTTCTCACATTAGTTTTCATAACATCAATTATTACTTTCATCCATTATTTATTCAATTACAAATAAAACATGAATAGAGCCATGGCTGAAAACTATCATATAACCATGTTTATAACCATCATGTAACCAGATTAAAAAAATGAGAGAAAAACCATTAAATTCACATAATAACAATACATTTATCAATCAAAAGCAAGAGAAAATTAGCTTTTATTAAACATAGGCAAGATCCAACCAGGTTCGAGACTTCCACGAACCACCCAACAATAGATTGGATGAAACATATCTTTCTTTCAGCCAATCACCCCCATGCCATATTCCAAGCATGAATGTGGGATTTCATGGGATAAACCAATCCATAACAACCAAGGGAATCCAAAGGTTAAACCACCTCCACCCTCAACATACCATTATCTCACTTAAACCGGTGTTGAGACCACAAAACCAAAACAAGCTTGGATGCCTCTAGATTCCTTCGCCATCCTTGAGGAATTTTCATGTCTCTGCCCTCAGGCTTTACCGTGTATCCCATCATTACCGTTCAAGGGATTCCTAGGCCTTTGGGAAGTTTCTTGAGACCACCTCACCCCATATTCTAAAACCATCCGACAATCCAAAGCTCAAACCAATAAATAATCCCATCACACCATGGCTATCTGGAAATGGCAAGGCTAGGCTAAAATCCATTGTCAAAACCTGCAAAAATCCATGCCAATGACAACAAAAGAACCAAATACCAGCATGCACATACCTTGCATGTCGAACTAGCTAGGAAAGCGTACATGCAACCTATTACTTGCAAGTATTCCTATTGAAGCTGCATGATCCAACTTTTCCCTGCTTGATCCTTCCTTTCCTTTTCCTTCCTTTGCTTGCTTGCTTTCCTTCTCCTCTTAGTGCTCTTATCCTCTCTGAGACTAATTCCAAAACTGAACTGACAAAAGGCTACCAATTGATGCTTTGATTTCTTTTTATTAATGATGCCTCTATTTTTCTTCATTTTCCATGATTTTCGTTCATTTTCCTTCTCACATCCAACTTATGACGTTGCACCTTCCTTTTCTCCTAATTTCCTTTATTTTTGTAAATAAAATGCCAAAAATACATTTTTACTTTTTTAAAACCTTATCCATTGCCTTTACCAATTTTCCCTTAGCCATAAATACATCAAATGATGCCCACTAGGATATTTTGCCCAAAATTCAGCTTGGAATAAGTGTCCCTTAACCGTGGTCTTATTTTTCCTTTATTAACTTTTATTACATGAACTTTTGACTCAGGTTTGTTAAAGAACCCTCCCCCTTAGGGGAACATCATCCTCCTTAGGGGAACACCATCCTTGGTGTTCTATGACACCTACAACTAGTAAAACTGCTGAAAAAAAAAACATACTACCCATGGAGCTTTATAACCCAACCCGTTGCAATATTTACAGTAACAACCTGCTCAAATCAAAACCATCATGACAACCATACCACTTATTAGAGCTTTATAACACAGCTCATGGCGGTATTTATAATCAAAACCACATATAAATATGTACAATACCAAAATCCCATTTTCCTATGCTGACAAACAATGAAGCATACATAGCCTACATTTAATCAACCATCTCCCATGTAGCTTCATCAGGCCCAAAGTGCTTCCACTGCACTTTAAATTACTAGATTGCTTTGTTCTGGAGCATGAGATGTTTCTGCTATAATATACACTGAGGTTCCAGCTAGAATTCTCCTTCTGGTTGCACCTATAATACAGACCAATCAATAACATGATCAACATCCTTTACATATCTTTTAAGAAATGAAACATGAAAAGCATCATGAAATTTCATTGTCGAAGCCAGTGCAAGTCTATAGGCCATTGTTCCAATCCTCTCAAGGATATCAAAAGGCCCACAATACTGTGGTGTCAACTTGGCACATGATCCAATCTTCAAGCATCTCTTCTTGGGGCCGCTTGATGCACAAATACATATGCTCCCCAACCTGAAACTTCTTAAATTCCCTATCATGGTTTGCATATCTATCATTCCTATCTTTTATTTCCTTTAAATTATTCCTTATAACCTGCATTTCATGTTCCATGTCTTCCAACATGTCTGGTCCAATAAGTACCTTGTTCACTGGATCACTCCAACTAATGGGAGCATTACAACTCCGCCCATTAAGTGCCTCAACTAGACTCATCCTCAGTGACTCCTGATAAACATTATTGTAAGAAAACTCAACCAATGGAAGGGACTCCTCCCATCTCCTCTATTGGTGCATCACATACATCCTCAACATATCCTCTAGTATCATGTTGATCCTCTGTTATTCCATTTGTCTGTGGATGATAAATTGTATTGAAGGCCAACCTTGTCCCCAAATCTATAATCATCTCCTTCCAAAACTTGGAAGTGAACTTGTCATCCCTGTCTGACACAATCTTCTTCGGAACACCTTGCAATCTCATGAGCTCCGTTATGAAGAACAATGCTACCTTACTAGTTGAATAGGCACTCTTTACTAGAATGAAGCAAGCTACCTTGCTCAACATGTCAACCACAAACCTGATAGAATCATGCTGCCTCGATTCCCTTAGATGGCCTATAATGAAATCCATGGAAATCACCTCCCATTTCCATTCTGGAATCAGAATAGGTTGAGGCAATCAACCTGGATGCTTACACTTTGCTTTCACTTCCTAACAATACAAACATCTAGACACGAAGTTTTCCGGGTCCTTCCTCATATTTGACTAATAGTAGAACTTCTTCACTACTGTTAATTTCTTCGGGTATCCTGGGTGACATGAATATGTCTTTACATGAAACTCCCTCAAGATAATCTTCTTGATTTCACTGTCATTTGGCACATAAATATTGTCCCTGAATCTCACCAAGCCTTCTGTCGTGAGACAGTTGTCTACATCCTGATCACCTGTACCCTATTGTAGCTTGTACATAATCTCCATTTACCTATCATCCTGTTGTCTTGCCTATAAGATCTAATCATGTAAATCTACACCATATGAGCTCACTGTTGCAACATGGTTCAACTGCACTTTCCTGTTGAGAGGCAACCCTGTTCTCGTTACCCTTGATGTATATAATCTCAAAGTCAAACTCACTTATTATGGCCAACCATCTAGATTGCATGGAATTTAGATTCAGTTGGTCAAATAGATATCTCAACCCGCTTTGATCTCTCATCAACACAAACCTCCTACCAAGAAGATAGTGCCTTTACATCTTCAAGGCATGAATAATAGCCGCCAACTCAAGATCATGAGTCGAATAATTCTACTCGTGCTAATTTTGTTTCCTGGACTCATAGCATATCACCTATCCCTCTTGTATAAGGAATCCATTAAGCCCTCTCCTTCAAGCATCTAGGCACACTACAAACTCTTTATCTAGATCTGCAATCTTTAATATTGGAGCATTGGTCAAAAACTGCTTCAGATGATCAAAACTAGTTTCATATTCCTCTTTCCATTCAAACTTCTTGTATGTAATAGGATATGCAATGTGTGAGAAGTTCCTGATGAAACCCTTATAATAACCTGCTAATCCCATAAATGGTATGACTTCCTCCAAATTCTTAGGAGCTTCCCACTCCATGATGACCCCTATCTTTTTTGGATATACTATTATGCCTTCCTTGGAGAAAACATGTCCCAAGTAGTGCACCTCTGTCTGAAATAAACTGCACCTACTAAGCTTGGCATACAGCTGATGTTCTCTTAGCAAACTCAACACTACTGCTAAATGCTCGACATGCTCTTCCTCATTCTTAGATTATATCAAGATGTCATTAATGAATACAATAACAAACTTGTCCAGATAAGGATCCAACACACTATTCATCAAGAACATAAAAGTAGCTAGAGCATTAGTCAAACCAAATGGAACTACAACAAACTCATAATGCCCATACTTGGTCTTGAAGCCAGTCTTGTTGATCTCCTCTTCTTTGATGCGTACCCAATTGTTGGAGGGAATTGCTCCCCTAGGGATTTTTGGGTTGAAACCCTAGCAGACTGAAAGTTGTCTATTCAAAGAAACATGCATTCATACAAACATTATGTTATTATAAGCAAATTCTATGATAAGGGTACGTACCTTTGGTCCTACGTTTGAGAAGGCCCTTAGGGTCCAAACCCTTCTTGGAGTTCCCTTCTTCTCTTTTGTCCTGCAAAACAACCAATTCAAAGAACACAACAGTATATGGACAAAAACTTATAAAGAAACCATCTTCATGTTATAAATCAAGGTAGTTAGTTATGAAATCCAAACAACCATTTACATATGAATTCTAAACATGAATATCATTAACATAAAGAAGATTCATTCCGGGAACCAAGACATGTGTTTCTTTTATTATAGACAAATAAAGTACATAAAAAGGAATATTTTCACCTGAGTCACCTTCAGCAGGCTCCAAGCAAAGCTTCCTTCCGGATCCGTTCCAGCCTCAAGCCTCTAAAAAACTCCTTCCATGACTCTCTCCATGATGTCATAAATGGTGGATGAACATCAACACACAAGGAAACAAAGGTTTCCTGTACAAAATGGGGGAAGTGCAGAAGGCACAAGGGACTTCAGACCTGGTCAAGGGAAAAATCTCAACATAATAACCTTTCTCTCTCTTCTCTCCTCCTTTTGGCCTTCCCTTTGAGGTCTTTTTATACCTCTCCCAAAGTAGTTTTTTAGTTGGGAGTTGGTTGGGAACAGTTGGGCCACAGGCACTAACAGGTGATCAGCAGGTAAAACCCGCGATCTCCACCCGAAAATGAGGAATTTTGTATTTTTTTAAGTGTTTTAATACATACACGCGGGTTGGGTATACACAGACCCGCGTATACACGCGTTTAACTCAGGGAAATGTCGCGTATAAGGGATAAAACATTGTTTTTTAAATTTTAGGACCAGGTCTGGAAGGAGGGGTTGCCCTAGGCCATGAGTACAGCATCACAAACCATAGGAGTGAGATTTTGAGCTACAACAGATGCCCCCTAATATATGAGGTCAGAAGGGGTACATGATGGCCGAAATATATTATACAAGTACATGGAAAGGAAGTCTATCAAAAACCGAGAAGAACTTCACCAGAATTCAGCCTGCCAAGCCACCAAAGGAGATTAGAAAGAAACACTGTCTGAGGCGGGCATACCCATGCTCAGAAAAAGTAAAGCATGTCCGCATATCAAGTACAAGCGGATCCACTAAGTATAAAAGTATAAATGACTGAAAGATACATAATGGATCATCTGATCATAATGAGCAAGTACATGTCTGAATATCACATATAAGACTGTCAATGATGCTGAAAGATGCAACAGATCACTGATATCAAAGACTGATCCCAAAAGGTACCAACTGAACATGATGGAATAGGATGGTACTACACTGCAAAACTCAGGTGCCAGCATATAGAATTTCGCCATGATTGGCTGCAACATATAAAGTGGAGTGGTATCAACTAGCAGCAATAGGAGCAACTGTCAAGTGAACCAATGAATGTTGATACAACCTGAGGTCTTCACCGACTGCCGTGGTACATTTCTACACCATGGGAATAAATGATCTGAAGTCGACCATGTGAGAAATCGTTTGATTACCGGTCATTGATTTATACCGTTAACAAACGCGAGACTACTCACCGATAATGATAATGAGCGTAAAGGTACCCAGTACAATCTAACAAGTGTGAATAGATGAGTTGGAGTCGAACACCTGTAAGAATCTATCGATCAGGAGACAATGATGGTTTCCCACTATTGATAGTGAAGGATCTGCCACTAATGACTGCAAACCCCAAGGTACTGCCAAATGGACTCTAGATCTTTGCCCCAGAGCAATGAGTCGGAGTCGATAGGGAAAGATCCGCTAGAAGGAAGGCATTAAGGCATCCTTCATCAATCTAGCGCGAGTGTAACCCGTAGGCCAATAATGTGGAAGGAATCAGATGAAAAAGATGTAGTAACCCAACCGAAGTACGTTTCCGACGTACACAAGATGTGGCTAGGACACGACAGAAACCCTCTAAACCAACCAATAATGAAAGCTGACACAGAGGCGAGGTATCCACCAATAGGGTCAAATGGAAACCAAGGTACTGCACGAATCCCAATGTGTGATAATGTAAGCTGATGTCGAACACAAGGGAAACCACTCAGTCAAAGACCCATGATACTGATCGATGCTGAGCACAAGGTGAACTATCAATAATGAAAATAGGGCCAGGGTGCAGCTCTAGGCCTGTCCTCAGAGCAAAGTGTCGTCATCGATAAGGACAAGACCCGCCAGCAAGAAGTCAATGGGGACCTTCTCAAACTGGCACGAGTAAAGGACCAATATAGCTGATGTGATGTTAGACATGACACTGACAACCAGGGATGGCCCACTGAAAAATGAGTCAAGAGACACCGCAGAAAGGCCGACTCAGGCTAACTTCCCTTGAACAAAAGCACGACTCAATGTGACTATGTGGCAGCATATGATGACTCTGTATAAGTTCATCATGCAGGAGGCACGAACGAACCCTCCATATGATTGGAAGAGATAACCAATCAGGGGAGAACTGACTCAATAACAAGGTTATGTCATACCTAAGTCAAACTAAATCCTGCCAAAACGGAGGAGACTTTGTTTTGAGTGCTTTGTTCAAGGGCGACACGACTGACTCTAGCTGCCAACAATAAATGGAAAGATTGTCCCATTCCCGCTCTTTTTGAAATATTTAATTTTTTTGTCTTTTTCTGTTAAGCTGGAAAAAGAATAAAAGAATGCTATGGTACAGTGGAAAGAACGAATGTTGGTGAAACAGATGTTCGAGTTCCTAGGAATGGAACGGTCCTATGCTCAATGCAGGGAGGTGAAAACTGGTCAGTGACACTCAAAGGTGTGTTCCTTCCACGAGTCAAGGTGTGTCAAGCTGCAGAAGTCAAAGGTATGCAAGGTTGATTTTGCAGTCGTCATGGTCAAAAGTTGGCTTAAACACTAGTCAAAGTGAAGCCGGCTCTAGGCCAAAAGGTGCAAGTGGTCAACATCCAATGCATTAGTACAACTCAACACAAAGGAGCCTCTAGGGTATAACGCCAGAACGAAGCGGAGAAGCTAAGAGGAATGAGTCTTCAACGCATAAGTCATGGCGAGACTACAGAGGACTCCCGAGCCTACTCAATGGAGCAGCATGGGCAACAAATGTCAGTGAGATGGTAACTACGATGCCCATGTAAAGGATGGCTCTACCATCGTGTTAGGATTTAAAGAATCGGCGAGTGAAAATGGCTTATGAACCATAACACGATGGGATCGACCCTATGGCAGATGTATCGGCAAATGGAGGCTAGTATGCATAATGCAACGGAAAAAATGGTGTCCCTAACCTATATGCCGGTGAGAAAACAATACCTGCCATGACGGGTTAGCAGTCAAGGAACCATCTCGAAACTTAAAAACGTCCAAAATGTCCTGAAAAACAAGCCATTCTCAACATTCCAAGCTCCCAAGTTAAAAGTTACATGAGGCCAAACAAAATAAAATTTTGAAAAAATTTTACACTTTCAAAACTTATAAAAAGCATTTTGGACTCACCATTTTTACCATTTGAGTTTGAGAGCAAAGGTTTTGGAGCAAAAGGAGAAAACTTCCCACAGCCAGATTCAACCGTTCAAATTCGTCAAAATCCTCCAGGTAACTCTTATACTTAGCTTGCAATTGATTGTGATAGGTTTTAAGATTTTTTATTGATGTTTCACCGTTGAAATTTTGTCAAAAATTTCCTCACGGCGTATACGCGGGTTGGTAATATTGAACCCGCGTACACGCAGGCCCTATACGCGACTGTGTGCACAAGGACCCCATTTTTAAACAAAAACTAATGGTCTTAAATTGATTTTTCCTTAGGATTCCTGTCACGTGGCACGAAAGAGAGCACGCAGCAGTTGACAATGAAGTTATGAACAGTCCAGAAGCTTTAGATGCACTACGGGGATGCGGTTTGCTTAAATTTTTCAAATTACCCAATATTAAAGTGAACACGTGTCTGCTTGAGATGCTCATCGATTATTGGGACGTCGAGGAGGAAGCCTTTATGATCGATCAGATGCCGCTCAGGGTAGAAGTGGAGGATATCTATTTTATCACAGGCCTTTCCTGAAGGGGAGAGGTAGTACATTCCCGGGGCAGGACACGGAGTAGCCTCACGATAGAGGACTATGTAAAGACCTACTGCTCGGGACATCCCAAGAAGGCTGGGAGCCAGATTTCCATCACACGTGTGGCGAGTTTATCACTTAGGATTATCCTGTTCACCATGGCTCGAGTGAACGGATCATCCTCGCTGCATCAAGCGTCACGGCTAAACATGAGCGTGGCAGTTGACTGTCTCACTACTGTGTTCGACTAGTGTACTCCTCTTCTGGCCACCATGAAGAGCCAGCTCACTTCTATCCGGAGGGGACAGACCAAGAACTTTGGATATGGGACTATCTTGTGTACTTTCTTTTTCGAGAAGGTTCCCGCACTCCGCCCCAGGGTAGCAGTTTCCATCAGCACCCCATGCGATCCACGCATGGGCCGGTGGGCTAATCTAATGAAACGTCTGGGGGGTGGGGAGGTCCCAAGGACTGCCTTTGATGATGAATTCTTCACCTGGTAGGATCAGCAGATCATCGTCGTGGATAACTACCCCTATGCTGGGCTGGATTTCCGAGGAGATCTTGATCTAGCGTTACCACCAAATGCAGCATGGGGCGAGATTGGTAAGATTTTTTATTTTATGATTTTTTTTGGATTTTTCAAATATAATGATGAATTTTGAAAAATATTTTTTGATGAGATTCAAATGACTGATATGATTATCATGTTCCAGATGTTGGGCCGGTACGACCAGATGGATTCCCGCGGCATGGACGGTGCGGCCGAGGAGCCGAAGAGGCGGCTGCTAATACAGAACGGACTCTAAACAATGTCCAGCGACACTTGGCGAGACTGAGCTGCCGAGTACCGATGGCCGTCATAGAGTACCTTCCCGAGGATATGCAGCGTCATGTGGTTGGCATGCCATGTGACTGGGTTCGCACTTTTCGGCGTGTGGCCACTGCGATAGTTGCATACTTAGACGCTCATCCTGAGCCGAGGCATTAGATATGCCAGACATGATTATGGGCATTTGAGCCCCAATTTTGTATATTTTTGGACACACATATGTACACTCGAGACGCTTTATGATATATATATATATATATATATATATATATATATATACAGTTTGACTTTTTGATGCTTAATTTGATTATGATGAATGATTGATGTGCCAGTCTAATGCCTGATTAGCAATAGAATCAACTAACCAATTATGAGATCTTGGAATGTGCAAATAATTAATATAAGTAAATGATCTTTGCAACAACCTCACCCTTAAATACTGGCGATATAAAAATGGATCCCGTACTCGATAAATGTTATTTAATTGAGAGACTATCAATTGAGAATCAAGATACACTACCAACGAGTCAATCCCATGAGAGATTGCCTCGGATAATAAATTAATAACGGCAGTATACTCGGCCATATTGTTTGAAGCAGGACCGATACACACGCCTCTTGATGGCATCGATTGACCAGTTGGATAATAGAGTACCCAAGCTGCGGAAGCAAGATTCTGAGTGTGCTGACTAGCACCATCGGCGAACCCAAAATAGACCAAGTCATCCATCAACACCTGCCACAGCAGACCAAAAAGTGCTGATATCAGAAAGCTCTCGATGATATATGTACAAATATACATAAAGTACAAAGAAGCCATTGCCTGGCCAAAGCTAAGCAAAGCACTTCCTTAAGTAGAGCCCGTCAGGGGGCTCTGCCAACTTACTCCTAGGGATGTTTATAGGTACAATGATCGAACCAATCAATATACTTCCTTCGGAAAATGAATGTGTTGGAGCCAAAGGGACCGTACAAACATCGCTAGTTGAACTGGAGGACTGAGATTCGACTTCATGCACAGGGGAATGAAAGTGTAGCCGACGATGTAAATCTTCCAAAGGTCGATCTACAGCCGTCATTGCTTCAAATATCGCTTCGTCCGATGGAAAAACAATATCCGAGAAATCTGATGCAGAGGTGGAATCAAGGGTCCGAAAATGAGCCACATCACCATCTATCTCCTTCCCAGAGGAAGAAGTAGAATGGTTATCTGCAGAGTTATCGATAGATTCACATCTAAGCTCTACTGCAGATATAAGAGATTCTATTCCACCCACCTTGTCGTCACCTGATGTGGTCACAGATGAAGCTAAGGTTCCAGGTTTCGAAGAATAAGGAGTTTGAACAAACTCTCTCCGTAAAGGGTCCCTAGAGGATGAAATTGTATCTATCCCAGCTGTAGGAGGGGGAAGATTAAATGTACCCATCAATGAAGAGTACATCCCGACTCCTAGACTCTCAGTAGGCGGATGGGGGTTACCCACTAAAGGAACAGTAGAGTCAGAGCTTGCTTGAGGATCGACTGGACAATAGTCCAATTGATCAACCTTAACGATTTTTCCCTCATGAGGAAAGCAAATGACATGAAACAGAGTTGAAACAACGGCATCCATTTCGTATACCCAGTTCCTTCCTAATAGGATATTATAGTCTAGGTTAGCATCTATGACCTATACTTCAATATTAACGACCTTTCCTCCAACACATACAGGAAAGGACGGGATAATCCCGTATGGCCTATGAGAATGACCATCAAATGTTGTCAATAGGGTGGGTGAAGGAACAACCAACGGTGATCCAATGGCCTTCCAGCATGACATAGACATGACACACGTGGAAGCTCCCTCATCTACTATTGTCCGAAAAATATTCGTTTTCTGGTAGGTAGACTTTATCTGGAAAGCCATGTGATGAGGAAGTCTCTTTTTGACATTATTCATATCAAAAGTGAGAGCTAAGGAATTACTTGGATCCATTGCCCCCATTGTCGATAGCAAGGCACTTCGTTGAGCAGGACACGACTGGAGAACCTCTAAAGCGGACATAGCACATGGACTCTGAGCCAGATCCTCGACAATGGAGTAATTCTGGGCTACCCTAATATTAGGGTTGATAGTCACGCATTTTGCGGAACCTTTAGGTACCCGAGGTATAGTCTCGACAGAAGGTCACTCAATATGAAGTGGGTTTTTAGTTTCGAGAACTGATTTACCCTTGGAAGTTTCACCTTCACCATAATCACGTGACCGAGTAGTCACATGGACGTTAGAACCCATCATGAAAACATTCGATGATTTTTCCCCTTCCTGGTTGCCCCCTGCGGAGGTTCCAGGGTTTGAACTCATGCCAGCAAGAAGTTGTTGCCCTTGGGGAAACGGGTTAGTTAACACAGCTTGAGAACTAGAAGTCCCTTGATGTCCTAACAAGCGCTGAGCGTCTTCAATCTTAGGGCAAAGATGAGTTAAGTGGTCTCCACTGCACAACTTGCATGGAAACTTGACTTTCTTTCTCGGCTCATTTCTACCACCACCAGTGTTGTTGCCGGATTTATTTGCATCAGGCTTCCCATCCTGGTTCTTTTTCTTACCTCGCCCTTTCTTTTTCCCATTGGAATTTTGATTTCCTTTGGGCTTATCAGATTGGACGGAATTAATTGAAGAAGTTTGGGAAGCCGGGGGATTAGATGATGTGACTTGGTTGTTAGAAGCAGTTTGTAAGGACAACTGCTGCAATTGATTCAACAAGTTCATGGTAGTTGTGTCTACCAACCCAACGATACCATCCACATGGGGACCTGGCTTCGACTTAGCAACATCAACCTTAGACCCAGGGGCATCTGGCAAGTATTTTTGTAGGATCCCATACTGAGAGTAGATCAATTCTAATTGTTGGGCCCTAAAAATGGCTTGCTCCTTAGAATAGACCCCAGACATGGAGACATCCTTGGAGATCTCGGGTTGTAATGATTTCAAAAACCACTCGAGACGGTACTCCGGAGGGATTTCGGCTTTAATGAGCCTCTTTCTCCGTCTCCATTCCTGAATATGGTCAGAAATGTGGGTTGCCTTATCCTGACGAAAAGTGGCCAGAAGTTCAGTTTCGGCATCATAGCGGATAGGCAAATGGAAATGATTTAAGAAAATATTGGCTAAGTCAGCGAAAGATGTAAAGCTGCCCCCTAGCAACTCTATATACCATTTGGCTACATTGTCGGTCAAGGTGCGTTGAAATGGTCTCAACCTAATCGAGTCGTCGATAAGGGAGTTAGATGAGCACCACAAATGGAATGTGATTACATGGTCGCCTGGGTCTTCACCACTCTTCCCTTCGCATTTTGGAATGTCCGAAGGGAGTTTGGTTGGGACCGGAGGCCAGGCTGGATTGTACTTGATTGGGTCATTTGTTAACTTAGTGAGATCTGGCAAGTTCAACGTTGCCAGAAACAGAAGCCTAGGAGGACCTTGGGGATTCCACCCAGACTGGGCAGAACTCCCAAAGTTCTGAAAAGATTGTCCTGGAATTCGGGAGCCACCAGGCTGCCCGAAGTAACCAGTAGAACCGGCTGAACCAAAAGGCAAGCCTTGTGATCCAGCAAAATTCAGATTTTGACCAACTCTGGCCGCAAAACCTCCATAACCAGCAAAGTTTCCTCCTAAAGGATTGTAAGGAGTTGATAACCCCTGATAAGGATTCCAAGCCGAAGCTAGGGGAGGAATACTTTGAAACGAACTAACCGTGGAGTACAGCCTATTCCCTTGTTGGCCGATAAATGGATTCCCAGTTCCCGCGCCACTAACCCCAGGGTTATTCCAACCTTGGAAAGGATTGTTGCTTTGTCCTACAGAAGAAAAAGGCATGGATCCTATCGTCGGGTTGGAATGTGGTATATGACCACTTCCGAAAGGAAAACCCTGGAATGAAGCCGATCCGCCCATCATGGACGTAGCGGCACTAAACGGAACCGATGGAATACCCTGTGAGTGGGTGCCAAATGGGAAGAATCCAGTACCAAAAGCATTGGTTTGGGCATTTCCACTCATGGACGGAATGGAGGTAGACCCAACTAAAGATGTGCTAGCAAAAGATCCAAACAAGGAAGCAGAGGAGATGGAAATTGTTCCTCCTCCTTGCACTGATGTTGGAGTTTGCATAGTCGTAGCACTTGTAGAAGCCATGCTTCCAGTAGTGGTCATCGATGGTAAGCACGTAGCGTAACCTGGACTTGATGGTCTATGCGTCGGAGTCCCAACGTATTGCAATACGTCTGGATGACTAGATGGTAGTTGTTATAGACATTTTTGTGCCCTACAACCCCAAGCATGAAATGTCCATAAACCAAGGGCTCCTGAGTCCCTAAAAGTGTTTTTCTAACCCCTAAAGGAACAAGGTCAACAGATTACAGCTTCTCCCAGAATTTCTCCATGAAAAACTACTCAAAATTGGTCAAAACAGGATCATTGCAGCTACTCCACTGGCTAGGTGCGTTGCATCTCACCCAAATACACTGTGAGGGTGCATTGCATTTCAAAAGTCCCTTCTGTGGGGTGCGATGGGCGAGAAATGACAAATGGCAGTGTCATTCCGTGAGGTGGAGAGGCAATGGAAGCTTCCAGAATCTTCTCCTGTGACACTTGCCTCACTGAATTCAACCAAGGATGAGTAAGAGGCCCTCAGTCTCCAAGTGGAATCAAGAACTGTCAGAGAGAAGACACTAATCAAATCACAAGCTGACTCATCCCCCTTACAGATATCTATATATGGATCCCTCATCCCAGAGATCCAGAGGCTGGAATTTTTCATATTGTAAGGAATTGATGTTGGTTTCTAGAGACAAACATCAGATTGTTGGGTGATCTAAGCTTTGTTTGAGGTGAAGAGGGGCTTCTTTGCTGGGAGGTTGATGCTGGGTCGGAACAATTGGTTGTAACTCCTCCCGGATCTTTTCTTGTTTATCAATAAAAGCTATTTGAGTTTTCCTCCATGCTTTTGTATCATTGATGCTTGTTACATTTGTATAGTCAATTTACATCTGATCCTAGATTGTTTATGAATATAGATCCATGTATTTGTATAGTGCTATGCTTTTGTGATCTTACAGGTACTTTGTGAAGCTGGGCGTGCAAGGGAGCAAGTAGCTGGGGAATATCAAAGAAGAGAGGGATCGAATCAAAGGATTAGCGCAAGACAGAGGTTGGTCTTTCTATTCCTCTCTATCTATAATTCATAAAGGAAAAACATAAGTAGCTTTTCTCTGTTTGTTTCTAAGGAAGTTGTCACACCTTAGTGGGATAGAGCAATTCTAAATAGACACTTTTCCCTGTAACAAAAAGGCGACTCCGCTGGGGAATTAATTAGTTTGTTTGTGTATCATTCTTTGTTGTTTGTTTCATAAACTTATAAGTAGCATTCGAACTACATTTTCCATAACAAATGCAAAGTAGATAACTGCTGCTTCAATCCATCCACTGGATCTATTTATGATTTAAACAACTTATTCACAAACTATCTGATTGCCCTTATGATAGCTCTTAGATCCTCCTTAGATCTACCCCTGATTGTTGCATTACTTATTGCTTTTTACTCGGCCAAAAACCAAGAACTGAATTGCAAACTGTGACCCGGAACCCAAACAGAGTCTCGTTTCTGGCCCAGCGCAGGTACTGTTCAGAGATTCTGAATTTCAATGCACTTCCCGAGTGGACAACCTGCGCTGCATTTCAGATTCTCTGTGTTACAGGTGCGCTGATCAGACTAGCTCTCTGCAGTTGTGGCTTCTGTGGATCATCCTTTCCAGTTCTATTCCTGAATTTTGTTGCCTGTGATCAGTATATGTCTGTTTGAAACTCCTTTTCCTTGCTGTTATTCCGCCTCCTTTGTACAAAATAACTGTAGATGTTTTTGTGTGTTTGTTGAGTCATTTACAGTTCTCCTTTACAAAAGTAGCATAGTCATACGGTCATCCTTTGATTTGAATCTGTCACAAGTGTCGATTTCGATAGTAGGAGAAATTTTGATTGCTGTTGATGGTCGATTATCTTGTTACTATTGCTTTTGGTCTGAATTTGTAATTTTCTAGTGTCAAAAACAAGTATTCATTTCAAAATCGTAAGGTGTCATAATCATCTCTATTTTTGATTTCGAAAAGAAGCTTGTTTATATTTGTCGCTTGAAAACAAATTCAGATTTGTACATCAACTTTATTTTTAGCATCCATATACTAAGAAAGTCGAAAACAAATACATGCATGTGCATTTGCATATAGACAGTCTGTTTGGCTTGATTTAGGAAAGTTCATTTACAGTGTGCTCTTTGCTCTTTGTGAAAAGATTCTGTATTTCTTTTCCCTAGTAGATAATATTTTCATTGCACAAAAGAGATAAAAAGTTTGTTTATCATCTTTAGATTGCATTTTAGGAATTACATCTACATCTCGTGGTGAACCCGAAAGGCAAACTTCATAAGCAAGATCAACTTAAAATAAATCCAATGAATCTAACAACGCTTTGGAACTTAACGCACAACATTTAGAGGTCTAAGCTAGAGACGTATTCCAGCGTCGTAAAGCCTGGTAACTATTATTCTCACTGATGGTTGGGTGATTCCTCCACTTTGAGACGATAAGTGCTAGTACGTACTTGTGCTCCCACGTACCGTCGAGTATATTTTGGGAGACCCCTATAGGTATAAATCCTTTATCCATAGGAAGCCGTGTCTGCCGCCCTATCGATCACAATGCACTGAACACAGCATTCGGGAAGATTGACTGCTGTACCGTAAAAATTATTCTGCAATTTTGCGATTGGTTTGGTACTCCCTCTACCTAGAATTCCAGAGTAGTCCCTTTCATTCCTTTTCAGACTCCTTAATGGAAAAGGTCCATCTGAGCACTTGTCACTTCAGGCTCATTAAAATCGAAGGCGACTAGAGTCATCTTTTGTTTTTTCTCGACTCTTAAAAACTGAAAAAACAAGTTGTGTCAAAGCGTCTAAAATTTATTTTAAACGGAATATCCATTACCCCTTTCCTACGTTGATCTTGGGTTGAGAAAATGGAATCCACCAACCAAGGAATTCCCCTTGGAGGAAATCCTAGTCCCTTCTCCTCTTGGGGAGATGTTGGTGCACCCCATATGGCCACATTGTCACTTCCAGGACTGACAATTGGTTTGCCTGTATGGCTCTTCTCAACCTTTGTCATTCAGAACACCACAATTCCTTAACAATCGAATCAACAATTAGATGGGTCCATAGTTACCCAGCAACCTTCTACTTCCTCTAATTCTTCCTCTCCTCCTTCCTCTTCGCTTGATGGGGTTGGTAAAGCCAAAAGTCAAGTACCTAAGGAGAAGAAGAAAAAGGAGCCAAAAGCGAATGGGGGCAAACGAGTGTCTTCTAACAAAAATCCACACACTGCACCGACCCAGCCTAAATCGCCATGTGTCATTTACAAAGGAGACCACTATCACAGAGATTGTCCTTGCATCCCTTGGATCTTAAGGGACTAGTCTCCTCGTTTGCACAACCCTGTGTCGTCAACCTATGATGATCATGTTGAAAACACACCATCAATTAGTGAAAGTGAAGCTCCAAGACAAAAAGGAAAATATAGATTTCCTTGTAAACTGTGTGAAGGCGATCATGCCGTCCACTGTTGTCCCTTCTTAGACGAAGCTAAAATATTTTTGGATGATCGTCCGGTTTCACCGTTACGACTTCCTCCTAGATATAAAAAACTCTTGCCGAGTCCGTCACTAGTTGAAAATCTGGCTGACCCGCTCAGGTGGGCGGCCGAAGCATCTGTCATTGAAGATAAACCATATGAATCCATACCAGACGAAAGTCAAAAGGTCGAGGCAGCAGTTGACCTGGTTTTTCCTTCAGAGGTTCCATCTTCAGATGATACAGTCACTGAAAAGAACAAGGATGACACCGTCCAAATTCTTTTCATAAGCACAGACTCCAACGAACATGGGGGTAATTTACCCGTTCCTTTACCGCAAGAAGGAAGTTCGTCAAAGTCGTACCCGGCCGTCTATTCGGTCCCACCTCCAAGCAACCTAGTTGTCTCCTTCGACTGGAATCAACTAGGCAGACCCTGTTTACCAGCTAGTGTACCATTCTGAATCATTGTTCAAATATATAGAATGGTTATGACTGGTACCATCATAGATGAGGGGGCTTATGTGAGTATCCTTTCCTCAACTACTTGGAAAGCGCTTGGTTCGCCATCTCTTTTGCCTGAGATGAGAAATCTAACAGGCTTTGATAAAGGAACCAGTCGACCATTAGGGATCCTTCCCGATGTGCCCATAACATTGAGAGGGAAAATCGTTCACATGAATGTAATGGTAGTTCAAGGACCCCTGGATTACAATCTACTCCTTGGACGAGACTATATTTATTGCATGGGAGCAATTGTCTCCTCACTCTTTAGAGTAATGTATTTTCCGCACGAAGGAAGAGTGGTCAAGCTCGTGGACCAAATTTCATTTCCCGGATCATACAGAGCAAATAGTCATATACCATCCCTGAATGGTCTTTTCACACAAGAAATGTCTCAATCTCCAGTCGTCCACCCGATGAGCGTGAGTGATTCGGGAGGGCATGACTGAAACCCAGGGGGCATGCACCCTGGTCTGCTTCGGCAGGAAAAATTCTGGTATAAGGTAGGTTTCCACGAGAGAATATGACTAGTTTGTACCCCCGTCCGTGATTGGAAGAGGGGGTTATTCTAGAACAAGATTCTATTGTCAAAGTTATGTGGGTGGAGTAGCCTCCTTCACTCACCTTTGTTTATCTCGGTAGACATCGTCGAAGAAGTGTTTTGTTTGCGCTGTGAATAGAACAATCTTTGGGTAACCTGTAAGAGGTAGGCCTCTCTCGGTAAAACAAATGTTTTAACAGACTAAAGAAGGGGCAACCTTGAAACTCTGTTTTATACCTGGGGGCATGCAAACCTTTTGGAGTGCAAGCAAAGAGCGATCATTTATCTGTTTTTTGGATTGGTCATCTCCTAACTTGCATAAAGAAAGGATGTGGGGCAAAACTCTAAAAGTTGTCGTTTCATATGAGACATTCTTATCTCACGACTGGATTAATCGAGCAGTTTTAGCACATAGTTCAAGCTCGTTAAAAAATAAACATAAGACATTAGAAAATGTTTCCCCTCGCTTTTAAGCTCGTTAAAAAATGAACTATTCCCTGGTAAATAACCATCGTGAATGTAGTACTTCAGCCGTTAAAGCCTTGGTCGTGTTTGCACTGTCACCTCCACTTTTTCATTGGCCGATCATTCACCTCCATTTGATTGTTTACCCATTTTGAGGAACAGCTGTGAAGAGTGATTTCACTAGCCATCCTTATGACACTGCCGTGATTGGAAAATTCCAAACCTTACCTGGAATCAGCTGCTACCCGTTTTATCACTCATTCCTCAAAAGACGAGTCTCCTTTAAGCTCTTTTCAACTGACTCGTAAAATATGAAAAGATTGTTGAGCCATTGGCCTCTCTAGCTCGTTAAAGGGACAGGAAGTGCTATCCCTCCTCTAGATTTTAATCTTTTTGGACCTGAGGGATTATTACACAAAAAGATCAAGTGCTTGTTTTGTTCGGCTAGTTAAAAGTATCGAAAATTCATCCCTTCTATATTGTTTTATACTTTTTCGGACTTAAGGGATTAGATGACGAAAAATGAATTTTGGAGTTACCTTTATGTTCCTTTTCATACTCTCTAAAATTGAAAAGGACTGAGTTATCTTTGTCGTTAAACTCGTTAAAAAAATTAATAGCGACAAACTTGTCTTTAGACGAGAACGAGTTTCACTATCGCTAGGCTCGTTAAAACATAGCGATGGGTTTGGCCGAAGGGAAAATTATAGAACAAGCATATGTTATCCTCCTCAAGCTTGACAAAAATAAAGAGGTACTGGTCAGCAATGACTGGGGAAAAATTGGGAAGAAAACTCAAAGAAACTTTGTTGGTAGCAAGTCACTCTTGAACATGACACTTCCACTCCGTGTCCGAGTCGGGTTGGGTTGTTTCATTCACCGGTCACATCACCATGGTCACGCCATGCCATCCACATTTGGGGTTAATGCTACCAATCCATCACATCAGTGTCGTCGATATGTTCAAGAGAAGTCATTCAGAGAATTCACCTGTGTCTCACCCACTACCATACATTATACTCCATTCTTTCATGACCACCTCCCTGAACCTTATATCACCAGATCATTTTCACCTCCATTAAAATCATTTGCTCCATTCCATGTCATTGATGTGGGATTCATTAAGGCCCTCCTGTGACGAATCACTTCTTGTCAACATCAGCTCATTATCCAAGAATTTGATCTAGGAACACCCCATTCAGTACTTTGAAGCTTGCATGCCTCAATGGCAAGTTTCTCACTTCCAGCGACAGGTATACATCAATGGCCTTCGACCAAAAGATTTTGCGTGGTGTTCGACACCAAGTCCTTTATTCACACCACATGAATTGTACTACAGTACCTTGAGGGTCATTATCATTAACGGTGATTCCTCTCGCGCTTGTTAACAATTTACATCATTGACTGGTAATCAAGCGATGTCTTTCCATGTTTGACTTCAGGACATTTCTCACATGGATCGACTTGTACTTTGAGTGAAGATCGGACGAGATTGAAGACCCCGGATCTATTTTTATTCATTCGGGCTTCGATATACATTCAGGGAAATAAAGACATTAAATGTACATCATTGCAGCACAAATAATCATCCTATCAAAAGGATGATGGCTCTATCAGAATCATCAGCCTACACTCAGAAGGTTGTCTGTCCTATGTACATGAAAATGAATTTATAAAGCTGAGCATGGGAATGCCCGCCTCGGCTAGATCATGAAAATATTATGAAGATAATGTATTGTATTGTATCTTATTACAGGTCTCCTCCCAGCATTGAAAGAACTTCGGATCCTCATAACAAAGCATTTCACCCGACACCAAAAGGTTAATGGCCTCATACTTTAGGGGGCAACTGTTATAGACATTTTTGTGCCCTACAACCCCAAGCATGAAATGTCCATAAACCAAGGGCTCCTAAGTCCCTAAAATTGTTTTTCTAACCCCTAAAGGAACAAGGTCAACAGATTACAACTTCTCCCAGAATTTCTCCATGAAAAACTACTCAAAATTGGTCAAAACAGAATCATTACAGTTGCTCCACTAGCTAGGTGTGTTGCATCTCACCCAAATACACTGTGAGGGTGCGTTTCATTTCAAAAGTCCCTTATGTGGGGTGCGATGGGCGAGAAATGACAAATGGCAGTGTCATTCCGCGAGGTGGAGAGGCAATGGAAGCTTCCAGAATCTTCTCCTGTGACACTTGCCTCACTGAATTCGACCAAGGATGAGTAAGAGGCCCTAAGTCTCCAAGTGGAAGAAAGAACTGTCAGAGAGAAGACACTAATCAAATCACAAGCTGACTCATCCCCCTTATAGATATCTATATATGGATCCCTCATCCCAGAGATCCAGAGGCTGGAATTTTGCATATTGTAAGGAATTGTTGTTGGTTTCTAGAGACAAACATCAGATTGTTGGGTGATCTAAGATTTGTTTGAGGTGAAGAGGGGCTTCTTTGCTGGGAGGTTGATGCTGGGTCGGAACAACTGGTTTGTAACTCCTCCTGGATCTTTTCTTGTTTATCAATAAAAGCTATTTGAGTTTCCTCCATGCTTTTGTATCATTGATGCTTGTTACATTTGTATGGTCAATTTACATCTGATCCTAGATTGTTTATGAATATAGATCCATGTCTTTGTATAGTGCTATGCTTCTGTGATCTTACAGGTACTTTGTGAAGCTGGGCGTGCAAGGGAGTAGGTAGCTGGGGACTATCAAAGAAGAGAGGGATCGAATCAAAGGATTAGTGCAAGACAGAGGTTGGTCTTTCTATTCCTCTCTATCCATAATTCATAAAGGAAAAACATAAGTAGCTTTTCTCTATTTGTTTCTAAGGCAGTTGTCACACCTTAGTGGGATAGAGCAGTTCTAAATAGACACTTTTCCTTGTAACAGTAGTGGAGAATTCGGAGCCGCTAACGACTCTGAGAGTTCTTCTACCTCTATGTTATTCTCCGCTTGAAAGAGAACTCGAGAAAGGACTGGAGTGTCCCTCTCTTGTTCAGAAGTGCCAGGCCTTGCTTGGCCACTAATGCCCCCGAGAGGAGGATCAATCCCCGATGCGTCAACAGCTGTGGGACGAAACCCACCAGTAGTATTACCTCTGCGCCTTCTAGGAGAAGGCTCTAAACTTGGTGGTGAAAAACCACGAAGTCTTCGAGACCGTCTGGGAGATCGGTCAGCCACTTTGAATTTTTTGTTATGATCTAACTAAAGACTCAAAAAATTGAAAGTTAGGCCAACTAAGAACACAGAGGACACACTATAAATTCCCTAAAGATACAGTCAGTCAAACAACTTCCAAGTATTTCCACTCCGGGTGATTAGGACCGGACACCAAAATACGAGAAAGTGAATTAAAGGGCCTTCCGAAGATAGTTTGGGATGATGAGGGCCCAGTCCTATCAGTGAAGGTGTTAGAGGAAGTTACGCTGACCTCCTAACAACAGCCTGCACCGGTGCAAGCCCCCAAGCTTCACAAGGGTTCCCTCCAGTAGTACTGTCGAGAGTGATGCAACGTCAACCTCAGGTGCCACAGGATTCCCCTCCATAGCCACCTGTGTAGATCCCTAGGAGTAGCAACTATGGATACCAACTTGTCGCAAAAGCCAGGCAGAACAGTCGTGAGGTAAATTCGGACAAGTAGGAGAGGGGGTATCTCTCTTCCCTGTCTTCACAGACCCTCGTGCTTAACTCCCAGATCCGGAGCTTTCCTGGTCTTCCTAACGCTATTGGATTTTCTCTCGTTATTCAGACTCCTACGTTTGATGTTTATATGGCCTTGGAGAGTTAACTCTCCACTCGCCTAATCCAAGGCCCTAAAATCCTAAACTTGTTGGTGTAAATGACTAAAACAAAAAGTTCTAGTGAATTTTAGTTAGTGCTTGATTTTAAATTAGGCTGTTCTTTAAGTCACAAGGTAATGGAAGTGAAACAAGTGGTGTTTTTTGACGCAAAAGAAATTAATAAAAACTTAACTACATGCACATGCACTTTTTGTTTTTCGATGAAGAGAAATTTCTATAGGGTTCAGAGGAACTTCTAATAAAACAAATTTTCTTTTCTTTTCGTTAATTCACACTTCACACTCACAAAAGTTAACAAAGCTATGTATGCTTAAAAAGGGGATGCAAATCTATCCTAATGCAACAAATATATGCGGATGCAAGATTTTAAAACTACTCTAAAAACAAAAAATGAAAGTTTTTTGCTTATCAATATTTATCTTGCCACTTAAAATGTCTAGATGGAATATGAGATGCTACAATTCATTTCGTCTAAACACTAAAAACAAGTTCTAAGACAAACATAAATCACTTTCACTCACTAAAAGGAAACCAAATGAAAACCAAGTTCAAGAAAGCAAAACTAAGATTTTCACAAAGATTTTCTTCAACGGAAACAACAAAAAGAGTCTTTTCAAAAAATGCTCTCAACAACACTGAAACTTGTGATTGAAGAATAGGCAATAAAACACTTTTGCGAATTGCCACCACTCAATGGATGAAAACTCAACAAAAATAAATGTGTTTAAAATCGCTCTTAACAATCAAAAGCAGCAATGAAAGCTTTGGCAATGAAAACCAAAAAGATCAAAAAGAGAAATTCCAAGAGTGTCAAACAACAACTTTGATGAAATAAAGAAGTGGATGGTCACAAAAAGCGATTTTGTCAAGCAAACAAAAAGTCACCAAAAGTAAGGTTAACACAAAGATTGAGATCAATATTCCTACCCTAATGAATCAGAGCAGCCAACATTCCTAACAAGAAATCTTGCGTGCTTTAGCAAAAACGATGACGCTTGCAATCAACAAAAAACAAGACCAATACTCCTTATAATCAAAGAGAATTCAGAACAAGATGCTCGTTGTAACAACAAAGACTGATACTGGAAAGTGACTATTTCAGACTGACTCAAACTATCAGACAAACCTTCAGAGACACAAAGATTTACAAATCTTGAAAATTTAAAGATATACGTGACTGTACTTATGTACAGAATGCATGTATATGCTACTGTAACTAAGGAAACCTATGTATATGCGGGTTCACTTAAAGAAACATGCGTACATACGCCTCTGTAACTAAGAAAAACAACGTATATGAAAAGCTTCAAGAAAAATAAAAAAGAAACTGAAGAAACTGGCAAAGCTTAAAGTTCAAGAACAGACCAGACAGTAACAGCAAGCAGACAAGGCAGTTGAGCCCTGATTGGCTTGAAAAATACCCAAACTAGGAACAACAAGAGTGTTGTCCCCAGTGGAGTCGCCAATTCTGTTGGAGGGAATTGCTCCCCTAGGGCTTTTTGGGTTGAAACCCTAGCAGACTGAAAGTTGTCTATTCAAAGAAACATGCATTCATACAGCCATTATGCTATTATAAGAAAATTCTATGATAAGGGTACGTACCTTTGGTCCTACATTTGAGAAGGCCCTTAGGGTCCAAACCCTTCTTGGAGTTCCCTTCTTCTCTTTTGTCCTGCAAAACAACCAATTCAAAGAACACAGCAGTATATGGACAAAAACTTATAAAGAAACCATCTTCATGTTATAAAGTAAGGTAGTTAGTTATGAAATCCAAACAACCATTTACATATGAATTCTAAACATGAATATCATTAACATAAAGAAGATTCATTTCGGGAACAAAGACGTGTTTCTTTTATTATAGACAAATAAAGTACATAAAAAAGGAATATTTTCACCTGAGTCACCTTCAGCTGGCTCCAAGCAAAGCTTCCTTCCGGATCCGTTCCAGCCTCAAGCCTCTAACAAAATCCTTCCATGACTCTCTCCATGATGTCATAAATGGTGGATGAACATCAACACACAAGGAAACAAAGGTTTCCTGTACAAAATGGGGGAAGTGCAGAAGGCACAAGGGACTTCAGACCTAGTCAAGGGAAAAATCTCAGCATAATAACCTTTCTCTCTCTTCTCTCCTCCTTTTGGCCTTCCCTTTGAGGTCTTTTTATACCTCTCCCAAAGTAGTTTTTTAGTTGGGAGTTGGTTGGGAACAGTTGGGCCACAGGCACTAACAAGTGATCAGTAGGTAAAACCCGTGATCTCCACCCGAAAATGAGGAATTTTGTATTTTTTTAAGTGTTTTAATACATACACGCGGGTTGGGTATACACAGACCCGCGTATACACGCGTTTAACATAGGGCAATGTCGCGTATAAGGGATAAAACATTGTTTTTTAAATTTTAGGACCGGGTCTGGAAGGAGGGGTTGCCCTAGGCCATGAGTACAGCATCACAAACCATAGGAGCGAGATTTGGAGCTACAACACCAATGGTATCTTGATCTCAAGTCAATATTTGAGAACATTGTTGCTCCCTTCAACTGATAAAACAAGTCATCAATCATTGGCAACGGGTATCTATTCTTGATCATCACCTTGTTCAATTGCCTGTAATCAATGCAAAACTTGAGAGTACCATCCTTCTTCTTCACGAAAAATATTGGTGCACCTAAGGTGATACACTTGGCCTAATGTATCCCTTATCAAGAATTTCCTTCAACTACAACTTCAACTCTACTAGTTATGATGTGCTCGTCCTGTACGGTGCTTTTGATATTGATGTTGCTCCTGCTACCAACTCAATAGAAAAATCCACTTCCCTGTGGGGAGGAAACTTTGAAATATTTGCTAGAAGCACATCCTAAAATTGTTCTAGTATATGGCACCTATTAAATATTTTTACATCCTCGACATCCTTACCCTTTTCACTAGAAATATTAACTACAAACTTCATACATCCTTTCCTACAACTGTGCTTATCTTATATAGTTGTGACCATCCTCACTGATGTAGGATTCCTCTTTCCTTTCAATATTCTCTTTTCCCCATTATCATCCAAGCACTCAATAGCCTTGTCATAACAATCTACTTTGATCATGTCAAGGTACAACCAATCCATAACTGAAATTATATTATATGATCTTAATCGCAATACATTCATATGCGTTGTTGTAGGTATACCATTCAACATGAATGCACAAGATATTACCTAGTGATGCACTTTATTACTAGTACTTGTAGCCAACTACACCAAAGAAGACTCTGCATGCAATTCTTTTCTCAAACCACATTTATCCACTAGGTCAGGATTAACATAACTATAATTAGATCCAAGGTCAATCAAAATAGAAATAACTCAACCACAAATCTTACCTTCCATCTCAATAATGGATGCCTGGTGATATGTCTGCTTGTTGTCCAAAACTGTATAGATCCAAGGAATACTATAACCAACATACCCAACTATTTGTGCCTCCTAAGCACTATATATCTGAGTCTTACATCCCTGGTATAATGGGAAATCCTTCTTATGATGATATTTGCCACATATCCAACACTGCAATAGTCTTATACCATGTGGGGTGTGTGTTATATTCTTTCCATGACTAGTTGCACGGGTGAAAGGGTCACAGGGGGGTGAAAGTGCCCCATGTTCATTGCATCGGGTGCGGCAAGGGGGTCACAGGGGGGCGGTAACCTGCCTATATGAGGTTCAGGGCAGTGCCTCAGGAAAAAAAATTGGACCCTATAATAGAGATCTACATGAAGCAACCTGAAGGCTTTGTGGTGAAGGGTAAGAAATAACTAGTATGCAGGTTTCAAAAGTTTTTGTATGGGTTAAAATAGTCACCAAGGAGATGGTATCAAAAATTTGATACATATATACAAGGACTTGGCTTCACCAGAAGCAAAGCATATCACTATGTATATTTTAAATTAATTGGTGACCGTGTTATTTTTTTGGTCTTATATGTGTATGATAGGTTGCTGATTGGAAATAAAAAAAACATTATCCAAGATTTTAAGACCCAATTTTCCTCCAAAATCGACATTAAGGAGCTTGGTGCTGCAAACTATATTTTGGGTATGGAAATTAAATGAGATCGGGAAAAGAGGAAGCTCTGGTTAAACTAGAGGAAGTATGTCAAGACAATATTGTAGAGGTTTAATATGCAAGATAGTAAAATGGTCAAGGTTCTTATTCCTGTAGGTGTAAAGTTATTTGTTGGACAGTGTCCCAAGACACAAGAAGAGGAAGAGGACATCTCACATGTTCCATATGCAAGTGCAGTCGATAGCCTAATGTATGCAATGGTTTGTACTAGACTAGACATTGCACATGCAATGGGAGTATTGAGAAGGTTTTTGTCAAAACTAGGGAAGAAGCATTGGACAGCAGTGAAGCGGGTTTTAAGGTATTTGCGTGGCACTAGTGATTATGGTATGTGCTACTAAGGAAGACCAGGATTTGATAGAGTTCTAGACATTTGTGGCTTTGTTGATGCATACTGGGCTAGAGATCTAGATCAAAGAAGATCTACGAGTGGGTATGTGTTTAACCTATTTGGAGTAGTATTTAATTAGATGAGCAAGATACAATTTGTAGTGGCCCTCTCAACTACAAAGGAAAAACACATGGTAGGCACTCATGAAAGCAAGGAAGTAGTTTGGTTTAATATATTGTGTTCAAGTATGGGGTTAGTATAACGAGCTATAAGGATTGACTATAACAGCCAAAGTGAAATTTTCTTGGCAAATAGCATGCTTATAATTCAAAGGCAAAGTACATTGATGTTCAGTATCACTTTTTGAGGGATATGGTTGAGGAAAAAAAGGTGTTGTTGGTAAAGGTGGACATTTTGAAGAATGTTGCAAATGCATTGACAAAGACTATGAGCACTGAGAAAATTTATTGGTGTAGAGAAACAATGGGTGTTGCAGGGTTGGACCAATGAATAAGCTCTCTTGTGACCCCCTGTGTGGAAAATAAAACAACAAGTGGGAGAATGTTGGGTGTTTGTTATATTCTTTCCACGACTAGTCACATGCGTGGGGGGATCACAGGGAGGGTGTTAGCCCCCCCTATTCGTTGAGTCAAGAATAGCAAGGGAGTCATGGGGGAGCATAGCCCCCCCTGTTGGGATGTTTCAAGGGGGAAGTAGCCCCCCTGTATGGGGTTTGGGTCAATGCCCTGATAAAATAAAAATTGGACACTATATTAGGTTGTCGGACCTACCTATCGTTTTTTTCATAGGTTTTGATCATGGTTATGCCCATGGTATTTTGTAGATTCAGTCGAGGGAACTACGGTTATGTTCTAATCCAGGGTTAATGGATTGGTGTTTATCAATGTTTCAACATGTATATATATGTATTTTAACCTTGAAAAGAACATAGTGGAAAATCAATGTGGTCGTCTCAGTTTTGGGATCCAAGAGAAAATCTTTGCGTATATTTTTTTTATGTTTTATGTTCTCGACATTTTTGTTTTTTTTTTTTAAATTCATATGCAAGTAATTTTTGTACAGGGTTAAAACCTACATACCATCACCTCTAACCTGTTGCGGCCCATGCCCTTTCTAAACTGTATTGAACTTCTTGGAAGGAACCACATTTTCTTTCTTGCCTACATCCTGAGGTCTTCCTGACTTTGGTGGCCACTTCCCTTTAACTTTCTCATTTCCCTTCAAGTCTCATTTAGGCTTAGCTTTGTGCTTTGAATTCTCATAACATTACTTCAATTTACAGATGGCCTCCTCCAATGATCTAGGTTCATCGCACTCAATCCGACCTCTATATGTTGTTAGCAACCCACTGATGAATTTTTGAATCTTTGCCTTCTCATCCTTGAGATAAGACGCATACCTCAATAGCTCTAATAACCTATTATTATACTCATCATTTGTCATATAACCCATCTACAGCTCATAAAATGCCTTAGCTCTATCCTCATAGTACCTCTCCTACAAGTAATTCTTCTCGAAGAGTCTCTCAAACTCCTCCTAAATCAACTCGTCTTCCCGAATTCCCTTGACATTTTTCACATCTTCCCACCAAATATATGCTTTCCCTTTAAGACTGAAGGTGGATATCTTGGCTTTCACATTCTCTGAGTAGTTATGCAATCTGAATAATTTCTTCATCCCAAGAAACCATGCATATGCATCTTATGCCTTATTCATCTATCCATAAAATGTAGGAGGCTTGAATTTCTTGAACTCCTCAGGTAAATACTCACCCCTCCTATAAGGATGATACAGTGACAATGTCTTCTAGATGAGGAACTATAATGATTCCCATACATACCAGTCCTCATGTCAGGTGTGTTCAATGATATTTCAACTCTAACTATGCCCCCTCTATCCAACTTGTATCCATACCTATACCTACTACCATAAGCTCCATTAGTTTTCGCTTCCTGCTCTTGACTGGTCCTCAATTGTTCCTTTATTTGTAATTCTGACAGGATCTGAAGAATCGCTACATTAACCTCTACATGCTTCCCGTGAGCCCTTGCAAGTCTTTCCTGAGCCTAAAACAACCTGGCATTGCCTGCTTTGCAACTTTTGATCTCTACCCTCAAGCTCCTCAATGTATCTGCTATACCAAGAGAATACTATTCTCCTTGCTGCCCAACTGAGTTGAAGGGAGAGTCACGGGAATTGTAGTCTACCATTTTTATCATCATATTTGATTCTCTTATTTCTGGAAGTGTACCATGTCAGGTAAACCAAATAGATACCAAAACCAAATCCGTACCTTAGTGATGTTCACGGGAGGCTTATCTCATTTGCAAGATCATTCCACATTAGCATGTGCATGTATAATCATAACCATATCCATATAATCATATCAACATGTCAGCATAACAACATCATGCATGACCATACCAACTACATGCCATAACCGCATGCATGACAATTATAACCTTGACAACATTAGACTTTACCCAAAGAGAGCGCAACCCACTCTCATACGAACCTGTAACAAACCTCCTCTCATATCTACCCACTTTCACCGGATTTCCTGGGGTAAACATGAGCTAAGGGGCTACTATGATAACACTCAACCTCCTAGATGACCTTAAGAAAATGGATTCGACATAGTTAGACCATACTAACCTCTTCCTAACGCCACAGGGCCCCCAAGGGAGGACCCACCCTTCTTGGATTTCTGTCCTTGAGACAACTCACCTTTTTCTGAACTAGAGCCTTAGTCACTCCCTTTCCAAGTCCTCCAAGGGACTAAAATTCCCCAGTCACTTTCATGAGCTTGCCTAAGTGTGACTGTATCCTTTTTATGCCAGTTCTATGCTAGCTACTGTGAGATTTAAGGCTATTTTATTGGGATGGGGCTTAACCTCTGAATAGAACTCTATGAAACTTTCAGAACTCATAATAGACATGAAGACAATGTTTGTTAACCAAAAACTGAAACTAAGACTTTACCTGACCTTCCCCAACTGGGACTAACATTCCATCAAACACTTGATAAATATGCAACCTGTAGGTCATCAATTCAAGTTTGAGAATAAGGGAGTGAAATATTATCTCAGGTTTAACAAGAAGTGTCTCTACCTTCTCACATTAGTTGTCATAACATCAATTAGGTCTTGCATCCATTATTTATTCAATTGCAAATAAAACATGAATAGAGCCATGACTGAGAACTGCCATATAACCATGCTTATAACCAACATATAACTAGATCAATAACAATGATAGAACAAACATTAAAGCTACATAATAACAAGTACATTTACCAATCAAAAGCAATAGAAAATTAACTTGTATTAAACATAGGCAAGAGCCAACCAAGTTCGGGACTTCCGTGAACCACCCTACCATAGATTGGCTTAATCAGATCTTTCTTTCATCCAATCAACAATGTTCCATATTCCAAGCATGAATGTGGGATTTCATGGGATAAACCAATCCATAACAACCAAGGGAATCCAGAGGCTAAACCACCTCCACCCTCACCATATCGTGATATCACCTAAACCAATGTTGAGATCACAAAACCAAACTGATCTTTGATGCCTCTGGATTCCTTCACCATCCTTGAGGAATTTTCTCGTCTCCACCCTCAAGCTTTACCGTGTATCCCTCCATTAATGGTCAAGGGATTCCTAGGCCTTTGGGAATTTTCCTGAAACCACCTCACCCCATATACTGAAACCATATAGAAATCCAAAGCTCAAACCTATAAAGAATCCCATCACACAATGGCTATCCATAAATGGCAAGGCTAGGCTAAAATCCATTGTCAAAACCCAGCAAAATCTATACCAATGATAGCAAAAGAACCAAATATCAGCATGCAAATATCATGCATGTCAAAACTAGCTAGGAAATCATACATGCAACATGTTACCTGCAAGTATTATCGCTGAAGCTGCTTTATCCAACTTTTCCTTCTTTCATTTTCTTTCATTGTCCTTCCTTTTCTTGCTTGCTTTCCTTCTCCTCTTGGTTCTCTTCTCCTCTCTGAGACTAATTCCAAAATTAAACTAACAAAAGGCTACTAATTGATGCTATGATGTCTTTTTATTAATGATGCCTCTAATTTTCTTCATTTTCCATTATTTTCCTTCATTTTCCTCCTCATATGCAACCTGTGACCTTTCACCTTATTTTTCTCCTAATTTCCTTTATTTTCATAAATAAAATTCCAAAAATATATTTTTTCCTTTTTAAAGCCTTAGCCATAAACATATCAAATGATGCCCACTAGGACATTTTACCTAACATTCAACTTGGAATAAGTGTCCCTTAACTGTGGTCTCATTTTGCCTTTATTAACTTTTATTACATTAACTTTTAAACCAGGCCTGTTATAGAACCCTCCCCCTTAGGGGAACACCATCCTCAGTGTTCTATACAACTACAACCAGGGAAACCTCTGAAAAGAAAAAAATACTACACATGGAGATTTATAACCCAAATCATTGCATTATTTACAATAACAACCTACTCAAAGAAAAACCATCATGACAACCATACCGCTTATTGGAGCTTTATAACAAAGTTCATGACGGTATTTACAATATCAACCATACATAAATATGTACAATACCAAAAACTAATTTTCCTCCTTGTGCAAACAATGAAGGATACATAGCCCGCATCTAATCAACCATCTCCCATGTAGCTTCATCGGGCCCAAAGTGTTTCCACTACACTTTAACTTGCTCGATTGGTCTGTTCCAGAGCATGGAATGTTTCTGCTACAATATGCACTGGGTTCTGGATGTAACTCTCATTTTTTCTCCACCTACAATACAGACCAATCAATAATGTGATCAGCATCCTTTACATATATTTTAAGTAATGAAACATGAAAACAATCATGGACTTTCAGTGTCAGAGGCAACGCAATTCTGTAGGCCAATGATCAAATCCTATAAAGGATCTCAAAATGCCCAAAATATTGTTGGGTCAATTTGGCACATGATCCATCCTTAAGGAACTCTTATTGGGCTTGATGCACAAATACACATGCTCCCCAATATGAAACTCCTTAAATGCCATGTGCTGATTTGCATAACACTTTTTACTATCTTGTGTTGCCTTTATATTCTTCCTTATAACATGCATTTGTTGTTCCATGTCTAACAAAATTTTCAATCCAATAAGTACCTTGTTCACTGGATCACTCCAAATGATGGGAGTTTTACATCTTTTCCCATACAGTGCCTCAAATGGACTCATCCTCAGTGACTCTCGATAATTGTTATTGTAATAAAACTAAACCAATGGAAGGTACTCCTCATATCTCCTTTGTTGGTGCATCACAAACATCTTCAACATATTCTCTAGTATCATGTTGACCCTATTTTTTGTCCATCTGTCTATGGATGATAAATTTTTATGAAGGCAAAATTTGTCCCCAAACCTACAAACATCTCCTTCCAAAACTTGGAAGTGAAATTTGCATCCATGTCCGACACAATCTTCTTCGGAACACCATTTAATCTCATGATCTCCCTGATGAATACCCATGCTACCTCAATAGTGTTTACGATAATGAAGTGAGCTACTTTTCTCAACATGTCTACCACAATCATGATAGAATCATGCTTCCTCGATGTCCTCCGAAGACCTATAATGAAATCCATGGAAATGACCTCCCATTTCCATTCTGGAATCGGAATAGGCAGAATAATTCTACTTGGATTCTTACACTCTTCTTTTACCTGTTGACAGTCCAATCATCTAGCCACGAATTTTGCCACTTCCTTTCTTAGATTCAGCAGATAGTATAACTTCTTCATTATTTTCAATGTCTTTTGGTATCCTAGGTGACCTGATTATGGCTTCACATGAAACTCCCTCAAGATAAGCTTCTTGATTTCATTGTCATTCAGCACATAAATCATGTCCTTGAATCTCACCAAGCCATTTGTCGTGAGACAGTAATCTACATCCTAATCACCGATACCCTATTGTAGCCTATACATAAGCTCCATGTACCTATCATCTTGTTGTCTTGCCTGTAATATCCAATCTTGTAAATCTACCCTATATGATCTCATTGCTGCAACATGGTTCAACTACACTTTCCTACTGAGAGCATTTGCAACCCTGTTCTCCTTACCCTTTATATATCTAATCTCAAAGTCAAACTCATTGATTGTGGCCAACCATCTAGCTTGTATGGCATTTAGATTCAGTTGGTCAAACATATATTTCAACCCACTGTGATCACACATCAACATGGACCTCCTACTAAGAAGATAGTACCTCCGCATATTCAAGGCATGGATAATAGCCGCCATCTCAAGAGCGTGAGTCGGATAATTATGCTCATGCTTATTTAGTTTCCTGGACTCATAGCATATCACTTGTCCCTCCTATATAAAGACTCCACCAAGCCCTCTCCTGCAAGACTTTGTGCACAATGCGAACTCTTTATCTGGACCCAACATTGGTCAACAATGGCTTCAGTGTCCCAAAACTAGTTGCACATTCCTCTGTCCATTCAAACTTCTTACCTTTCCTCTGCAAGTATGTAATAGGATATGCAATGCATGAGAAGTTCTTGATGAATCTCCTATAATAACCTTATCCCATAAATTATCTGACTTCCTCCACATTCTTAGGAGTTTCCCACTCCATGATGGCCCTTATATTTTCTGGATCTATTGCTATGCTTCCCTTGGAGACAACATGTCCCAAGTAGTGCACCTTTGTCTGAAAGAAACTGCACTTGCTAAGCTTGGCATACAATTAATGTTCTCTTAGCAACCTCAACACTATTTGTAAATGCTCAGCATGCTCTTCCTCATTCTTAGATTATATCAGGATGTTGTCTATGAAAACAAAAACAAACTTGTCTAGATAAGTATGCAACACAATATTCATCAAGCACATAAAAGTAGTTGGAGCATTAGTCAAAACGAATGGAATTACAACAAATGCATAATGTCCATACCTAGTCTTGAAGGCAGTCTTCTAGATGCCTTCTTCTTTGATGTGTACCTGATGGTATCCTAATCTCAAGTCAATCTTTGAGAACATTGTTGCTCCCTTCAACTGATCGAACAATTCATCAATCCTCTGCAATGGGTATTTGTTCTCGATCATCACCTTGTTCAATTACATGTAATCAATGCACAATATGAGAGTACCATCCCTCCTCTAAACAAACAATATTGGTTCACTCCAAGGTGATACACTTGGCCTAATATATCCCTTATCAAGCATTTCCTTCAAATACAACTTCAAATCTACTAACTCTAGTGTGCTTGTCCTATAAGGTGCTTTTGATGCTAGTGTTTCCCCTAGTACCAACTCAATAGAAAAATCCACTTTCTTGTGGGGAGGCAACTTTGAAATTTCTACTAGAAACACATCTTGAAACTACTATAGTACAGGGTACCTCTTGAAGATTTATAAATCCTTGACACTGTTACCCTTGTCACTAGAAATATGAACGGCAAACATCACACATCATTTCTTGCAACTATGCTTAGCCTGCATAGTTGTGACCATCCTCACTGATGTAGGATTCTTCTTTCCTTGCAAGATTCTCTTTTCCCCATTATCATCCAAGCACTCAATAGCCATTTCATAACAATGTACTTTGGTATTGTGAAGATACAACCAGTCCATACCCAAAAGTATATTATATGATCCTAATGGAAGTACATTCAAATGTGTTGTTGTAGGTATACCATTCAACTCGAATACACATGATCTTACCTAGTGATGCACTCTCTTCTTAGCACTTGTATCCCACTGCACCAACCAAGACTCTGCATGCACTTATTTTCTCAAGCCACATTTATCCACCAAGTCAAGATTAACATAACTATAATTAGATCCAGGATCACTAAAAATAGAAATAACTCGACCACGAGCTTACCTTCCATCTCAATAATGGATTCCTTGGGATATACCTTCTTGTTGTCCACAACTGCATAGATCCAAGGAATAGTATGAAAAACATCCCCAATTATTTGTGCCTCCTAATCACATTATATCTCAGGCCTACCTCCCTAGTGATGAGCCTCAGTATTGTAACAAGAATGTTGCAACTCCAAAATCTACCAACTTTAATTATCAACCTGGGGTTTGTACAAACTTAAGAGGTATCAACACTATATGTGTATCATAATATGTCATTATTTTTTTGATTTGACGTAATGGAGTGAATGGCATGAAATCAAAGCAAAAATGGAATTGTTACTCTATTTGCAAGAAATGGAAATGCTACTTGCTCAACTTGTAAATGTTAACTAATCAATTCATGAAAGGACAAAGGTTAATATACTTTCAAAAACAAAGTTATTTTATCTTACATAATTCATCAAACTACTAATCAGAATTGCATGCACCATCTACCTATTTCACACTTGCTTGTAAATCAGTAACCTGCTTGCATCATACTTGTGATAAAAGAAACTAAGTCTACTATGTTTTTGTAGTGAATAAAAGGAAAGGTGACTTAGGATCTTCCCATGATCATAAAATCATAACTAGGGGTCAATATTCATCTAGATTAATTCATAGTTGCAGTGGGGATCAAAACTAATGAAGGAAAGTGGTGTTACAAGTTTGCTACAGGAAGGGACAAATTTGCTATAGGAGGAGACACAATTACTATAGGAGGCGATAACTCACCGAATGACCAAGTAAAGCAAATTAAAATTGGATGGGACGGATTTTTTTATTTAGTATTATGTCTTAGGTCTTCATTCCAAGTGGAATCACTCCAAAATACCATTGTTCACATGTGCTAAAAAATAGCAAAAAAATACTAGTCTAAAATCTGGAAATTCGAGGACTAATGAGCTAGTTAGCCTATCAAATGCCTAACATAATCAAGTGAAAATGCAATGGGGTAAATTTATATTAACTTGAATTTTTTTATTATCTAATGCAAGTGGAATAAACTCAAATGAATCTCATTAACATGTTCTAAAAAATAGCAGAAAGCTACTACTATTTTGCTACAAGGACTTCCAGAAATTCTAGATTCATGAACTAATAACCCAATCCAAGTAGTTCAATGATGAAGATGAATTTTCAAATCTATTATAAGGATTCATCATTCTTGTGTCTCTATGAATAACCCGAAAAATAACTCAATTCAATCATTTAACGCAATCCTACAACAAAAGAAGCATCAATACTAAATGCAACAATAGGAAAAACAAAAATAAGAGATGCATGTGAATAAGAAGTAAAAAGAAGAAAAAAATTATACAAAAGGGATCTGAGGATCCTGGGATGGAAAATCCCAAGGATAATTAGAGTCCTATGAAGGAGACTGAGCTTTAGAAGCTAAAAATGGCACCAATCTTCAATTTTTGAATCAATCCAAGTACATCCCTGCTAGAAATGAAAGTGGAGTTGCAAAAATACAAAGTTTCTCCATAAGAATACAAAGAAATGCACGCCCATAAAGAAAAATTAGAATTGGTACTTATACAAAATGATTAAGAAGCATTCTCCTTGAAAGGAGGAAGCTTTCCCCTCCAAAATCCCTCAAATATTAGATCTAGTTCCCAACACTAGGAATCTGCATTAAATGACAAGAAACACATTCCTAGATTTTCTCAATCACTAGAGCTCCAGAACTTGTCAATGATTTCATGATATTTTGTTAATTTATTATCCAATCTTTATCCTCCTATAGTAGGGAGCAAGTCCCTAGATTATCTCCTCATCCAAATCTTCATAATCTCCCCAATATTCTCACAATATTCTCACAATATTCTACAAAAATAAATAATATTAGGCACATATGCAATTATCTATAAACCTTCCTAATGAACATATTAAAGCTAAAAAACATTATTAATTGTAGAATGATAGGTTTAATATATCCATCATGTGCCTAATAAAGGTTAGATGGTCCTTAATTTGTGTCTAATTTGGAGGCCCATCATACCCCCTTGTTGAAAATGTTGCTCATCCTTTGAGAAACCTATTCATGTTCTTGTCATGTTGTTATTATGCCTCAGATGACTTTCATGATATCCCATACTAATGTGGATTTTACTACCCCTATTGGATAAGATTTGTGTTTATCTCAATTTCCCATAATTCCTTTGATTCTCCCTCTCCTCTCATGACTTCAATAAACTTTTATCAATGTAGAACAAGGAGTTTCTCTTTTCTGCTACAGGAGTGAGAGTGTTTATGGAAACAAAGGTAGAATAAATGTTATTTTTATGATGCTGAGGAGAAGGTAGAATTCAACATGCAACCCAAGACACTTTATCCTTAATGACACAAATTCATTGATCTTTCTTACTGATATTTAAATATGTGGAAGCTACAAAGTATGCTTTTGAGAATTGAGAGAGTTTTAAGGGTTTTCATGCCAAGTATTGGTGGAGAAAATTTGTACTTACCCTTTCCCTCATGATTCTTTCCACCTTCATAGGGTTTGAGGGAAATTTTTTCCACTACCAAGCTTCCTGTATCAACCTATGGATTTCCTGTAGCATTTTTTGTAGACCCTGTAGGTTCTTATGCAATGGAATTTGTTGTAACAAAAGGATTTTTTGACATTCTTGTTTCAAGGTTGAGGAAAGAAAAATTATAAGATGCACCCTTTCCCTATTCAACACACCATGTTCTTAAGAAAATGCTCAACCAATCCAATTGTTTACTCTTACTAGAATCCAAATTGTAAATTTGCAGAGTACTTTTCTTGATGATTGAGATGATTTTGGAATCCTTATGCCAAATGTTGGAGAGAATGAATTTTTACTTACTTTTCCTTTGAATATTTCCTTGCTCTCGAGGTCTCTAGTGGTTGTTCTGGGAAAAATTTGCCTTCTTGTAGCACTCTGATAGCTTCCTGTAGCAAATTTTTCCTTCTTATAGCAAATTTTTCCTTCCTGTAGCAAATATGGTCTTCCTGTCACAAATTTTTTTTCTCCTGTAGCAACCAACCCAAATATTATAGTAGCTACTCCTTGCATGCCAAGAGGTGGTGGGTCCACCTTTTTTTTTCTCTCTTTTTTCATTGCATGCAAAATAAACTCAAAGTGCTTTGATTTAACTGAGTTGTCCCTCACTTATCCCTTGGCACTCCTTGTTCTCCATCACTACTAAATGATTACAACCCACTTTCTCAAGTCCTCCTCACTTTTTTCTTTTTCCTCTCCCACACATGTGGATGTGTTGGAAGAAAGGTGAGGTTATTTGCTAGATGAGGTTGAGGTTTCTCTACTAGTCATTTTGGCTATAAAAAAACATTTTTCCTTCATACACTTGCAACATTTTTCAAGTTAAATTAAGTTCATATGAATGTTTTAAAGGATTGCATACCTGAGCCTTACCATTGATGTGTTTTTTAAGGTGATATTGAGGTTGCTGATATGTTTGTTGAAGCTACCTTTGGTGGTTCTGAAGCTGCTACTGATGATCCTGAAGCTACATGTGATAATATGTTGAAGGTATTATTGCTAATAGCCTTGAATCTGGAGGTCTTCTTGGTATTTTTGTTGCTTTTTTTGTTGCTACACATCCCTAGCTAAAAATTTTCTTATGAGATGCTCATGATGTGAGTGTTGTAGGTGATGATTGACTTGATGCTTCCATGAGGCTATTGGAACATTGATGAAGTTTTTGGAATTATCTTTGAGGTACAAAATTCTACTTTCATCAATTATTTTTCATTGAATGGAATCTGTTCATTGTTGATTGAAGTTCCATGTGATCAAAATATAAGTGCCACCATGGATCAGATGTTGTTGTTGGAGATGAATAGTGATCTTGTAGCAATCTGTAGAGTTACTTTAGCTACCCAAAATTGAGGAAATGACTCTCCCATGTCTTCAAGATTATTAGTTCTTCATTTTAGTGTTATCAATTGTGGTTTTGTAAGGTAATTGCAGACTACTACAGGAATATAGTTCTTCCTATAGTAGTCACAAAAACCCTTCCATGACAAAAATATCCTTCAAATAATGCTTCCAAAAACACTCATAATTCATAATCAATCTATGGACAAGGACCAAAAACCTTGGTTGTGGTGAAAGTAATGAAATAAGGGGTGAAAATGGAGATTTTTCATGGACAGGGATGAAAATGACAGTGGAAAAGAGGTCAAGTGGTGTGGAAAATGAATGATGAGGATATGGTGGTCTTATCTCAACATTTCCAAAGGAATACATGACCTTTTTCCCTCTTTCTCCAATCAGATCTGCCTCCTTTAGAAAATTTGGTCCCTCTTGTAGCATTTTAGGACAACCTCCTGTAGCAGAATTATTTTATCCATATCTCTCAAACGGTAGAATGGATTGACCTGAAATTTTTTTATCATGTTTCCATCATCCTTATGCACCTCCCCATAAAAATCTTAGCTAATGGATGCACAAATCTTGAGAAAAATTAAAAATGGTTGTAGGTGATGGAAGTCGATTTCTCGAAAATTTTCCACTATAATTTGCTGAAATTGCTTGAGCATATTACCATCATCCATATGCATCTCCCCATGAAACAGCTCGGCAAATGGATGCATGGTTTTCAAGATATGATAAAAATAATTTTCTACTTTGTGTATTTTGGCCTCCTGTAGCATTTTAGGACAACGAGGAAAATGAATGGGGAAATTTTTGGAATGATGGGTGGATGGTAGAAATAGATGAGGGTGATGGATTTGCATGGCCTTGGTCTTGTTGGAGCATATGGGAAAAGGAGGAGAAAGCCCAAGTTTGACTTCCTTTGACTAGATGTTTGATTAATTTTTTCCTTTTGGTGCTAAAGTGTTATTGTTGCTTCCAAAGGTTGGAGAGCACCTGCATTCAACAGAGAGAGATACATGTGGCAAAGAACTTTTTTATTTTTTATTTTTTCATTTTTTTCTTTTAGGCCTACTAGCTGCCTCAATGAGGTTTTCATCTAGTAGGTCTGCCTAGGCACCCCAAAGGAGGTTTTCACCTAGGATCTTTTCTTTCTCCTTTTTTTTTCTTTTTTTCCAACCCATTGGCTATGTCATGGAGGTTTTCAATGTAGAAATTCCACCCTGTAGATCACCTGATAATGCAATATACTAAAGCAAAATACTTGATATACTTCTACAACCAATTTAGTGGAAGCTTAATCGAACATGAGCGACATCAATAAGAACACATATAACTGATATGGAGAAATCAATCACACATAACACAGAAGAATTTACTCGGGGAAATCCTCAACCTAAAACCCCAACTCTGTATTATCATACAAGTGGAAATATAGCCAGTATTACAAAAAGAATCAGCTCAAAAGATATCCTACTCTCTTTGCAATACCTCTGCTGCTCATAGACAGTCAACGGCCTCTATCTAACCTCTGGTCTGCCCTTCAAGCCTCCTATTTCTTTGCGCAATTATGATTGGGGTCCAGTGCAGCCACTTGTGTGAATTGGCCTCTTCACACACTCACTAACCTCTAATCCAACTACGCAGTCCTGAAGGAGATAAATCCTCATCATGGATGAGCTTCCTTTATAGGAAAAATATTCATCCAACTGATAGTACATTTTCCCTTCTCTGATCTCAACTGGGTCTCTGTCTGAACTGACATGCATGCGTTATTCATGATAGAATCTTCAGTTATCTGAAGTACAGCAGTTATATGCTAGCATGCATTAACTAACTGAACTTACTTAATTTAAACAAATTGTTTAAATCAAATATAACTGGACTTGACTCACTTAACTTAGCCAAATAATTACTACTCAAATTAGAACTCATCCTTATCTCTTTAACTGATGGATAAATTCCTCCATTAATAGAGAAATTGTTTCATGTCCTCACATAGACTTCATGTTTGATTTTTCACAACTAATTAACTCATGAAGAAATAATTAATTTATTTTCAAACAACTGTTAAGTTCAAATTCGAATTTTACTTCCGATTTCTAGTCTAGGGACTGATTAAAATAGGAATCCATCCCGAACTGCTAAAAATAGAATGATATTTTTAGCACTTCCATTTTTCATTCCCTATTTCCCAATCCAGCACTGGTACCCAAACTGTTATTTTTAGCAGTGCTATTTTTAGCATTTCTTGTTACCATTTTTCAACATTCAATTAATGGTCCAATCTAAGAGGCCTCAAATGAGGTTTTCACTTGAGATTTTATTTTTTCTCTTTTTTTTCTATCCTACTCTACTTCAAAAAAACAAAATCTCTTTCAAGTATAGGAATACTTCCAATGGATCCATGTGCACATCAATATGACAGATAAAATGATGTGTAGGCTTGAAATATATGCTTTGACATGTATCTGAATTTCAAAGACCAAATGCTTTCACTTTGACAATATCAAGCACAGTTGAAAAAGAGAGTGATGTTCCATCTTGTCGATTTTATGGAACCAAACCTCAATATAGCTTTGATGCCCTTGGTTCACTTGCTCATCTAGATCATTCTTCATGTCTTCTTGTACCATGACATTCAAATCTTCCTCTTTTTGCAAATTATTATCTTGAACACATGGAGGATCTGATGGTAAACATGAGGGAACTTTCTCAATATCTGATTTTGATGTTTTCTCTTCATCAAGTGCATCCCATGATTCTTTTGTATTCTCATTTGAATCTTCTTCTTTTGAATGTTGTCCTTCAATGACTTCAAAAGCATTTATTTTTTGCAATACTCTTCCTGAGCTAATATGAATACGATTTATATCAATAGGAGATATTTGGAAGTGTTGTACCTTAGCATTGTAAGTGGGTTGAGCTACTTCCTTGTGTGGGTTTGGGAATGGTGGTACTGGTAGTTGAGTGGGAGTGGATTTTTTAGATGGATTTGGTTGGGGTTGTGGTTGTGGTGGAGTTGGATGGTAGGGATAGCATGGAATTGGGTATGGAGGATATTGAGGAAAATATTCAGGATATTTTGGATTTCTCCCATAAGGTCCTTGCCAAGATTGGTTTTTGGGTTGAAATGGCCAAGGCTGCCAAGCGAAGGGTGTGTTCCAATTACTTTGAGATGGATGTGCATAACCTTGAAATTCTAAATTAGGTTCTTTCATCATACTAGGTTGACTAGGTTGTCATAGTCCTCTTGGAACTACATAACATAGTTACTTTGGTGATTGACTTGCTCCATTGTCCTCTTGGTAAAATTACTTTAACCTTGGTAATGATGGGTAATATTTAACGTCATGTGATTCTGCATGGACGACACAAATATCAACATCTTCTTTTTCCTCATCTTGCATTCTTAACATTTCTACTTAGTCGGTTATATTTCTAAGAATTTTTGTTTTAAAGTCATCAAACAAAATTCCAAGTTTAGCTTGACTTACCAATCTTAATGTCGATTTACTTACTCTTTCCCTTCCTCTTGATATGTGTTTTCATGTTTCAAAAATTTCTTCAAATGATAATTGGTATACATCACCTCTACTCATGAGATCAATGAAATCAATCCACTCATCCCTAATTGTTCTATATAAGAGGGTTTTTAGTGTGTAAAATCCTAAATTATGTATTTTTTCCCTCTTAACATTATACATGAACCTCTCTATTAGATCCTCAAGGCTCTCATATTCTTTTTGATTCATTCTAAATATTTCTTCTTTAAGATCATGATCTTTATATTTTTCTAGAAATATATTTTGCATAGCATTCCATGATCTTATTGAATTGGTCCCCAAACTCATGAACCATTTAAGAGCTCTATCCTTAAATGTTGCCAGAAAATATATGAACTTTTGAGTGTTTAGTAAGTAAACATAATATCTACGAAGGATTTCAAATTCAAAGAGAAAGGTTTCTCGATCCTTTGACCTCATACCATGGAAGTTGGGAAGGAAAGATGGAGGGATGTTATTCATGTGCACACTGACATCAGTATCTTTAATGGGAAATCCAAGAGGATCTTCTTCATTGTAATCATATCCATCCATTTCTTCTACCTTCTTTGTCAACTCCTCTTCTTCTACCTGTAAAAATGAATGGTGATGTAGCTCTTACTGCACCATGTGATCAAATGGAGGGTTTGGTGTTGGAGAAGTATTTTTTTTGTTTTTAATGAAATAAGAAAGATGATGCAATGCAATTTTTCTATTTTTGAAATGAAATATGCATAAGGAAATTTTTTGTGTTTTTACAGAAAGCAAAAGAAATGAATTAACTAAGGAATGAAATGATGCATACTTTGACACCTCCCCAGAAACGGCGCCAAAAAGTGAAGAGTCTCAGTATTGAAACAAGAATGATGCAACTCCCAAGGATACCAACTTTCATTATCAACTTGGGGTTCATACAAAATTAAGAGGTATCTGCACTATATGTGCATCATACAATGTGTCCTTGTTTTGTTGATCTAATTTAATGGAGTGAATGTCATGAAATCAAAGCAAAAATGGAATTGTTACTCTATTTGCAAGAAATGGAAATGCTACTTACTCAACTTGTAAATGCTAACTAATAAATTCATGAAAGGACAAAAGTTAATATACTCACAGAAACAAAGTTATTTTATCTTTCATAATTCATCAAACTAGAATTGCATGTACCTATTACACAATATTTTTTCACACCTTCTGCACTTCCCTATGTCATGCCCCGGAGTGCCCAAAACCTGACAACTATGTAGTCTACCCATCCTGATATGCAATCTAGATCCTCCTTGAAGAGCTAATGAAAATATGCCTTGAGCCTTCCCTAATAAAATGGGATCAAAACGCTAATTTCTGGGTGAGCACGATCGTGACGCTGTCTACTCGTGTTGATGGCAGGTTGCACAATATTAGCCTCGCGCTACCAGCGCATTTTTTACCTGGATACTTGCGCTGATCCATAAAAGGAATATTTTTCCAAAGAGGAAAAGAAGCTCCATGATCTAGACCTTCCAGAACGACAAGTTGGATGTTTTTCGTTGTGGATGTGGTCGAATTATCCCAATATTTCCCTTTGATATTATCCCTATGAGCTTCCTCCTTGAGATGAGTACCTTCCCTTATCTTTGGTGAGATCCTAACTCCCTCTCCCTACCAATATATTCATTCCCTCCATTCCCAAATGGTTGGTATCTGATTATTTGCACCCTTATGATGAGATAATTCCTACATGCTATTCACTTTGGTTTGGAGGAGTGTTTGGAGAGCTTGAGCTTGGACTTGGACATTCACTCAAAGAGGGCTACTAACATCAAGGCTAGGTTGTATGCTTCCTCTTTTATTTATTAATATATACAATTGTTGGTTCACTTTCTATAAATGCTTGTGTCAATGCTTCATTTATCCTAACTCTCGTTGATATGTTAAGTGGATTACATTCGATTATGCTTGTTGCACTTTTATGCTTTGTTGTGTATTTGGCCTCTTGTGTAGGTATTCAAATGTTTTGAGCAGTAAGTATTGAGCCTGAGGAGCAAGCGATCAAGATCTTCAACACAGGAGTGCATTATAGCATTAGAGCGAGGTAGGTCTCCTTTATCTTCTCTTATTTTGATTGTACTTTAGGAAAATCTCTTGTAGATTGTCTCGTTTGTTGCTAGACTCACTCATTGGGCTAGAGGGGTCATCTCTATCCACAGAGAGGATTTACCTAGACAAAAATTGGCGACTCCATTAGGGAAGCTATAACCTTTCCATCACTTCCTTCGATCTGGTCCTCTGATTAATTTAACCAATTGTCAATTTCTCGGCTTTTGTGCATCACTTTAAGTTGATACAATCACTGGTTTTTGCTTGAGAGTGTTGAGTCTGGTCTGATTTTTGACACTTCTTATTTTTTTCCTTTTTTCATTGCCCAGCATGTTATCTGGTCTTACAGAAGCACTGTTCGCGCTGATTTTGAATTAACAGTCGCGTTTCTCTGCCTTTCATCACTACTTTGCCTTTAACAAACGCGTTGATCCCATAGGATAGAAAAAATTAGTGTTTCCTCTCATTTTCAGTGAATCTCAACCTCTGCCAGTGTTTTCATAGTGTGATTTCATTGTTTTCTCCTTAATTATTGTCCTTTAATGGTTATAATTGTCGTTTTGCTTTTGTTGGTGTGTGATTGAAGCTATATTGTCTTCTAGGGTTTCTACTTCTAGGTCACGCTTCACTCATCAATTGGCTTATCTTTCTGAGATCGATTGTCTCCTTTTAAGAGTTTGACTATGGTCAGAACACCTTTTTTAAGTTGCTTTTAGTTCATATTTACGAAGTTGTTTTCATTAGTATTTGATCATATTTGTACTTTGAAAATTACTTTTGCTCCATTTTCAAACGTAGATCACAAAATTTTTCTTTGGTGAAACTGAAAGTATATGCTTGTTTGATTTCGTTGTTTCAAAAAGAAAAGTGAAAGGATCTCTTCATTTAAGTATTTTTGAAATGATTTTTGTTTGAAACCAAAGTGAATAAAATTTTCATTTTAGTTGTTTTGAAAAACATTTTTCCTTTTCTCATGCATTAGTTTGCATTTTGAATCAAAGTTAAGGAAAAATAACAAAAATATTAGTGCAGCTTAGTGAAAGAAAGTGATTTTGTTTCTCATAAGATTGCATTTGTTAGTGAAAGTGAAAGAGAAGTTTTCACTTTTTACATCTTGCATTTGAAAAGTTAGGGAGATATGTTTTGATGCATTTTGCTTGATTGATGCATTGCTTGGTTATCTCTCTTCCCTCATTAGTTTAAATTTCATCAAATGAAAAGCTTTCATTTTTCTCATTTAGATGCATTATGTTGATTTGGGGTAGCATCGAATGTGCTCTTGCCACGAAATTTGGTGGGGAGGTTGGAGCAAATGAGATATCCAATACCCAGAAAGGGTTTGGGTAGATTCTAAACAGATCATGAGATATTAAAATAATTAATATTTTTAATGGAGTCCCTAAGTCTAAACTTAGGGAAAATAAAATATTAATGTGTATTAATATGAATCTATGGTAGAGTGGTCCAAAAGACATGGATCAAGGTAGATCTAATCTTAGCCATTGATTAGGGACTTAATCTCGGTCATTGAGATGTCAACAGGAAAAGTATAAGAGGAGGCTTGAGGGTCACTTGGAGAAAACACCAGAGTGATCAGTCATTTTATTCTCTAAAGCAGGGTTTGCTAAGAGAGATAGAATCAGTGATCAGGAGAGTAGCTAAGGGGCTGTCACACGGAATCAGTCAAGGGTGCGGACACAACTGACCTTCCTAGAAGTCTAAGACATTCTAATGACAAACAAAACAAACTAGAGCTATCCTTCTCTAAACATACATTATGATATGAGAAATCAAGTGTTTCGTTCTTACCTTTGTCCAAACGCTGTTGTAGAAGTCCAAGCTTTGTTGATCTGGATGAGCTCCTCCTTTTCTCCAAAACCTGCAATCACCAACAGTCAAACAATTAAATAGCACTTGATTATAACATAAAACAAAGCATATTCAACACATAGACCAAGGAGTACATGAAATAACACATAAACAACAAGTTATTCAGAAGAATGGACCAATTTGCATTAAAGGTAATCAAAAGGAACCATTACAACCTGAGCCTTGGTGTTGTGCAAGCTCCTTCCAGGGTCCACAAGAGTCTTCCTCTACTTTGACAAAGCTCACCCACTTCCAAATAGAACAAGTAAAGATGACAATCTCTCCTCACAAGCTTCTAAATGGGAGTCCTAATTCCTGCAGCATTTACCCTTAGAAATCTATAGCTTTCAACCCCTCTCCTTCTGGCCCAATGCCTGTATTTATAGTGCTCAAGAGGAAGTTAATCAGGTCCACCATCAATGGGATAGTCCCCTCTTTGGATGGGATCACTCCCTTATTGATGGGATAAGTTCCTCTTTGGTAGGAGTGCATGAACCATCTGGAGGCGCTCAATACACATCAAAGAACCTTCTAGAATGCTCTAGAAATGACCACAAGTAAGTTTTTGAAGATAAAACTTGCGCATTTTAACCTTTTCAGAGGGACGCACCTGCCCCTTTAGATACAGAGCGTCCTTGGATGCAGACCTTATGAACAATAGGTGCGTACCAGCAGGCAAGGCTTGAGAGAACCTGCGTACCCAGAGATAAACATATTTATAAAGACTTTCTCTCTTTCTTGGAGTTTGACATGAATAGCAGAGGCATAAGACTTGCTTAAGAGGGTAGTATGACTGTTGATAGAGCCATACCAACTGTAAATAGCCATGGTGACATTTTTTAGTGTAACAGATTGCCCCCTAAAGTGCGAAGCCTGGAATAGATTAGGGTTTTGTATTATCTAGGAAGGGTGAAGCGCTTTATCATTTCGAGGATTATCTCGTGGAGAACCTGGTCAGAACCTGCAATTTTCAACACAAAATACATGTATAAGATTCTATCATCACTGAGGTAGGCATTCCCATACTCAGATTAAAATTTTAACTAACAGAATAACTACTCTGATACAGAAATAATTTTGCAGTACATCATAATCATAGACTTTTGTAGACACAGTATGGGCGCAGCCATCTGTTTATGGTTAGTCTACTTAGATAATGAATACTAAACTCCTTGCAGCCTGGATGGTAAAGATTTGATCCAGGGTCTTCATTCCTACTTCTCGAATTGGTACGATTCTAGCCATGCGAATAAATGAGTCGATGTCGAACATGGTAGAAACCACTTGATTACCAGTCGATGATGTGAACTGTTAACAAGCGTGAGAGAGACCACCAGTAATGTCAATGGTTCTCAAAGTACCCAGTACAATCCATGAGATGTGAATGAATAAGTTGATATCGAACATTTCACGGAATCCTTCGATCGAAAGTCAATGATGTAAACTGACGTCAAAGGCGAGAAACCTGCCATTGATGCATGCAGATTTCAAGGCACTGACGATTTCTAAGTCATCTCTCTAGATAATGTGCTGATGTTGATAGAAAGTGACCCGTTGCGGGCAAGCCCACAACACGAAATCATTGTTCAAGTTGAAGAAATATTGCTGTAAGGACTGACTCAGGGATGGTCAAATGGATGACAAGTATTTTGCAAATGAAAGTTTTGTTTGCAGACCTCTTGGACACATAACGACACGACAGATGGTTTGGTGCTAAATAACTCAAAGTTAATCCCCAGAACCCGGTTGAAGACTTTCAAAAGTGGTTTGATCGACTGTGAGGTAAAAGATTTCCCAACCCAGGTGAATGAAAAGTGTCGTGTCCAAGAGTGGTAATAAAGTTTCTTCTGAGACAAAAAGGTAACAAATAGGCTCATTCTTCTCTCTTTTCCCCCACCATTTCTGGCAAGTACCTCTTTATTTTTAACAAGCTTGAGGAGGATAACATATGCTTGATTATAAGCTCATCCTTCGGATGAGTCCAACCCAGTTTTGATTCGAACCCTAGGAAGGAGTGGTTCGTTCCTGTTTGTAATTGAACAGGTCCTTTACTGTGAAATGTTTAACGAGCCCAGTATAGGAGAAACTCGGCGTTTTTCATTTTTAGAGAGTCTGAAAAACTTAAGAAAACTCCAAGTTGAACTTTTTCGTAGATTTGTGTCCCTCAAGCCCGAAAAAGTATAAAATAATACCTGGGGGAACCGCTTGATCTTGCGACCAAGGAGTACTTTCATAATTAGTGTCACTGACCTGAAAAGTAAAAAGCGATCAAGGACACGTTGTTTTATTTCCGTATCAAGTTTGAAACGACAAAAACACGGCAATCTTTTCCTGATTTTACGGTCAGAAAAGAGCTATAAGGGGACCGTCTTTTAATTCTGTTTTAACGAGTGTAAAAGAAACGCTCGGCAATCTTTTCATGTTTTAGGAGTCAGAAAAGGGCTTAAAAGATGACTCTGATATTTTGTTTGCGAAAAATGACAATTTTCCCTTTAAGTCCCTTTGTCCTGCACAAAAGCGACACATTACTCATACATATTTAAGATAGGCAAAAATTCATCGAAAAACATCTTTCCATGGTGAAAAATGAACAAATTCATCCAAAAAACCTATAAAAAGACTTTTTACCATGTCATTTTTACCGTTTGACTGTTGAGGTTGAAAAAGGAGCTTTTGACAAGAAACTTCCCGTGGTCGCTGCGGAAAATCCGACCGTTAGAATCGAACGTCGTCTCTTCCAGGTATTTCACAACATCCTCCTTGTCAATTTCATCCGTTTAGAATTTTATTTTAGGTTTCATTTTTTATTTTTGGGGGGTTTTGGGTTTTGGAAACCGCTCTGCGGGGGACACAGGTTTCCTAAAGGCTGGCCTGCGTCCCCCGACTTTTTCCTACACAGGGAAAAGGTCGGGGGACGTAGGTTACCTTCAGGCCACCTGCGTCTCGGCGCACTGTGCGCCAAACGCGGGGTGCGTCCTCCGCAAAACGCGGATTTTGAAACCCCAAGCTCCCAAATTACCCAAAATTTATTTTAATGCTTGTTTGTTCATGTGTAGGGCACTTATCATGCTGGATTGGAGAGAAAGAGAGCATGAGGAGGTTGATGAAGCTGCAATCAATCATCAACCTTCCCTCGATGCCCTAAGAGGATGTGGATTATACAAATACTGGGCCATACCTGGCATGAGAGCTCAGGTAAGATTCTTGGAGTGGCTGGTCGAGAGATGGAATGTTCAAGAGCAATGCTTTTATATCGGCGGGCAACAACTCGAGATAGAGCCTGCTGACATTTACTTTCTCACTGGCTTGCCGAATAGAGGTGAGCAACTCAATCTGGCTGGGACTAGGCCGGGTGGCCAATCCCTTGATAGTCTCCGAGCAGATTGGTGCCTACCTGATCGACACCATAAGAAAGGCATAGAGATCAAATATGTCTCTCAGCGTGAACTCATGGTCTTAGCTTTCACTGTGACCAGGATTTGTGGCTCAGCCACTTTACATATTGCTACTGGGTCTCAATTTCGGATGGCAATTGACTGTCTCCAAGGCACCATTTTCAACTGGTGTGATGCGTTGTTGGCTAACTTGAAAGCCCAACTGACCAGGGCAAAGACCGGGAGACTAAAGACCTTTGGATATGGGCCTATAGTCATGAGCTTTGCCCTAGAGAGGATTCCAATGCTGATCCCTCAGCATCTCACTGTTGATATTTTGGGTCCTCAGGAGCCAAAGCTGGTACGATGGGTTGCGGTGATGGCCCGGCATCCGGACGAGGGTGCGGCAGTTGTTCGATTCACTGACAGTTATTTTCACTGGTTAGAGGACCAGGTGTTTGTGATTCAGGACTTTCCGTATGCCGGAATAGATTTTCGAGGTGATCCGGACATGGTTCTTCCACAGGGAGAACAATGGGATGACAGAGGTACTTTATTTTTCACGAGTTTTCAAATTATGTATTTTTTTGTTTTTTATATATATCGTCTCAAAACTGACAGTAGAATTTTCAAAATGCAGATGTTGGTCCACAGTGTCCAGCCAACCTCCGGCCTTTAGAGAGGAGACATCCAGTTGCACCGGTACCGGCCCCACAGGACGCGGCGGCTGCAGAGGTACTAGCTGAGTTGGAGCATGATCTACAGCGTCTGACGGCGGATATACCGGAGACTACTATGGATGATATTCCTATCAGACTTCAGCGCTACGTAGTCGTGGTCCCTGGACCGTTGAGGAGATTTTTGCGCAAGGTAGCCCGTGCAGTGGTGTCGTATAGGGAGCACCACCAGTGATTGGCTAGTCACTTTGTAGACACATGTGACATTTTTGACTTTTTGTACTTTATCATTTTTGCCGATCATAAGGTGTTTTTCAACCTATGATCGAAGACGATGTATATTTTTTGACACACTTCTATCTATATATATATATCACTATTACCGGCTCATCTTGTTTAACATGTATGATGAAATGTTTTTTAAATTTACTTGCATGATTATCGTAAATGTCTGTCCAACACTCGAGAAGAAATTGCATCTGCTAATGTATTTAAGGACCTTGGAATATGTTGATATTCAATGTAATCAAATTCACGTTCCAAGAGACGCACTCTCAAAAACAACCTTAATAACACGGGATTTCTAATGGCATAAACTCTATTAAGCTGTAATACAACAAGTTCAGAATCTAACCTCACTATCAAACGTCGAATTCCAAATGAAATAGATTCGGATAATAATTCAACCACTGCACTGTATTCTGCAATGTTATTCGTTGTTTGACCGAGGCTTACCCCATGCATAGAAACTAACTCGTCAGAGGGTGAATAGATAACCCAAGCTGCGGAAGAGATATTCCGTGTACTACGACAAGCACCATCAGCAAATCCAATGTATGTTTGGAGGGGCGTCGACATCTACAATATCAAGAGTAAAACCAAGATAAGCCAGAATAACGACGAAAAACACACTCACTAAGCTAAGCACACTGACTAACTAACAATCATACTAGCTAGAAAGAAAACCTAACCTAACTAAAAATTCTCCATACCCACCATTTAAGCATAATACCTCTTTAGGTAAAGTCCATTTCTGGGTTTACCCAAAGAGTCCCCATCAAAATCTACCAGCTCATAAGCCCCTTTTGCTAGCTTTCACTTTACAATATAGGGTCCATGCCACATAGGAACGAATTTTCCAGCACCTAGCTTATCGTTAGCTTGATCGTATAAGAGCACTAGGTCTCCCTCCGAAAAACTTCGAGGGGTCACATTTCTATCATACTGAGCTTTCATTCGCTTCGCGTGAGTCTCGATTGCTAATGCAGCGTCACGTCGAGTCTCATCTAATTTAGCTAAGTACAATAAACGTTTCTCCTCTTCGGAAGTAGCTGGAAGTAATTCGACGGCCATTTGAAGTGATGGGATTTCACATTCAATGGGTAACACTGCTTCTAAGCCATAAACTAGCTGGAAAGGAGTGAACCCTGTTGAGGTTTTCACTGAGGTTCGGTATGCCCATAGCGCCGAAAATAACATGTTGTGCCAATTCGACCGATGAATACCAATGGTTCGTCGGATCATGATAACCAGAACTTTGTTGATAGACTCAACCAAACCGTTGGCTTGCGGATAATAAGGAGTAGAGCTGTCATGGCGCAAACCAAGCTGGCTTGTAAGTTCAGTCATCATGGTGTTTTGAAAATGGCTCCCATGGTCAGTAATAATTGCTTGTGGGACACCAAACCTAGTTATTATATGATTGAATATGAAAACTGCAGCTATTTTGCCGCTTGCGTCGAATGTAGGCATCGCCTCGGCCCATTTAGTGAAATAATCAACCGCGAGGATGATATACGCATGCCCCCCGGCCGAGTGAGGGTTACAAGTAATAAAGTCAATACCCCATTTGGCGAATGGACCAACGGCAATTATAGGGTGGAGAGGAGCAGGTGGTGCGCGCATCTTTCGATCAAACACTTGACAGTTGTGGCACTTCCGGACTGCAATGATACAATCTTTAAACATAGATGGCCAGAAGTAACCAGCGCGCAACACCTTCTGAGCTGTGGCATACCCAGACATATGACCGCCACATGCTCCAGAGTGACAATCATTCAAAATTCTCTCAGCCTCTTCGTGAGTTAGACAACGTCGAAAAACTAAGTCTGCCCCCCGGCGATAAAGTGTATCTCCAATAATTTTGTATTGCTGGGATTGAAACCTAATTTTTCGACGTTCCGCTTTTGAAGCTTCAGGCCGAAAGGTTTGGGTTTGGAGATAGATGATTATATCTCCGAACCACGGATCTAAAGTACTGATAAGAAACAAAGATTCGTCCGCAATGGACTCTTCTGCCACAATCTCTGTGTCAGTACGCGGGAAATCACACATCAACTCCGCAAAAACTAAGGATTTCTTAGACTTGGACTTCTCGAACTCCAAGTCGAACTCTTGCAGGATAACGATCCATTTAGAGTACTTGCCCCCTAGCAATTGTTTTGTCAAAATGTAAATCATAGGGTTGCAATCCGAAATAACTGTAGTTTTACGGAGAAGAATGTAGTGACGAAAACGCTGGACAGCTTGAACGGCTGCCAGGGCCAATTTCTCCACATGCGAATATTTTAGCTCAGTGGGATTTAAGGTCTGACTGAGATAATATATCACATGTTCCGCTCCGAATTCATCTTCTTGAACTAACACCATTCCAATGGTGGAATATGAAGCTGCGAGGTATAAGAAGTAGTCCTGGTTGTAGTTGGGAGGATGCAACAACGGTGCATGGGTCAACGCGTGTTTAAGTGCATCAAAAGATTGTTGGGCAATCTCGTCCCAAAAGAATTGAACGTTCTGTTTCAACAACCGTGTAAAACCTTTAGTGACCTCGGCGTAGTTTGGGATGAATCGGCGTAAAAAGTTTGCTTTCCCTTGCAAACTTTGGAGTTGGCGCAAACTCGAAGGAGGAGGCAATTTGATGATTGCCTCGACTTTCGAGGGATCGACGCAAATGCCGGCTTTTGAAACAACAAATCCCAGCAATCAACTTGTTTCTATACAGAAAACACACTTGTGGGGATTCAACCGAATTCGATAATGCCTACACCTCATAAAGATTGCTCGTAGGTGGTCAAGGTGATCAGTTCGACGTAAAGAATGAGCAGGCAAATCATCGAGATACGGTTGCACAATGTGCTTGATGTCGTGAAATGCGTAAGACATCGCCCGTTGAAAAGTGGCCCCGGCATTCTTAAGCCCAAAAGGTAATTTGCAATAAGCAAATGTCCCCCATGGACAAATGAATGCCGTTTTTGGTTGGTCGGCAGGTAGAATATTGATTTGATTATAGCCCGAAAAACCATCCATGAAGGAAAACATTTCACTTCCGGCACAATCATCAATAATTTGATCGATATAAGGCATAGGATAGTTGTCTTTTGGACAAGCTCGATTGATATCCCTATAGTCGATACAGATTCTTATTGTTCCTTGTTTCTTATTGACCGGAACAATATTCGATACCCAATCCGTTAACAGGATCGGATAAATGAAACCTGCTTTCAACAGCTTTTCGACTTCTGCTTTAATCGCAGCCGCTTTTCGAGGGTGAATCTGACGCAACCGTTGCCGGATGGGTTTAGCATCCGGGTAGGTTTTGATTTCATGAACAACAATGGCAGGATCGATTCCCGGCATTTCCTCGTAAGACCAGGCAAACACATCGCGGAATTCTTGGAATAGGGCCTTGTAAGTTTGGATTTCTTCTTCTGTACATGCGGCACCTATATGAATGTTCTCCTCAATTCCAGGCTTCACTGAAATATCAATGGGAATAGTACGAGAAATATTCCCTAAATTCAACTCTGAATCAGAATGTTTCGTTGGATCCTGAGCGTCTTTGACATATTCAACGGTAAAGATAGATGAAAAATCATTTTCAAATGCATCATCCTTAGGTAAAAACGAAGATCTGTGATGGAGATCTTCCCATGGTAGATCGTCTACACTTAGGATTTCGCGAAGTTGTTCGTCAGATGACACGACTTCGGGAAACGCTATCCATTCTAAGGTTGAGGTGAAAAGTGATTCTTCACTGACCACATTCATTTGGTCGACTTTGGTTGAATGAAAGTTGGTAAAAGAGATGAGAGCTTCATAAGAAATTTCATATGGACTCAAAGGCATAGCATTACCGAATGAGTCTATCTCAGAGTCAGATGGGACATACCAAGGATCATCATAAATAATGTTTTCTGATGTAATCATATGAATTATTGCAAACGAAGGTTCTACGCTGAGTGGAGGGAGAGGAAAAGTTCCCAGTAAACCGGAATCCGTAGCTAAACCTACACCAACGTCCCTATAAGGGATTGTCGTCTTACCGACATGCTGGATACTCTCTGAAGAGGCTGGGTCGGATGAAAAGTATGTTTGCTGATCAATAGTCACGATCTTACCGTTATGTGGAAACTTAATTACTCTGAAGACCGATGAAACGACCGCTGTCATAGCATATGACCAACTTCGACCCAAAAGAAGGTTGTAGTCTAGAGGGGCATCAACCACGGCCATCAAAGGCCTTAAGGATGGTGGGGGATTGGTTCAACGAAGGAGAACCAAGGGATCTCCAACATTGAATTGACATAATACACGTAGAAGCTCCCTCATCAATCACAGTTCGATGAATAGGCCTGTTTTTTACTATCACTGGAATTTGGAAAGCCATTTGATGGGGGAGTCGTGGTGTACTATTTTCTAGATCGAAGATCATTAGATTCGGATCCTGAACGTCAACAGCTCCTATAGCCGACAAAAGCAATTTTCGTTGTGCTGGGCATGATTGCAGCACTTCTAACGCCGACATTGCTGAGGGTGAAACAGCTAAGTCCTCAACAATGTTGTAATTCTGGGCCGCCCTCGCATGTGGATTGAAAGCAGACCTTCGAAGTACACCCTTGGCGGGCGGTTTAATTACTAAGTCTGGGTTAGGTTTCTCGATCTGTAGTGGATCGGAACCAAGAGCTGAGGTTGATGGGTTAGAGTGAGAAGATTCTGCTTCCTTACCATCAACAGGATTCTTACTACCATAATCTTGCGATCGAGTCGCAATCCTCACATGAGACATCATCAAAATGGGTTCTTCACTGGCATTCGAGGAAGAACCTATCATCTTATTCTCCTGCTCCGGAAATGGATTTTTTAACACAGCAGGAGTGGGAGAACCTTTGACTATTTTCACTACCTCGGCCCGATGAGGGCAATCTCTCGTAAAATGATCCTCTTCACAAATAAGACAAGGATATCGAGGTTTGCGCTTTTCGTCATTGGTTTCCGACTTTTCGGTTTTCTCCTTCGGAGCCTTGTCTGCTTTAGCCTTCTTCTTTCCTTTCTTCTTTCCACCGTTTTTTGATTTGGCCGTGGATGACTCTACAACGTGAATATCGGCGGTAAGTTCAAGAGAAGACTCTCTTGTCGGGGAATCAGGCAAAGTGATAATAGGAGTAGTTGAAGCCTTGGAAGACTTCTTCTTGCTCTTTGTATTCACGATACCAATCATACCATCAGCGGCATGAGATCCCGAAGGAGCAGCAGCGATTTGGTTCGACTTTGGAAGATCCGGAATCTTCTCGTGTAATGTACCCGACTGCGTGTAAACTAAGTCAAGGTATTGTGCCTGAGCAATGACTTGCTCCTCAGTAACTACTCTGGCCTTAGCTACATCTTCAGTAATCCTTGGTAATAATGATTTAACAAACCATTCAGCTAAGATTTGGTCCGGGATAAAAACTTTCACTAGCCTTCTTCGACGTCTCCACTCATGAATGTGATCTGAAATATACGTGGAGGTTGATTGTTTTAGTGAAGTTAATAACTCCGTATCGTTATCGTATCTGACCGGTAACTGAAAGTGAGTTAAGAACGAGGTAGCTAACTGGCTAAAATTGTAAAAAGAGGCCCGTGGTAACTCAATGTACCACTTGGCCGCGAGACCAATGAGTGTACGCTGGAAAAGACGTAAGCGGATCGAATCATCCGAGATGGAATTGGAAGCACACCAGAGGTGGTAAGTCATCACGTGATTGGACGGATCCTCTCCAGACTTACCTTCGAACTTGGGTATATCGCTGGGCAACTTATTTGGCATTGGCGGCCAGAACGGAAGATATTGAATTGGATCGTTCGTTAGACACGTCAAGTCTGGTAAATCCAAAGTTGCGATAAACAGTAACTGCCGGTTAGGATCTCTAAAACTCTGGGTCACAATACCGGCCCCAGGAGGAGGATATCTAGGATAACTAGGAACAGGAGTCGCATTTGGGATATTATATCCTCCTGGAAAACCAGGATTAACCGGACCGTACTGGGGTTGCTGAGGTTGTTGATAAGTGTACCCAGGATACGGTTGATACTGGTAAACCGGTTGTTGGACAGCTTGCCCAGGTTGATACTGTCCCTGGTATGGAGGTTGAACAAATTGAGGTTGAGCAGTAACAACCATACTTATACCAGGTTGGCCTACAGGCATCTGGACTGTGGTTTGAATCGTAGATCCAGACAACGGTACAGATGTCTGAGGAGTGGTTACAGAGACAGTAGAAACTGGAGCCGTCGATACTCCAGAAGTAAGTATGGTAGATGTGGCGGTAGTTGCAGCAGCCGTTTGAGATGGAGTACTAGGTGCAATTGGCGGCTGAGTAACTACCGAAGTTACAGAGGTCTGAACACTTGACTGGACAGGTTGCGGTTGCTGGGGTGGACCAGAAACTACAGGTTGTCCTGCTTGAGGTACCGACTGTATACTTGGCTGCAACATCTGTTGACCCTGTGACGGATCCCACACTAACATTCCAGGGTATTGACCCATAACAGGTTGAGGGTACTGAGATCCATAGCCGGATTGAGGATAGGATTGATAATTGTAAGGTGCAGTCCCCATACCTTGACCATATGATTGACCTTGAGGTGGTTGATAACCTTGACCTGAGTATTGACCTTGAGGTAAATACGGGTACTGGGGTTGACCTTGACCTTGAGGTTGGTATCCTTGAGGTTGATACCCTTGGGGTTGATACCCTTGGGGTTGCCATCCTTGAGGTTGATATTGATACTGAGGTTGACCTTGGGGTACATATTGAGGCTGGGGTTGACCTTGAGGTATGTATTGCCCCATAGGAGTGTACTGACTTTGAGGTTGCCCCCCAGACACGAATGAAGAACCTTGAGGTTGCCCCCCAGGCATTAACGGAGGTTGTCCCCTAGGCGGTAATTGGACACCTTGAGTTTGGGTAATGGGAACTGAACCTGACATCATGTAAATGTCTCCTACACCCAATGGTACATTACCACTGTTTCCAACTAATAACCCATGATCAACGGGTTGAGGAGACGCTCCCGCAAAGGTACCAGAAAGAGATTGATACCCAGTAGGAACAGAAGGACCGCCATGTAAAAAAGATTCAGGACTTTGTGTAAACACAGATGACTGACCAGACATATTTACAGGAGTATGAATACCTCCAGGTGGAAAAGGAGTACGAGGTGTGGAAAAACCTAGCCCAAAGTTGTCTAAATAATTGGTTAACGAAAGGTACCAAGTAGTACTTCTAGGAGAACTGTAAAAGATAGATTCACGCTCCGTTAGATCAAGGGTAATTTGATCTTCAGGATCAGAGACGCCTATTTCTTCCTCTGGAACAAGTTCTTCAATAGCAATCAAACCAACAGGAATATTTTCGGTGATAATTCTTTCTATTCTCGGTGAATCAGGAACACTAGGAGTCGGAGTAACAGGTTCGGATATTTCTGGTTCTTCACCTGTATCACTAGCAGACGAAAAACTACCAACAAGCTCAGAAACTGTAACAGCTTTGGGATTATAACCTGTCTCTAAACTTTGGTAATCTGGATGGACTACCAAGGAAGATTCTCCTTCTTCAGGTGAACCTACTCTACTGCCACTAGGAGGAGTTACAAGGACCTTTAAACCTTCTAAATGACTGGACTCGTCCTGAGGAGGTTCACCCCTAAGTTTACGGGATCTTCTCAACAATTCGGCCACAGAAACAACTTCAGGAGACTGGCCCCAAATTCTACGGGACTGTCTCGGTAATTCCGCCACAGCTAAAAAATTTTAACTACTACACATGAAAACAAAATAAAATTTCAAATCAAACCACCTAAAGTCTCTAAAGAACCAAACAAATTTGAATCACGCGCCTAAAGAAACTAGGGCGTCAAACCAAACACAAACAGTATTCTTCCGGACCAAAAGCGCTAGTTGGTGATGAAGCCCAACCTCGCTGGATTCAGTACAGAAATGGCAGGTGGAACAGTTACGCCGACAACCTGCTTAATGAATAGACTGGACCAAGTTCCTCCACTTTAACCGTCTCGAGTGAAGTGAACCCCCCAGAAAATCCAAGTGAGTATAGCCGACGTCTGCTCCAGGTACAGTGGGACCTTCCCTCCACCGTCACCTTGGGTAGAATCCTAAGGATTATGGTCACTAAGGTTACCAACGGCCACAAGTACACCTGGGGGAACAGTCTAAACTCCGACAGCACGCAAGGGCAGAGTAGCAAGCTCAATCCCCTTACCGGCTCCTTGACAGTAATCCAAGGTTTACCGATAAGTGACCCCTGGCTCCTCGACAATGGTTAATCCGAGGTTTACCGTTTGTAATACGTACTGTCTGGCGTCGTTCCCAACGAGGGGGGAATGATCCCCTCACTGGTTCGGACACGAGCTCGTGCTTCTCCTTTAAGAGGAGCTTTCCCAGAGTGTAAATGTAACAATTGGATTTGATTCTATCACAAGATCGACTACTTGTTTGGTTTGACTGTCTTGGAGAGTTAATTACTCACCTACTCCAAGACACTAGCCTGATCTAAATTGATGCTTCAGAGCCCTAGTAAATAAAAGTTACTATTTCAATTTTACTTTAAGCGTTACTTTTACGGTTGTTCTTTAAAGTCACAAGGTAATGGAAGTGAAACCAATGGTGTGTAGACTCGACTCCAACCACTACAAAGATGCACCTAAGATGATTTATGCTACTTTGCTTTTTCAATGAAATTCTTAACTAAGAGAGTTGAGAGAATGCAATTTTTAGAGAAAACAACTTCCTTAGAAAAGACAATCAAAGAAACAATTCTCTTTTTCTTTTCAAGCACACAAACATAACCACTCTTTACTTGCACGAAAAACTCTTTTTCTTTCAAAACTTTCAAAGCTACTTGAAACAAAACTTTCCAAAGGAGATGTTTTTGTATTTTCTCTTTTTAATAAAGCATGTAAACCTACCTTTAACAAAAAACAATCTCAAAAGCTACAAAACTATGAAAACTTGACTCACAAGCAAATCAAAAGAGAGATTACTCTAAGCAAACCTAACAAGGCAAAAGCTCACAAAGATGATTCTAGGTTGTTTTACTTGATCAAAATCAAATCAAGGACCAGTTAATGCAGAATCAAAAGACTAGTCAAAACAAAACTCAAATCTTTTTGTTCTTTTCGTAAAATGGAATTCAAGACTTAAACAACAAGCACTTCGAAATTGGCCCAAAAGACAACTTGATGGTAAGTTGCTCCTACAGGTAGACTTTATGACAGGTCTGACTTCTTAGAATGTTGACAAAACCAGAGAGATCTAAGGCTTGACAACTCCTACCGCTAAAGTCACTACAAGACCTACTCAAAAATCAAACCCTAGGGCTTACACTTCGACGAAATCCACTAAAACACTCAATGCTATTGAAACTAGTTCAGGTGAAGATTCTGGGCAAGGGACTAATGAATCTGGGCAGAAAAAACTAAGAAAAAACAAAATCTAAGATCAAAAAAGACAAAAACTGGAATTTTCTCAAATTTTGGCAGGGGACGCAGGCAACCCGTTAGCACAGGTGCGGGCCCGCTCTGTGCACACAGCAAAAGTGCGTCCAGAGACGCACTGTGCAGCACTCAGAGGGTGCGTCCTACTGAAAAACTCAAGAAAACCCAAAATAAAACTAATCTTAAGCTAACCCACCCAGAGACAAGGTCACAGAGCCAAAACCAGAAAAATAAACCAATTTTCTCAAAGCAAAGTTCACACAAAAGAAAAGACTCTTCTCATCAATGGAATCTTCCCCAGCGGAGTCGCCAATTTGTCACACGGAATCAGTCAAGGGTGCGGACACAACTGACCTTCCTAGAAGTCTAAGACATTCTAATGACAAACAAAACAAACTGGAGCTATCCTTCTCTAAACATACATTATGATATGAGAAATCAAGTGTTTTGTTCTTACCTTTGTCCAAACGCTGTTGTAGAAGTCCAAGCTTTGTTGATCTGGATGAGCTTCTCCTTTTCTCCAAAACCTGCAATCACCAACAGTCAAACAATTAAATAGCACCTGATTATAACATAAAACAAAGCATATTCAACACATAGACCAAGGAGTACATGAAATAACCCATAAACAACAAGTTATTCAGAAGAATGGACCAATTTGCATTAAAGGTAATCAAAAGGAACCATTACAACCTGAGCCTTGGTGTTGTGCAAGCTCCTTCTAGGGTCCACAAGAGTCTTCCTCTACTTTGACAAAGCTCACCCACTTCCAAATAGAACAAGTAAAGATGACAATCTCTCCTCACAAGCTTCTAAATGGGAGTCCTAATTCCTGCAGCATTTACCCTTAGAAATCTATAGCTTTCAACCCCTCTCCTTCTGGCCCAATGCCTGTATTTATAGTGCTCAAGAGGAAGTTAATCAGGTCCACCATCAATGGGATAGTCCCCTCTTTGGATGGGATCACTCCCTTATTGATGGGATAAGTTCCTCTTTGGTAGGAGTGCATGAACCATCTGGAGGCGCTCAATACACATCAAAGAACCTTCTAGAATGCTCTAGAAATGACCACAAGTAAGTTTTTGAAGATAAAACTTGCGCATTTTAACCTTTTCAGAGGGACGCACCTGCCCCTTTAGATACAGAGCGTCCTTGGACACATACCTTATGAACAATAGGTGCGTACCCGCAGGCAAGGCTTGAGAGAACCTGCGTACCCAGAGATAAACATATTTATAAAGACTTTCTCTCTTTCTTGGAGTTTGACATGAATAGCAGAGGCATAAGACTTGCTTAAGAGGGTAGTATGACTGTTGATAGAGCCATACCAACTGTAAATAGCCATGGTGACATTTTTTAGTGTAACAGGGGCATTGAGCACAGAGAAATAGAGAAGGTAGAGATTGTGTCAGGAGAGCAGCGCAGTAGCTAATGAGAGTGACACAGAGCGAGCAAGGGCTCACGCTGGGCCACGCAGAGGCAGCCAAGTGTTGTGTAGAGCACCAGAGAGGCTAGCGTGTCTGACGCAGGGCCTCCTGGGGCTAACGCAGGGCCAGTGTGATACAAAAAGGGGCTGATGCAGTCCAAATTGGGTAGACACTAGGGTTGCAGAGTAGTTTTGTGCTGAAGAGATACTGTAAATATTTTACGGGGTTTCAGCCAAGAGATTTCTCTCAAACTGTGAGGTATAGCTGCTAAGGAAATTCTCTATTGGGTAGGCCAGTTTCGGCACCTAAATTGTACTCTGATATTTCTTAATAAGAAAACCCTCAGACAGTTGCACCGGTTTTCTTGCATTGGGTTTTTACGAGGACATTGGTCCAAAAATAATGGTGTCATGTGGTGTGCTTGTTCTTCTTTCTTTTAGTTTTTGATCTGTAATATTTTTAGCATGCGCTGGTGTTTATTTTTAGTATCTAATTTGTAAATAACTTGTTAAAGAAAAACAAAAAGTAGGTAGGAATAAATCAGAAAAAGTGCATGAAGGGTTTCTAAACTAAGTAAACTTAGAAACTTCAACATGGTGTCAGAGCATGATTGCATATCACATGAGGACTAAAAGACATCAGCCGAGCAGAGCAATAGCAACAGAAATTCGTTGTCCCGAGGTGACAGAAGTTGTCTCTAGCAGTGCAGAAGCTAAGAAGTGTGACGCAAAGCTAGCCAGAGCCACGCAAAAGAAGTCAGGAACTGCGCAGAGCCTCAGAGAGGCTAGCATTATTGATGCAGAGGGCCAGAGGACTGACGCAGGGCATCCTAGGGCTGAAGCAGACCCATCTGGGGTGATACAGAGCAAGCATGAGGCAAAGACGAGTTGACATAGTTCACAGAGAGGAAGTTGCTGGAGTCTATAAGGCTGCAGAAATATTGCAGAGTGGAGCTGGTGAGGAGTTGTTATCGAGGGTTTCTAGTCAAGGAACCTGGATCAACAGTGTAGTTGCACAAGACGATCAAATTAGGGGGCATCTCGACAAGCAATAGAAGGATTTCCAAGAGGGAAATCAAGAATCAGAGAGAGTCCAGAAGAGAACTTCCAGAAGGGACATAGAGACTAAGAGGAGTCAAATAGTGAACTTCTAGGAGGGAAGTAGAGGACCATCATGGCACTACATGGGGTAAGAGACCAGGATAGATTGGATGGAGCATCGAACTTTGCAGTCTGGAAGGCTAGAATATTATCAGTTCTTGACAGGAATTGTGTTAAGAAATTCACCTTGAAGGTTATAGCTATCCCAATCGACCCCAATGATGACGACAAGTACAAAGACGCAATGGCGAGGGCCAAGTGCATTATCCTTGACAGGGGCAAGGATCATGTGGTACCACATATATCTGAGAAGGAAACAATAGTTGAGATGTGGGAGGCTCTCAAGAACCTATACCAACATACTTATGTGCAAAGAAGAATGTTGTAGAGAACTAGATGAGGTTGTATCAGATGATGAAGGTTCAATCAATTGACACCTTCCTCGGAGTAATGAATGAGATTCAAGACCATTTGACTGCTATAGGAGCGACACCAGATCAGGAGCTTATGGTGAGGACAGTCCTGAATGCTATCTCAGAAGATTGGGAAACGTTTGTCCAGAGTATCCTGGGTATAGGGACTCTCCTACCTTGGGACAAGATGTGGGAAGCTCTTCGCCAGGAAGAGATCAAACGACAGTCAAAGACATGTAGCAGCAACTAAGGGATCAAGGTCAAGTAGGAGGAGGAGGATGTGGCCCTAGCATCTAAAGGAAAGCAGGAGAAGCAGAAGAAGAAAGATCTCTCCAATATCAAGAGCTTCCACTATGGGGAGATGGGTCATTATGCGACTGAGTGCCCAAGGAAGAAGAGTAAGGGAGAGTCTTCCAAGACTAAGGCAGTGCCAGCACGAGCAGAGAAGGAAGTTTTGACAGATGATGATTGTGCCATGAGTGCACACAAACCACTTGAGAAAAATTAGGGAGACATCGAGTTGTATTCAGGTGGACTACAGGTGATGAGGGGAAGGATCCCCGAGGTACCTAGCCTCTTGGATTAGACCTTGCTACGGAAGCCCCGAAAAGGAGTAGCAGGATTCGCTGAGTGGGTAGAGACGAATGCGGGTGGAGTGGCAGAGAAAGCTATAGTGTAGGAGTCTCGAGTCAGCACAGAGCTAGCAAGTTGCAACAGTGTGAGAGGCACAGGAGTGTTGCACTAGTGCAAGAAGGCACAGACAGGTGTGCAATGATGTGAGATGCAGCGAGTTGTTGCAGCAACACAGAGGTCAGAGAGGGAGCATGTGTCAGCAGTAGAGGGAGCTTCAACATCAGTGGGTATCTCTAGCCCAACAGGGAGGTCAGTTTGGAGATCAGTTACTTACTTCTCAGTAACTGCGTTGCAGTGCAACAATGGGTAGCACGATGCATCACGATGAGAGGAGGTGCAATGCGAACGCAGTACTGGGAGAAAGGACCAGCAGCATCACGGATGCAGAGGGAGATATCATACGAATGCAGTAGTGGCAGTGGCAGAACCATGGGAAGTAGTACAAGAGGCAACAGTGCAGAGGATGTTGGGCAGGAAGGACTAGCATCAGCATAGGTACCAATGCCAGATGATCAGAGTAATACTCAGTGGGGAGTATTGCTAGAGCACAGTCCTTGCTACGAGGGAGTGTTGATTTGGGGTAGCATCGTATGTGCTCTAGCCACAAAATTTGTTGGAGAGGTTGGTGCACATTAGATCTCCAATACCCAGAAAGGGTTTGGGAATATTCTAAATAGATCAAGAGATATTAAAATAATTAATATTTTTAATGGAGTCCCTATGTCTAAACTTAGGAAAAATAAAATATTAATGTGTATTAATATGAATTTGTGTTAGAGTGATCCAAAAGACATGGATCAAGCCAGATCTAATATTAGCTATTGATTAGGGACTTAATCTCAGTCTTTGAGATGTCAATAGGAAAAGTATAAGAGGAGGCTTGAGGGTCACTTAGAGAAAACACCAGAGTGATTAGTCATTCTATTCTCTGGAGCAGGGTTTGCTATGAGAGATAGAATCAGTGATTGGAAGAGTAACTGAGGGGCATTGAGTATAGAGAAACAGAGAAGGAAAAGATTGTGTCGGTAGAGTAACGCAGTAGCCAAGGAGAGTGACGCAGAGCCAGCAAGGGCTCACGCAAGGCCACGCAGAGGTAGCCAAGTGTTGTGTAGAGCACCAGAGAGGCCAGCGTGTCTGACGCAGAGGCCTAGAAATCTAACGAGGGACTCCTAGGTGTGATGCAGGCCAAGAAAGGTTGAAAAAGGGCTAGCATGAGACAGAGAGGGGATGACGCAGTCCAGATTGGGCAAATGTTGGGGTTGCAAAGTAGGTTTGTGTTAAGGAGCTGTCAGAAGGATTTTCCTGGGTTTCAGGCAGGAGATTTCTCTCAAACTGTGAGGTATAGGTGCTAAGGAAATTTTCTATTAGGTAGGCCAGTTTTGGCACCTAGATTGTACTCTTATATTGCTTAATAAGAAAACCCCCAAATAGTTGCACCGGTTTTCCCGCATTGGGTTTTTTTGGGGACATTGGTCCAAAACTAATGGTGTCATGTGCTGTGTTTGTTCTTGTTTCTTTTATTTGATGATCTGTAATATGTTGAGCATGCACTAGTGTTTATTTTCAATATTTACTTTGTAAATAAAATTTTAAAGAAAAATAACAAGTAGGTAGGAATAAATCAGAAAAAGTGCATGAAGGGTTTCTAAACTAAGTAAACTTAGAAACTTCGACACATTATAGGAATTCGGATGACATTGTTGAGCCATAAAATTGAAACCTAATTCAAGATAAACTTAAAATTTACCTCAATTAACATAAGGATAATTTGTAACCTAATGCAAATATCTAGAGGTCTAGGCTAGAGACGTGTTCTGGTGTCTTTAAACATAGCAGTTGTTGTTAACTGCTTGCATTTTATCCCGGGGGTGAAATCACGTTCCAGTACAGAAGTATATCGAAGGTTCTCCAGTACTTTCAGGTATATAGGATGCACTTCAGTATGGCAAGTATATGGGAATGCTCTCACCGAACAGTTATGCATTAGATAGCGTTAACACAGACTTGTGTTCCCTATACTATCGAGTATATATTGGGAAACCCCACTAGGTTGCTATCCTTTAGCCACAGGTAAATGAGTCAACGGCCTCGTAAACGTGATACACTGAACACAGCATTTTAGGACATCGATTGTCATACGTTAAGTCCTTGGTTTCGGCTAAGGTGTATATAATGGTTCACAAATACTTGGTAAACCCTCTTTCCTAGTATAACCGTTTTTTATTTATTTTTTGTTTTGATTTATAAAATTAACTACCAACAATAACATGTTGAACCCATGTAGTTTCTTCTTGGCCTCATATTGAGTAATTCCTTGTAAATTTTAATTTTAAATCCCTCAACGAAATCATCTCTTCTCCTTCTGCTCTTGAGAGAAAGTTATCGTGGTTCAACCATTGTGTTCACCTCACAGTTCCCCTTCATCATCTGATACTGAAGGGTCGTCACAAGGCGTTTGTCCTGAACTTTCACAGTCACTTGCAGCTGAAGGCTTTGAACTTATAATTGTCCCAAGTATCCAACCCCTTTCTTCTCATCCTCCACCTCAAGACTCATCATCGTCTCAGGCGTTTGATCCAAGAACCCATGAGAGTCCATAGAGATTTGTTTTATACCCTATGAATCTGCTTTTTAATCCATTTGTGATATCTCCTCAACAACCTTATAGTCCACAAGATCAACCTGGTGTTCCTTTGGAGTTATCTCCACGACCATCTCAAATTCCCCCTCTCCAACTGTTTCCACTTATGGCTTCAGAAGGTAAACTTCCAGCCTCTCCTTGAGGTCCTCCAGAAGTCTCATCTACTCACACTCCTAGTGTTGCTAATGATTCTGAATACGACTTTCCACCAAAAAGTTTTCCTTATGTAGGAAGATTTCCATCTCAACCACCTCCTAAAAAAAATGGGCCCATGCTTCCACATGGTTAGACGACCTTGGCTCAACTATTTTCAGGAATTCCCGGTGCTTCTTCAATATACCAAAATCCAATATGTTCATCGAATGCTATGCCTACTTCTGTTCCATTTATTCCTAACTTGACCTCACATATTCCTGTGAAAATTTTCGTTACTTCAATTCCGATTCAACAGACTATTCTGACACAACTGTTACCTTCATTTCAACCTTCAATCCCAGTACAACTGACGATTTTAGTTTATATGTCTGTAAGTTCCTCAATTCCCCTATCAAGTGGACAAAATGTTCCACCACCTCATTCATAGCATGGGGGGGGGATCTAAATATCCCTCTTATCTCAAGTGGAACCCATGTGAGTGGATCGAAACCTCACATGGTTGGATTGATTCAACCTGTTAGTGGTATTCCTAATCCCGTTGAATCATCTATTCCAGCTAGAGAAAGTAATGTCCAGTATCAATAGCCTTATTCATCCCAGGTACCCCACCAACAATTTTATGTTCCATATGGTTCACAAGAACTTCAAAATCGACCTTATATTCCATTAGTAGGTCCTCATGTGAAACCTGGTCAAAATCCTATTCCCAGTGCATATGACCAAATTCCCAATTGGAACTTATCAGTACCAACAAGGAATTCCTCAAGGAACTATTCAACAACAACCTTTGCAATAGCAAGGGAAACCTTTGCAATAGCAGGGGCAATCTTTGCAATAATTTCAATAACCTTTGCATCAGCAAATGTAGTTTTTCCAACAACCGAATCAACCCCTGTATCCACAAGGTCAACCATTATGGTAGCAAGGTCAGCCCTTGCAGTGGAAAAACCAACCTTTATATCAACAAGGTCAAACCTTACAGCCTCAAGGTCAATCCCTACAGCAGCAGGGCCAATAGTTATATCACCAGGGTTAGCAGTTACAACAACCTTACAATCCATATGTCGCACAAAATGTTTATCCACCTTATGGTTCTCAATGACCTATGGTAGGTCAATATCAACATTACCCTGGATAGAACCCACCTTTGTGGGGGTATAATCCACCTTATGATCAGGGTATCCCTCAGTGGGTGAAAATCAAGCTCTTTATGGTCAAAATCCTCCACTTTAGGGGAAAAACCCTTACCAACAAGGATCGAATCCACAAACTAGGACTTATCAAAGGCCTTACATGGCTTTCAACCTACAATTACCATTTCTAGTGACATTGGAACTGCGAGATGTCTCATGGCTTACTAATGATCCAATACTTCATCACCTTATTGGCCTTCAGTTCCCACTAAAATTCCTAGCAATTTCCCAAAATTCAAAGGAAAAACTAAAGAAGACACTCAAGCTCATGTGATGATTTATCACTTATGGTGTTCTTCGAATTCCTACATTAACGACTATGTTCGTCTACGTATTTTTCAGCGAACCTTGACAGGTGTTGCCACAAAAATGATACGTCGAGTTACCTCAAGGTACCTATTCGAACTTCAATTCTTTGAACATGGCCTTCCTCACTCACTGCCAATTATCGGTTCATTATGAAACTAGTACCCACTTGCTGACATCTCTGAAATAGGATATTGTGACCCACATCTCTAATCACATTCACGAATGGAAACATTGGGATCACTTCATCAAGTTTGAAATCCCTAATGAGTTGTTAATCGAATGGTTTACCAAATCATTCGTAAATAAAATCACTGCAGACATAGCAATGGGAGGTTGTGTTACTGAAGACCAACCCATTTCCTATGCTCAGTATTTGTATTTGGTTTTTTCCCAATTTCGCATATTATATGATATCTTACCTAATTCTCCAAGGCCATCTTCAGAGTCTCTGGACGTACCACCTCTCAAAGGTATTATTGGATTAGTATCTCAAACTTCCAATAAAGCTTCATCGAAATAAAAATCCGTTTCAAATACTGCATCCAATCCTCCTTCGAAATCCTCTTCGGATCCTAGTAAAACTTCTGAGGTTAATGTCGTCCAGTCTACCATGGTAGATAAAACCTCAAAAGGAAAAAAATAAGGGTAAAGGTAAAGAAAAATCTAATATCCTGAAACAAGATCCTCCTAATCCATCTATTGATGATGCCTCTAAACAAAAGCCTAAGTATCCTTGCCTAATTTGTGTGGAAGATCACTATACCAAGGATTGTCCCCATCGTGAAGAAGTTAGTTTCTTATTGAAAGGGACATCGGCTATACTGAAAGAGCCATTTCCATCACATCAAACACAATTGGTAGAACAACCACAATCCTCTGCCTCTTTAGGTTCTCAAGTTTACATAAGTTTAACAATGCCTATTTTTTTTGTCACCCAGTTGAAAGATTATCAAAATCCTCAAAATCAAACGGTGGAAAAGGAAGCCACTGATACACCTACTTCTAATCCACCTAATTTCATCCCTCTTCATATTGAGAAACTTAATAATGAATCTACCATTCGACCGCCTCCTAAAGGTGTGCTTTGGAAGTCATCTTATAATCTGAACGCTAGATCTTCTCAACATTACAATATTGTCGAAGATCTAGCTCAAGCACCTTCGCCGATGTCCGCCTTGGAAGTTATGCAAACTTGTCCAACACAGCGAAAATCATTATTATATGTTATAGGAGGAATAGATCATGTAGATTCGAATTTGATCACTTTTGATTTGGAAAACCATGTTCCTCGTCTTCCCCATCAAATTTCATTTTTGATTCAAGTCATTATAAAAGGGAAGACAATTCATCAGAATGTCATTGAGGAATGTACTTCCACTTGCATCATGTTTGTTTCATGTTGTAAAGCCATTGGCTCTTCACCTCTCAATTAGTCCACGAACACCTTAGAAGCTTTTGATGGTAGAGGCTCCCGTCCTTATGGTATTCTCACAAGTTTTCCCATCACCTTGGAAAGGAAAACTGTTGAATTAGAAGTAGATGTCGTAGATGAAAATCTGAATTACAACCTTCTATTTGGATGAAGCTGGACTCATGCCATGTTTTGTGTGGTGTCCTCTTTGTTCCATGTGCTCCATTTTCCTCATTGTTATAGACATATTTGAGCACTGCAACCCCAATCATACATGTCCATAAACCAAGGGCTTCTAAGTCCATAAAAGTGTTGTTTCATACCCTAAAGGAGCAAGGTCAGCTAATTACATCATCTCCCAGAAGTTCTCCATGAAAAACTACTCAGAACTGGTCAAAGCAGGACCATACAGACTGCCTAGTGTTAAAGGTGTGATGCATCTCACCTACGACATGCAAAAAGTGTGATGCATACTGGAAAGCCCTTCTATAGGGTGCGATGAACGAGAGTAGACAAATGGCACAACCAGTTTGCTAGGTGGAAACCCAGAGAATCTTCTAGAAATTTCTCATTTGACACTTGCCTCTCTGAGTTTGCCCAGGGATGAGTAAGGGATCTAAAATATCCATGTGGAACCAAGAACTATCAATGAAATGACACTAATCAAAATCCCAGAAGCTGACTCACTCTCCTGTAAACATCTATATATGGATCCCTCATCCAAGAGATCCATCAGTTGGAATTTGGTAATTTGCAAGGAAGTGTTGTTGGTTTCTCTTTGAAGACATTGTTGGGTGATCTTGCTTTGTATGAGGTGAATAGGGCTTTCATGCTGGGAGGATGGCACTGGGTCAAACCAAGTGGTTGTAATCCTCTCTTCTACTACTTTTACTAATAAAGCTATCTGAGTTTTCCTCCATATTCTTGTGTATCTCTGAATATTGTGTTGATATATGCATTTGTATGGTCAATATATATCTGATCCTATATTGTTTATAGTGAAAGATCTCTATGCTTTGATGGTATTATGCTGCTGTGAATCTACAGGTGCTCTTTGTAGCAGGACAAGTAAGGAAGCAGTGGCGAAATTCTGTCAAAGGGGAAAGGAAACAAGCAAGGAACTAGTGGAAGACTGAGGTTGGTACTCTCTGCTTCTTTCTCATCTCTCTCTCGTAAAGGAAAAAACAAGTGACTTTAATCTGTTTGTTCCTAAGATAGCTACCTATCTTAGTGGGACTAGCAGCTCTGAATAGACACTAGATTTCTTGATAACAAAATGGTGACTCCGCTGGGGAGGGATTAGTTTGATTGCTTTTCTCTATTTTTTTGATTCATAAACCACAGACAGAGCTTGAAGTCAAGCCAGCTAGCCTTCAAACTGCATTTGCTATGCAAGTGCAAAGTAGATCAACGCTACTTCAGTCAATATCCAGGTTTGTTTATGAACTGAACAATTGACTTGCAAACATCATAAGTTCCCTAGAGGTAGCTTGAGTAACCTCATTAGATCAGCCCTATACTTTGTAGTTACTGACTATCATTTTCTCGGCCTAAATCCCTTAACTAAATTGCAAACTGTGACCAAAAACCAAGTTAAAGTCTCGTTCCTAGACCATTGCACCCTCTCCTTTAGGCAGACTGGATGCATCGCACCTCCCGTGTGCAGTAGGTGAGATGCATCCCTGTTTCCCTGTGTTACAGGTGCGATGATCATGTAAGATTGTTTCTGCCTCCAGATTTTGGTTTTTCTTCACTGTCTTCAGTTTTATTCAGGAGTTTTTTTGTCTATGATTAGTAGACCATTGTAAAAACCCCCTTCCTTTGCATCATTTAGCCTCCATTGTATAAAGATTTGTGAATGTTTTTATGTATTTTTCACCATTCACAGCTCTCATTTACAAAATAGTAGCTTAATCGAACTGTCGTCTTTTGATTTGAAAGTGTCGCCAATGTCATTTTCAGTCAAAGAAAAGAATACTTCTCTTTTTGATAGTCAATTACACTGTTACTCTTGTATTTGATCTGAATTTATAAGTATTTCAAGTGTCGAAAGAAGTTTTCAATTCAAAATTTCAAAGTGTCGTCTTGCCTTCCTGTCGTTTTTTGAAAAGAAAACCGTTAGTACTCTTGTTTTGAAAGAAGAGATAATTCAGATTTGTATTTAGCATTCTTTTTGTCATTCACACATTAAGAAAGTAGAAAACAAATACATGCACGTGCATTTGCATTTACACTGCTTGTTGATTTTGATTTAGGATGGTGCATCTAGTGTGTGCTCTCTGCTCTATGTTGAAAGGATTTATTTTCTCTTTCCTTAGTAGCTAGGATTTTCATTGAAAAAATAAGAGTAAACGATTGTTTATCATCTTAGATTGCATATTTAGGAGTTGTATATCTACATCACGCGGTGAACCTTAAAGGCAAACTTCTTAAGAAAGATCAACTGTAAAATAAATTCAATGAACATAAAAACGTTTTGGAACCTAACGCACAACATCTAGAAGTCTAGGCTAGAGATGTATTCTGGCATCGTAAAGCCTGGTAACTGTCGCTTTCATCGTAGGTTAGGTGATTCCTCCTCTTTGACACAACAAGTGCCAGTACGGACTTGTGCTCCCATGTACCATCGAGTATATATTGGGAGACCACAATAGGCTATATCCTTTATCCTTAGGAAGTCGTGTCTGTCGCCCTATCGATCGCAATGCACTGAACACAACATTCGGGAAGATTGAATGTTGTACCATAAAAAGTATTATGCGGTTTTGTGATTGGTTTGGTAATCCCTCTATCTAGATTTCCAGAGTAGGCTCTTTCATTCCTTTTCAGACTCCTTAAAGGAAAAGGTCCATCTAAGCACTTGTCACTTCAGGCTCATTAAAAATCGAAGGTGACTAGAGTCATCTTTAGCTTTTTCTCGACTCTTAAAAAATGAAAAAGCAAGTTGTGTCAAAGCGTCTAAAATTTATTTTAAATGGAATAACGTCACTGTTCCCTTGTTGATCTTGGGTTGAGAAAATGGAGTCCACCAACCAAGGGTTTCCCCTTGGGGAAATCCTAGTCCTTTCTCCTCTTGGGTAGATGTTGTTGCACCTCATATGGCCACATTGTCCCTTCCAGGACTGACAATTGGCCTGCTGGTATGGTTTTTCTCAACATTTGTTGTTCAAAGCACCGTGATTCCTGAACAATCGAATCAGCAACTAGATGATACCAGAGTTCCCCCCCAACCTTCTACTTCATTTGTCTCTCACTCTCCTTCTTCCTCTTCGCTTGGTGAAAATAGTAAAACTAAAAACCAAGTAACTGAGAAGAAGAAGAAGGGGAAGGAGAAGAAGAAGAAGGAGCCAATGGCAAAAAGGGGCAAATGTGCATCGTCTAGCGAAAATCCACACACTGCACCGTCCAAACCTAAATCTCCATGTGTCATCTGCAAAGGACACCACTATCACTGAGATTGTCCTTGCATCCCACGGATCCTAAGGGAGTGGTCTCCCCACTTGCACAATTTGGTGTCGTCAACCTCTGACGATCATGTTGAAAGTACACCGTCAACTAGTGAAAGTGAATTCACTGGACAGAAAGGAAAATCTAAATTTCCTTGCAAACTGTGTGAAGGCAATCATGCCCTCCACTGTTGTTCCTTCCTGGACGAAGCTAAAAGATTCTTGGATAATCGTCCTGCATTGCCACAGCGACTCCCTCTTGGATACAAGAAACTCTTGCCAAATCCTTTGCTAGTTGAAAATCCGATTGACCCACCTTTGGTGTCGGTCGAAGCACATATCATTGAAGACAAACCCTCTGAGTCCACATCAGACCAAAGTCAACAGGTCGAGACGGCAGTCGACCCCATCTTGACTTCAGAATATTTACCTTCAGATGATACATTCATCGAAGAGAATGAGAACGACATCGTTCAAATTATTTTCGTAAACACAGACTCCGATGAACATGGGGGAAATATGTCCATCCCTTTACCTCAGGAAGGAAGTTCGTCAAAGTTGTATCCGGTCGTTTATTCAATCCCACCTCCAAGCAACCTAGTCATTTCCTTCAATTGGAATCTACTGGGCAAACCCTGTTTACCTTCTAATGTACCATTTTGAATCATAGTGAAAACTTACAAAATGGTCATGGTTGGCACCATCACAGATGAAGGGGCTTCTGTGAGTATCCTTTCCTCAATTGCTTGGAATGCGCTTGGTTCGCCATCGCTTTTGCCTGAGATGTGAAATCTGACAGGCTTTGATAAAGGAACCAGTGGACCGTTAGGGATCCTTCCAAGTTTTCCTATAACTTTGAGAAGGAAAATTGTTTATTGAACGTAATGGTAGTCCAAGGACCTTTAGATTACAATCTACTCCTTGGGAGTGACTACATTTATAGCATGGGAGCCATTGTCTCCTCACTCTTTTGAGTAATGTATTTTCCGCATGAAGGCAAAGTGGTCCAGCTCGTAGACCAGCTTTCATTCCCCGGTTCACACATAGCTAATAGTCAAATACCATCCCTAACAGGTCTTTTTGCACAAGGAATGTCTCATCAATCTCCATTCCATCCACCTCATGAGCGCGAGTGATTCGGTGGTCGTGATTGAAACCCAGGGGGCATGCACCCTGGTCTGCTTTGGCAGGAAAACTTCAGGTATAGGGTAGGTTTCCGTAGAGGATATATGACTGGTCTGACACACCCATCCGTTTAGGAAAATGGGATTAGACCGGAATAAGATACCTCTATTAGAAGGTATGCCTTTCCCGATAGAACAAATTTTCTGTCTGCAAATTTAAGGGTAACTTGGAAAAAGTAGGCCTTTCCCGATAGAACAAATGTTTTGTCTGCAAATTGAAGTGTAACTTGGAAAAGGTAGGCCTTTCCCGATAGAACAAATAATTTTTTTTCAAATTGAGGGGTAACTTGGGAAACTCTACTTCGCTATACCTAGGGGCATGCAAACCTTTTTGCGTGAAAGTGGAAAACGACCATTTATTTTCTTAGTTTGTAGGTTCTTAACCCTTTAAACTCGTAGGATTGGGTGTTCCTAGCTTACATAATAAAAGGAGTCAGAGCATAATTTCAAATGGTGCAAGCTCCCTAAAAAATGAATCTATCGATGAGGCATCCTTATTATACGACTGGCATGAGCAGTTTTACGCGAAGTTCAAGCTCGTTAAAAATTAAACCTAGCAATGAGCATATGTTCCACCAGAGTTTAAGCTCATTAAAAAATGAACCCACCTCCGGTAAATAACCATTGTGAATGATTATCATCAACTTTTGAGCCTTGGTCGTGTTCTTATCATCACATCCACTCTTTTTTAGCTGATCATTCACCTCCATTTGATTGTTTACCCCTTTTGAGGAACAACTGCGACGAGTGATCCTATTAGCCACCTTCTTTACACTACCATGATTGGAAAGTTCCAAACCTTACCTGGAACCAGCTGCTATCTGAAAACATCACTCATTCCTCAAAAAACGAGTCTCCTTTAAGCTCTTTTCATCTGACTCGTAAAATATGAAAAGATTTCCGAGAAATTGGCCTCTCCAACTCGTTAAAGTGATTGGAAGTGTTATATCTCCTCTAGATTTTAATATTTTGGGACCTGAGGGATTATTACACAAAAATATCGAGCGTTTGTCTTGTTCATCTCGTTAAATCTATCGAAAAGTCATCCCTTTTGTATTGTTTTAAACTTTTTTGGACTTAAGGGATTATATTACGAAAAAGGAATATTGGAGTTTTCTTTCCGTCTCTTTTCAGACTCTCTAAAATTGAAAGGGACCGAGTTATCCTTGTCATTAAACTCGTTAAAACAATAGCGACAAACTTTTCAATTCAGACAAGAGTGAGTTTCGTTGTCGCTAGGCTCGTTAAAACATAGCAACGAGTATGCCCGAAGGGCAAATTATAGAACAAGCATATGTTATCCTCCTCAAGCTTGACAAAAATAAAGAGGTACTGGTCAGAAATGACTGGGGAAAATTGGGAAGAAAACTTGAAGAAACTTTATTGGTAGCAGGTCACTCTTGAACATGACGCTTTCACTCCATCACCATGATTGAGTCGGGTTGGGTTATTCCATTCATCGGTCATATTACCATTGGTCCATCATACCATCCACTTTTTGGGGTTAACGCTAGCAATCCATTTCAGTGTCACTGATATGTTCAAGAGAAGTCACTCAGATAATTCACCTACCCAGCTTGTGTCCCATCCACTACAATACCTTCACACTTCATTCTTTCATGATCGCCACCCTGAAACTTATATCATCAAATCATTTTCACCTCTACAAAATCATTTTCTCTGTTCCATGTCATAGATGTGGGATCCATTAATGCTCTCCTATGATGGGTCACTTCTTGTCAACATCAGCTCATTATCCAAGAATCCGACCTAGGGACAACCCTTTCAGTACTTTGAAGCTTGCATGCCTCAATGGCAAGTTTCTCACTTCCGACGATAGGTTTACACTAATGGCCTTCGACCGAAAGATTTTGCGTGGTGTTCGACATCAACTCATGTATTCACACCACATGAATTGTACTGCAGTACCTTGACGGTCATCATCATCATCGGTGATTCCTCTCGCGCCTGTTAACAGCTTACATCATTGCCTAGTAATCAGGCGATGTCTTTCCATGTTCGACATGAGAACATCTATTCACATGGATCGACTTGTACTTCAGGCGAATATTGAACGCGTTTTGAAGACCCCAGATCTAGTTTCATCCATCCGGGCTGCAATATATTCAGGATAATAAAGACATAAAATGTACATCATTGCTACACAAATAATCATCCAAACTAAGGGATGATGGCTCTACCAGAATCATCAGTGTGCACACAAACAGTTGTCTGTCCTATGTACATGAAAATGAATTTATCAAAGCTGAGCATGGGAATGCCCGCCTCAGCTAGATCATGAAAAATATTATGAAGATAATGTATTGTATTGTATCTTATTGCAGGTCACCTCCCAGTTCGAAAAACCTTGGATCCTCATTATAAAGCATTTCACCCGACATCAAAAGGATTTATGACCTCATGCTTTAGGGGGCAACTATTATAGACATATTTGAGCACTGCAACCCCAATCATACATGTCCATAAACCAAGGGATTCTAAGTCCTTAAAAGTGTTGTTTCATACCCTAAAGGAGCAAGGTCAATTGATTACATCATCTCCCAAAAGTTCTCCATGAAAAACTACTCATAACTGGTCAAAGCATGACCATACAGACTACGCAGTGCTAAAGGTGTGATGCATCTCACCTGCCACATGCAAAAAGTGCGATGCATACTGGAAAGCCCTTCTATAGGGTGCGATGAGCGAGAGCAGACAAATGGCACAAGAAGTTTGCTAGGTGGAAACCCATAGAATCTTCTAGAAACTGCTCATTTGACACTTGCCTCTCTAAGTTCGCCCAGGGATGAGTAAGGGATCTAAAATATCCATGTGGAACCAAGAACTATCAGTGAAATGACACTAATCAAAATCCCAGAAGCTGGCTCACTCTCTTGTAAACATTTATATATGGATCCCTCATCCAAGAGATCCAAGGGTTGGAATTTGGTAATTTGCAAGGAAGTGTTGTTGGTTTCTCTTTGAAGACATTGTTGGGTGATCTTGCTTTGTATGAGGTGAAGAAGGCTTTCATGATGAGAGGATGGCGCTAGGTCAGATCAAGTGGTTGTAATCCTCTCTTCTACTAGTTTTACTAATAAAGTTATTTGAGATTTCCTCCATATTCTTGTGTATCTCTGAATATTGTGTTGATATATGCATTTGTATGGTCAATATATATCTGATCCTATACTGTTTACAGTGAAAGATATCTATGCTTTTGATGGTATTATGCTGCTGTGAATCTACAGGTGCTCTTTGAAGCGGGACAAGTAAGGAAGCAGTGGCAAAATTCTGTCAAAGGGGAAAGGAAACAAGCAAGGAACTAAGCGGAAGACTGAGGTTGGTACTCTCTGCATCTTTCTCATCTCTCTCTCGTAAAGGAAAAAACAAGTGACTTTAATCTGTTTGTTTCTAAGATAGCTACCCGTCTTAGTGGGACTAGCAGCTCTGAATAGACACTAGATTTCCCGATAACACTCATGAAGTGAAAATCGTCACCATCGATCAATTTTCCTCTTTCTCTTCCAGTTCTTCAAAGGGAAATGTCCCATATGTGGGAAATATGAATTTTTATGCAAACAGCTCACAAAACAGAAGAAAAGATAGATCAGAGACTTCAAAATCATCCTCTTCGAGGGGGCAACCTCCTTTACATTACACAAATGAAAAATTATTTTATGATATGAATGACAAGACAAGATTTCTATATATAGGAGTCTAAGGGGTCACAATATAATCAAATCCGACATAACAATAATAAAGTAAGGGCACAACAATAACAATAGTGGGCTTCTATGGGGTACAATAATAACAATTTGGGGACAACATGGCCACAACAATAACACTAAGGGGCTACAATGACAGTAATAATAAGGGAATACACTAGTATTATAGGGACCTAACATGCCCCTCTCCTTCATAAAAGTGTTTTCCTCAATGCTTGAGTAGTTCTCGATGCTTTTGTATAAAATTCTCATCCTCCCATGTAGAATCTTCAGTGGGTAAGTTCTTCCACTTGATTAGATACTCTGAAATTGATCGATTATGTAGTGTCGAGTTCTTATTTTTGTGATTGATTCAAGTTCCAATATGATTTTTCCTTCCTCATCAAGTTCTGGTAATATTGTTTAAAATGGGAGCTTGTCACCTATAACCTTCTTTAAGCATGAAACATGGAAAATTGGGTGCACTCGGGAAGCCGTGGGAAGCTCCAATTTGTATGCCATAGTACCAATCTTTTGCAACACCTTGTACGGACCATAATAATTTGATGATAAATTATTATCCTTCTTAGCTTGCTTGAGGGACATTTGTTTGTATGGTTTAGCCGTAGAAATAACCAGTCACCTACATCAAAAATTCTTTCTCTACGATGTTGATATGCCCGTTGTTTCATTCTATTTTGTGCCAAAGTGAGGTTATCCTTTAAGAGTTAGAGAACTTGTTGTTGATGCTCGATGTGATCTTCCACTGCTTGAACCTTAGAATTTTCTCTTAAATATGATGTGATGGACGATGGATGATATCCATAAAGTGCCATAAATGGAGTCATTTTTGTTGCAGTATAAAAGGAAGTGTTATACCACCATTCAGCTAGAGGCAACCACTTAACCCATTATGTCTGTTTATCAGAAGCAAAGCAACGAAGATATCCTTCCAAAATTTTTTCACTATATCAGTTTTCCCATCAGATTGAGGATGATAAGATGAGCTACGAGCTAACTGAGTACCCGGATAAGAAAATAATTTTGTCAAAAAATTTCTAGTGAAAATGGGATCTCTGTCACTTACAATAATCTTTGGGTTTCCATGTATCTTTTGAATTGTTTCCATAAATGCAGTAGCAACTACACTGGCTTCAAAGGGATGAGATAATGCACAAAAGTGTGCCTCCTTGGTAAGTCTATCAACTACCACCATGATGAAACTCTTTCCTTCGGACTTGGGTAAACCTCTGATAAATGTTGAAAATAGCAACAAGAAATGCTAAATATAGAAATTCTAAAAATAACATTGCTATAAATAGCATCTCAGGATATACTCCAACTCTGTTGGAAATAGCAAAAAATAGAAATGCTAAAAATAGCATTGTTATAAATAGCATTTCACGATAGATTCCAATTTTAATTAGTCCCTAAATTAAAATTGAGAATTAAAATTCAAATTTGGTCTTAGCAGCTGTTTGGAAAGTAATTAATTAATTCATCTTGAGTTAATTGGTTGGACAAAATCAATCATGAAGTCTATGTCAAGACATGCAACAGTTATCCCTTTGATTGAGGAAGTTATCCCCTAATTAAGGAGATAAGGATGAGTTGTATTTGAGTTGTAATTAGTTAGCTCAGTTAACTAAGTTAAGTCTAGTTAAATTAGTTCCAAACAGTTGGAGGAACTAATTGTGAGTTCAGTCAGTTAATACATGCATGCATGCAACTAGTGTTCTCAAGATAACTAAATATTCTCTCATAAATAACTCATGCATGTCAATTCAGAGAAAGACCCAGTTGAGATTAAAGGAAGGGACAATGTACTATCGGTTGGAGGAATTTTCCTATATAGGAAACTCATCCATATAGAAGGAATTATCTCCTTCAGGATTGCGCAATTATTTCAAAGGTTAGTGTTGTGTGTGAGCTGAGAATCACACAAGTTGCAGCCTGAGGACCCAGGAGAAACTGTGCAAGGAAATAGGAGACTTGGAAGACTGAAGGAAGGCATATGTGTTGTCTATTCTGTCTATGAGCAGTGGTGAGGGATTGCAATGAGTGCTAGATAGCTTCTAGGCTAAAGCTTTGTGTAATCCTGAGATATTTCCACTTGTATGATAATACAAATAGCGGGGTTTTTAGCTGAGGCTTTCCCCAGAGTACCTTATGTGTTTCATGTGTGATTGAATCTTCTTCTCTGTTATAAGTGTTCTATTTGATCTTGCTCAAAATCGATTAAGCTTTCGCAAGTTTGATTGTAGAAGTAGATTAAGCATTTTGCTTTAGTACATTGCGAAATCAGTTTAATCTACGGTAAAATTTCTACAATAAAATCCATTGAAACCTCCTCCCAACATTGACTTGGAATGGATAAAGATTATAATAGACCTAGGGTCTTAATTGTTTCAACTTTATTTTGTTGGAAAACCAAACATTCCGCAACAAACTTTTGAATATCGAATTTAAGGCCATCCCAAAAAATTCCTTCTTAACCCTGTGGTATGTTTTTAAAAATCTAGAGTGCCCTCCTAAGGGAGAGGTGTGAAATTCCAAAATAATATTTTGTTTGAGTTGTGAATTCTTACAGAGATTTAAGCAATCTTTGTACCATAAAGAATCATTTTTCTAGTTAAATGTATCAGATGTACTGGGATCTTGTTGTAACTTTTGAATGAGTGCCCACACTTCTTCGTCAATATTCCATTCATCCCTTGTCTCATTTATCCAATTTGGTTGGATAATAGAAATTGCACAAAGCAATGCTTCCACGTCCTCATCCTTTCTTGAGAGTGCATCTGCAACAACATTTTTCTTCCCTTTTTTGTAGATCGTTTCAAAGTCATAACCCAACATCTTTATGACCCATTTTTGCTGCTCTTTTGAAGATAATCTTTGTTCTAAAAAACATTTAAGACTATCATGGTCCATTTTTACCTTGAAGTGTCTTCCCATTAGGTAAGGTCCAATTCTTAAGTGCATGTAGTATTACCAACATTCCCTTCTCATAAATATATTTGTGTAAATAATTTCCTTTGATTGGATGACTTTCGAAAGCAATGGGTCTTTCTTGTTGCATTAAAACAACACCAATTCCATTTCCTAAGGAATCTCATTCCACAATAAAGGTTTTGTGAATTTTGGCATAGCTAAAACTAGTTCTTGGAATATTGCCTCTTTAAGATGTTCAAAGGCCTCCGTTGCTTTTCGAGTCCAATAAAATGCATCTTTCTTAAATAATGTTGTTAGAGGTGCTACTATTCTCCCATAATTCTTAACAAACTTGTGATAATACCCTGTCAACCCAAGAAATCCTCACAGATGCTTTATGGATGTGGGGATTTTCCATTCCTTAATGTCTTTAATTTTTCTAGGGTCTACCTTAACACCTTCATGAGATACAATATGACCCAGATATTCCACCTCTTGTACTCAAAAGAAACATTTGGAGGCTTTTGCATATAATTGTTTCTCCTCCAATAGTTTGAGAACCCTGTCAACATGTTGAACATGATCCTTCCAAGACTTGTTGTAGATTAGTATATCATCAAAAAATACTAACACAAATTTTCTAAGGAAGAATTTGAAAATGGGATTCATCAAACCTTGAAATGTATAAGGTGGATTAGTAAGTCCAAAAGGCATGACCAAAAGTTCATAATGACCCTCATGATTTCTAAATGTTGTTTTCGGAATGTCTTCAGTCTTCATTCTAATTTGATGATATCTTAAATGAAGATCCAACTTGGTGAAGTAAATTGATCCATTTAATTTATCCAATAGTTAATCAATGACATGAATGGGAAAGTTATCTTTAATAGTGAGCTTGTTGAGCTCCCTATAATAAGGACACAAGTACCATGATCCATCCTTCTTTTGTACCAATACTACGGGAGTAGAGAAAGAACTTTGACTAGGTTGAATTATCCCAGCCTCTAGCATTTCTGCAACCATACGTTCAATTTCACTCTTTTGGGCATAGGGATATATGTAAGGCCTGGTGTTTGGAGGAACGCTTCTTGGAATCAAATGAATAGCATGATCATGATCACGAATAGGTGGGAGGCCTTTGGGAGTCTCAAATACCTTGGAATGATTGTCCAAGACTTTTTGGAGATCTTGAGAAATAAATGATTTCGATGTGGAAACCTCTAGCAAACATAATTGTGCAATTATGCCTCTTTGTTCTTTCTTTATAATATTTGTCATGCCATTAGAGCTTATTATATTTCCCGGTTTCCCTGTGATACCCCTTAATTCAACTTGCTTTCCTTCTTATAAAAGAAGAAGAAGAAGAAGAAGAAGAGGAAAAAGTTCTTGAAAATTAAAAGCTATCGTACTCAAATATTGCAGCCACTGGACTCCTCGTACAACATTAGCACCACCCATTGGAATGGAAAGCATTGGACTATTCAATACATATTCTCCCATGATAGCTTGATATTATGGCACTTTCCAGAGCAATTTATGGTTCCTCCATTTGCAACCATCACTTGACACTCTGGTGCTGGATATAGGAAGAAAATCAATTCATTGGCTATCTTACAATGAATAAAAGTATGGATATTGCCTGAATCAATCAACACTATTACCTTTTTCTTATTGACATGTCCTTCTATCATGAGATTTTGAGGAGTGGTAATTCCGTCCAATGTATTACAAGATATGGTTAGATTCATTTCTTCTTTCTCTAGGGTTTTTTCATGGTGTATATCCTCTTCTTTTGACATTTCTTTTTCCTTTTCTTCCTCATCTTCACAATCTATGTAAAATAATTTCTTCTCAACACACTTATGACCTTTCTTGTATTTTCTATTGCAACTATAACAAAACCCTTTTGCTCTTTTTTCTTCCAATTATTGTGGTTTCAACCTTGTAGGTTGTGGAAGGTTAGGGGAAACAACACTTCCATATTTATCTTTGTGAGTGGTAGGCTTCCTTCTTGCCATAATTTTGCTTTCAATTTTTCTTGCCAACCTAAATGCCTTATCCAATGAATCAGGTTCCCAAAGGTGAACCTCATGTTGGATTTTATCCTTTAATGTCCCTATTAATACGTCAATCCTATTCTCCTCTGAAATATCTTTTACCCTTATATTCAATTTTTGGAAGTCCTCAATGTGCTCCACCATTGAACCCTTTTGTTTGAGATTTATCAATTGGCTAAAAAAGTGTTGTTTTTTGTATCCTCATAATGTGCTATCATTTCTTCCATAAAAAATACCCAAGTGACAATTTTTTTACGAGAGAAAATCCATCGATACCATACAAACTGATTGGATTCCAAATATAAAGTTGCAATGCATACCTTTTATGAGTTTTGCACATTATGGAGATCCAAATATTGCTCCATCTGTAGTATCCATGTTACGAGATCCTTGCCATCAAACTTCCTCATATTGATATTTCGAACATGGTGGGACTTCAATCCAATGTTAGAGTCTATGAAATCATTATTAACATTTCTTTTGTTCTCATCATGAGTTTCCTCTACTACCCTTTCGCCATTAGTAAGCATTTCTTGTAGCAACTTTGTCAAATCTATCTTCAAATCTTCCATGTTGCCTTTAATTGTTGCTTCTATACCATCCATATTAGCTTCCATTCCATCCATCTTATCTTCCACACCATTCATCTTAGATTACATGTCTTTCTTTAAACCATACATCTTAGCTTCTGTTACTTTTTGTGCAAGTGAAATTTGTTGCACTTGGTCTCGTAATTTTGATATATCATGTTGCATTTCTTCCTCTTCTTCATGAGTCATGTAGATATTTTAGGTTTCTTACTGGTCATTGCCATTTTCTTTCTTTGGGGCATCAATTAATGATAATTATTCTTAACTATGTCCTTTGAATTCCTTCAAACTAATTTTTCAAACCAAGTTTATGCAAAATTTTAAAAAGACTACACACCTCTTTTCACTTTGTAGGAGCTTGATATTTAATCTATTGTATCTTTGAAATTGTGGATCTCCAAAGTCTGAAATTTCGGCTGTGGTAGCCATCTGAGTCCTTGTTCCAACCCCGCAAGTCTGAACAATATTGGATTCTCCAAGAAAGGGTTATTCCAAATCTCCCACGATGACTTGATTATAGACGAGTTCAACATAGTGACCTTGTATGAAGTTCCATGTGTCGTTGTTTTGACCTTCGGACCTAAAAAATATACACAGAAAACTACAACCCATTCTCTTTCTATTAATTTTTACAAAATTATTCCCAGAGAGAAAGTTATGACGATATTCCCTAGGTCACCTATTTGAGATACAATTCGGGAGCCTACAAAAACCCTAAATGCCTTGGATCATATCTTATAAAATGTAGCGAGACAAGATCTGAAATGTGTACTCGAGGTTCATCAAGATTATGGATCAAATGGGTTTTAATTTTCACTTCTGAAACGTAGTAGAAAAATATTATAGAGAAAATTCCACGATGACCTATTTGAAGCAGTGAAACCCTAAAATCCAAAGCTCTGATACCAATTGTTATGAAACCAACCCAAAAAAAGAAGAAAATATAGATCAATAACTTCAAAATTAGCCTCTTCAAGGGGAAAACCTCCTTTACATTACACAAATGAACAATTATTTGATGATACAAATGACAAGACCTCCTTTCTATATATAGGAGTCTAAGGGGTCACAATATAATCAAAGTTGACATAACAATAATAATGTAAGGGCGCAACAATAACAATAGTGGGCTTCTATGGGGCACAATAATAACAATATGGGGACAACATGGGCATAAAAATAACACTAAGGGGCTATGACTACAATAATAATAAGGGAATACACTAGGATTATAGGGACCCAACACCGATATTCCCTATGAGAGCATGGGGGCAAGTATTTTCAAATATTCTACTTTAATGGGAACTTTTTCTCTCCCACCTTCGCATATCGCTTCGATCAACATTATCTCAGCCTCAAATGATCCATGGATCATCCCTACTCTGGATAGGTTTATTCTTTTGGTGATGATATGCCGCTAATTCCTTTAGAATAAGCTTATCAAGAAATTATTTTGGCTTAAGTGGCTACTTCTAAAAGTCATACTATTCTTGGTATTCACCTGTACACGTCGTAGTATCCTTGGTTTGGTTCTTGGGATTCTCCAGACCCCTTGAATGAGATATTTCCCACCGACGAGAGTATTATTGAGGTTATGTCTCTTGACAAAACTCCCTGGAATGATGCTCATCATCGTTCCTCTTTTCTTCCAAGTCTTAGTGAGATTTCCTCATGTCTTAAGACTTTTGTTTCTCATAAACCAACGCATCCACTTCAAACACATGTTTTGGTACACGAAGTTCTATCCGAGGGTAATATGGGAAATATTACTTCCACCATTCTAATTGATATTTCCATTAAACCTGGGATTGTCGAGAACATTCACATCGGGGTGTCCTGTTCTCCAGAAGATATCAGGGTTGACAATGACCTTTTTAAATAATTTCATGATGTCTTCACTTGGTCGTATGAGGAAATTCCTGGTATCGATCCAGCTATACTGGTGCACAAAATACCCAATTATCCTAATGTGAAGCCTGTTCATCAACAGCTCCATCCAGTGCATCCTAGAAAGGCCACTTTTATTAAGGGAGAAGCTGAAAAACTTCTAAAGGCTGGTTTTATTTACCCTATCCCATTGACAGACTGAGTTTCTAATATCGTACCTATTACTAAAAATCAGGGAACAATTCAAGTTTGTGTTTATTACCGCGATATCAATTGTGTGTGTCCTAAAGACAATTATCCCACTCCATTTATTGATCAAGTCATTGATGGGTGCATTGGGAGTGAGATCTTTTCTTTTATGGATGGTTTTTGTAGTTATAACCGGAGTAACATATTTCCCATTGATCAACACAAAAATTCTTTCATCTGTCCATGGGGTACTTTTTCTTATACGAAGCTCCCTTTCAGTCTCAAAAATGTTGGTGCTACCTTCCAGAGAGCAATGTCATATGCCTTTCATGATATTAAGCACATCGTTCAACTTTTTTTAGATGACTTACTAGCTCATTTTGCTAAGTATCGTGACCATCTGGACCACCTTCGAGCAATCTTTCTACGTTGTCGACACTATAGTATTTGTCTCAATTCACACAAATGTGTCTTTTGTGTTGAATTTGGTCAAATCTTGGGTTTTTTTGTGTCCAAAGAAGGCATCCGAATATATCCTTTGAAAGTAGAGGCAATTGTAAATCTACCCCCTCCTTCATCCTTGCACCAATTGTAGAGTTTGCAAGGGAAGGGAAATTTTCTTCGTCGCTTTGTCCCTAATTATTCTTGCTAGGGGATTTTCTCACTTACTTAAGAAGGGGATCCCATTCATTTGGGATGAAATCGCCCAGAAATCTTTAAATGCTCTAAAGTAAACACTCATTAGTACTCCTTTATTGCATCCCCCTCTTTACCACCACAATTATTTATTGTACTTGGTCATGGCTAATAGTACCATTGCTATGGTGCTAGTCTAGGACGATGACGATGTCAATGAACACATGGTGTATTATTTGAGTTGAAATCTTATTGACATAAAAACTTGATATGCTCATGTCGAGAAGCTTGCCTTGGCAGCAGTCCATGTTGTCCAATGATTTCACCATTATATTCTTCTATGGAAGACCACAATGATTTCTCACTGCAACCCCATGACTTATATTCTGACTCATCATTTTCTTGGGGGAAAATAGTCTAAACGGATCATTATCGTGAAATACTTTGATTTGGAGTTTATTGTCGCCAAATCAAACAAGTCACTAGCTTTATCCAAATTGATTTGCGCCCTTCATTCTATAAACACATCCACTGATTTTACTAAGCAGATCCCTGATGAAACCTTATCTCTTATCATTACTCTTGACCCATGGTATGGAGATATTATTGTTTATATTCAAACCCAAACTTTTCGATCCGAGTTGTCTCAATCTGACCATCGTCGCATCCAGCATCAATGTCAACCTTATCTTATTATTGGTGATATGTTGTACCAAGTTGGTGTTTATTTTGTTCTTCGCATATGTCTAACACTTGAAGAAGCTAAACAAGTCTCAAATGTCTGCCACTCCGGGGCATGTGGTGGTCACATGTCAGGCTATGCCACTGCTCAAAAGATCCTTCGTGCTGGTTATTTCTGGCCTTCTATCTTCAAATATTGCATTTTGGTAGTTCAAAAGTGCCATGAATGTCATATTTATAACCATAAAAAGCATGCCTTGCCAGCACCCTTACACCCACTTGTTACCGTAGGCCCATTCCCTAAATGGGGAATTGATTTCATGACCTATAACCCTCTCTTGGCCAAGCTTCATGCCTATATCATTGTCATTGACTATTTCACTAAATGAGCCGAGGCGATGCCCACATATAATGCTGACGGTAAAACTACTACTCAGTTCCCCTTTAACCATGTCATAGCCTGTTTTGGGGTCCCTCGAGCCATTGTCACTCATCACTGATCCCATTTTCATCGTACATGATGGCAGATCTTACTGCTCAGTTAGGTCTATGTCACAAAAGCTCAACTTCTTACTACCTAGAGGCTAATGGCCAAGTTGAAGCAATTAATAAAGTATTAATTATTATCCTTCAACATACCATTGGGAAGCATAAAAAACATTGGAATATCATGTTGTTTTCGACTCTTTGGGCTTACCAAACCTCATCTAAGACAGCCACTGGTTTCACTCCATTGCAGTTGGTATATGGCTTAGATGGGAAACTCCCTATCGAGTGTGAGATTACTTCATTAAAACTAGCTATCGAACTACTCCCCGATACGTCACCTGAAGAAGAATGTTTATTTTATCTCGATTGGCTTGATGAAACTTTTCTTATTGATGTGATGGTTATCGAAGCACAGAAAAAATGAATTAAAGCTCATTATGATCAAATTGTTTCTCCACGAGTTTTCGCTAAAGGTGACTTGGTCTTATTGTATGAACAAGCCAACGATAAGTTGGGAGCTAGGAAGTTTGAACCTATGTGGCATGGACCATACATTGTTAAACATGTTTTGTAAAAAGGCACTTATGAGTTGGTTGACTATGAAGGTAATGCATTAGCACAGCGTTGCAACGGGCTTTATCTGAAAAAGTATTATGTGTGATTTCCATATAATTACTTTTGTATATTAGTGTGTGAATTCATTAGTGTGCATTTTGATTTTTTGGTGTGATTGTTTTCTTTGTCGACATGTTTCCTCCACTTACCTTTTGTTCCGCTCAGTTCGTAGATGTCATCAAACCATTATGTTGGTTTTGTTGATGGTGCTTGTCATAGCACACGGAACTTATCTTCTGCAACTTGGGCACTCTTCGCCCCTAATGGCAAGTTGATCAATTTACAAGGTATTTGCCTGGGACAAACAACTAATAATATTGTCAAGTACAGTGCAGTTATTTAACTGTTATCAGAAGCAGTTGCTCTTAGAATCAAAAATTTGGTTGTTAAGTTAGATTCACAACTCGTTATGCTACAATTAAATGGTCATTATTCAGTAAGAAATCCACAAAGTTTGTGCATGTATCTATGTGTTTGATTAATAGAAAGAAACTTTGATTACATTACATATCAACACATGCCACGAAATATTAATACATTAACAAATGCATTAGCAAATTATGTTTTAGATAGACATTTGCTTCTTTTATAAAAAATTGAACACATCCTCACGATATATGAACACATAAGTAGGAAATATAAACATTGCATATATATATATATATATATATATATATATATAATATATATATATATTTATTATATATATATATATATCGAGAGAGAGAGAGAGAGTCTGTCAAAGTTTGTTATATCAAAATCTCAAAAAATAGTGTTCTGAGACACATGGCTTTAAAATCCTAAAATAGTGCATATAACACGAATATGAATAGGTTTTTCACCCACATGATGCTCATGATAGCATGAGACAACTCTAGTCACTCATCCCACCAACCGACAAAGTCTCGCGGACACTCCCACTGTACGCCTCTGGTACCACAGTGGTACGTCATCTATAGTGGCATACTCTAGAATCCCCTGAGTAATCACTCATAGGTTTAACTCCATCTCCACTATAGGGTCTACTCCTTCCTCATACAGAGCATCTTCCTATATTCGGCATGCTACTCTTTGAGCTATCAGAGACATTCCAGGAGGTCTTTCCAGTCCCACATCTGCAAAATTATCACACGTAAACTCTCAAATACACTTCAAAAAAATCTTAAAACTTGAAAAATTCCATCAAACAAGTTTTGCCTGCATCGATCCACTGTGCACCAGGTGGTAGAGGACGATATGGGTATCCTCTAAATTTTGTGCCTGCATAGGCATAGTCATCCGCTACGATCAACGATTGGCATAACCAACCAAAGAAAAGCAGAGGGAAATGCATCTGTTGACCTCCTCCACCTCAAGGCATGATCTCACTCCATCTAAGCAACCTCACATCTCTTGCAGTTGGATCATCCATGCGTAACCACTAGTATCGAAATAGAGGCACACGCTCTAAGAAGAATGTGACTAAAATTGATTTGAACCCGAGTTGCTTCAAGGGTCCTATTTTACACTTAGTCAATTGTCTTTTCATGTTGATTAGCAATCCTTCACACCAGTTAAATATTGTCGGAGAAAGACAATGCACTACGTATTGGAACTATGATTTCATTCCCTCATGCAATGCCTAAGCCCCAGCTATATAGGCCATGGTATGTAGAATAGTCTGCAACGGTAGGTTTTTGATGGTTGTTATCTTAACCTTCCCGCTCATGGTTGTTTCTGCACCTAGGAAATACCTTTTGATCAGGGTATTAGTGCTCCATCCTTTGGTACGAGCTCCAAAGAGTTGAAGGCTCTCTCCTCTCCTGGATAGTCCAGTGATGAATTAGATTTTAGCTACCTCTAGATCTAGTCCTTCGTCTCCAATGATGAAGATCTTGCGACCAGCATCCCATAATCCTATGAGATATTCTAGCAGCTCATTCTAAGCTCTAAGTCTCGGGGTCTAAAAGAACTTAAGCAACATGCAGTCCCTCAAAGCGTCAACACATGCTTTGCTTTGGGCAGCTTGGTGGTTTTCTGCCTCATGGCCTCTTTATTTCCATTCGGTGGCCATATCTATCGAAATCTCCTGCAAATAATCCATAAATAATGTTTATAAGCCTTTAAATGGATAAAAATCTTGAAAAAACCGACTAGGAGATAGGATTTCTAATTTTATTTTTCACTATGTGCCCAGCGCGACTGTTCGAATTGTTTTTGTGCTGGCAACATGAGGGTCTTCTAGAAGGTGGGGAGATCAGTGAGGATCCAAGATTAGACTCGCGTTGATCGCCCTTGATAACAAAAAATAAAATCCACCCCTTTAGCAATCTAACTTCTATGAAATGGAGAAAAAATGGTATGAAAAGCAAGAGAAAGGGAATAGCTTTTACCTACAACTAACGGTTCGTGAAATGGTGCCCTGAATCTACCGCACATCTTGCTTGAAGAATCAAGGAAAATAGGGTAAAATGCACTCTCCACATTACTCAAAGTGAAATGGTAAAATGTTTTTTAATTTTTGTCTATTTATAAGTTTTCAAATACATTTTTACCAATATTTTATTATTTTTCTCGATATCAGTGATGTGTGGTTGTCTTTGTGCAGTTAGAGGATCTTTTGGTGGTAACGGTGATCATTCTTGACCGATTAAAACAAGTTTTTGTTTTATCTCTTTTTCGAACTCATTAAAAATAAACGAAAAATGAACCCCCCTGAAGTCATCTTTAAGCTCTTTTCTGACTCTCAAAATATGAAAAGATCATCGAGTCCTTGTCTTTTCAGAATCGTTAAATTAAATGAATTGACGTCGTCTTAATATATGTTTGCCCTTTTTTTGTGCTGGGATTGACTATTTATGAAAAAGGAACACCTTGGTCGACATGGTCAAGAGGTTTTCTCGAATATTTTTTTCTACCTTTTCGGGTTCGAGAGACAAATTATAAAAAGGGACCTGATGGAGTTTTCTTTTTTGTCTCTTTTTCAAACTCTCTAAATATGAAAAGACATTGAGTTACTCTTCCATCGAACTTGTAAAATTAAACAACGAAATACTTGTCACGATGACGAGACCGAGTTTCTCCTTCCTAAGACTCGTAAAAATTATTAGGATGGATTCATTCGAAGAATGGACTTATACGATGAGCATATGTTATCCCCTTCAATATTGTGATTAAAAATAATTGGGGTACTCACTACAAATAGTGGGGAAAATTCAAAAGTGAAATATCTCTTATATAGGCAGCATGTCACTCTTGAAGATGACACTCATTTGTTCCACGTGTTGAGTTTGGGATATC